>JAJJWW010010956.1:275642-327662 GCA_023531295.1 Papaver armeniacum | reverse complement strand
TGTGGATTATTTTTAATACCCTTACATGTTGCTAGCCGACCTTTGTACACTTGCGGTATTACGTAGGCGACACACATTTCAAAGCCTACAAGCCGTCCTTGCACGTTCCACCATGCCATTGCCGCGGACCCCCCTCCAAGCCATTCACTCCATTGCCGCGGCCCCACCACGCCTAGCCGTCGTTTACGTCTCGTCTTGCCAATGCCACAGTATGACAAGCCGCCTGCTCCACTGTCACGACCCTATCATCCACGCGCGTTTGCCTCACCAAGACCACGTCACCTCTTGGCCCCTCGAGCCAACCCGTTCACTTGCGTCGCCTTCCAAGACCCGCGCCCCCTTTGCCTTGGAGATGTACGACCAGACCAAGCCGGTAACTTTCATCTCACCACTCCACGGTCTGCATTCCCAGTACAACTTATGCAGGGTGATAGACGCATTTATGTGTCTATAATAGTCTCAATTCTCTGTAAAGTTAGTACTCGATTTTGCGTTATTTTGATATTTTATGTTTTTGTAGGTGTTTTTGGAGAAATAAGCTTTCGCAGAGAATGTGACTCGAAAAGTGGTATTTGGACGCCCGAGATGAATTACTAAATGCACCAGAGGACGCGTTAAAGGCACCCCAAGAAATTCACTATGCACACCCCAGAATATTGCTATTTACACCCCCCCAATTTACTATTTTCACCCCAAGTGCTAAAGGGACTCCGTGCTTTGGATAGGGGATTCCACTATCTTCTCAAATTTAAAAGTGAAAATTTGGCGGGAAAAAGAACACACTTCACTGGCAGTTTACGGATCAAATTTTTGAAGAGTTCGAAAGAGATTCAATTGCTGGTTTCTTATGGGCTGGACTTGTTATGCCCAGACAGGGTTGGTATGAGTGTTTGAACCGATCAGGTTGGGCCGGATAATCAGTTGTGAAGTAAAACAGGGGACGATAAATATTAACGGGATTTTGGTTTCATAAAAGGAAGTTACGAGAACAGAATAGGAAATATTATTTTCTGTTGATTCGGTGCCATCCTACAGAGCTTATGGGACGTCGGATTTGACCAAGAGACACGTAAAGAAAACTTGAAGAGGATTATTCGCAACTTGGCAGCGAAGAAAAGAAGAGAAGAAACAAAAGATTTACCGGAGATTTTCTTGGCCTGGAAGTGTATAAAAGAGCCGTGGGGAGTTCACAAAGGGAGTAGAGACTTTGGGGGACCGAACGGAGCGAGAGGAGAAGTAATCGGAGAGCTGCGAGAAATTGTTGCTTTCTTCGCAAGAACCCTAGAACACGAAGAACATTGACGCACGAGAACAATCTCGAAAGCTATCGTACATTCAACAAAGAGAACCGTAATATCGTTTATAAGGCGAGACTTATTTCTTTGTAACTTGATTCGCACCTATTGTAACAAACTGTTTGTAACGCCAATGAAGCGTTGCAAACCGTGCCTTTTATTAGTTTACTCTTGTTTTTCACCTATTTGAGCTATGAACAATTATTTTGAGCACGTGAATAATATGAGGAGCTAAACCCCAACAACTGGGACAATGGAGGAAGCCATTCTTTACGCATGTGGTAATTGTAATTAATTCTTTTATGACTTTTGCACTATTCTAAATTGATTTATGATTTTTCTTGATTATTTGTGATTTTGTCGATGGTGTATGCTTAGTCTAAGAACTTTTGATGCATCATGCTTATGATTTACATCTAATACTTTATGAAATCTATTTTTGGCAAAGAAAGAGTCAATATCTTATAAGCTATAATTGTCTAGAATTAATAGTTGAACCACATGAATGAACTTTATGGTGGAATCAAAGTCCCGATTCTCTCGATATTTGTGACAAAACTTGAATATATTTTATTTGTTTTTAGTATTTTCTGAAACCAAATCTTTACAAGTCTGAGTGAACGACAACCTTTATTACCACTTTACTACAACTTGTTAATATCACATCAATTTTTGGCGCCATAACGCGGACTTGTATTTAGATTTGTTTTAGGTTTATTTTTATTTTATTATTTTTGTTCTTTTTTACGCCTTTGGTATTTTTCGATTCTTTTGATTTGGAGCGAAGCTACAAGGAAACAAAAGTGCTATAAAAGGAAAACATCGCCAAAGAAGGAAAGAAAAGAGGAGTCCAAGGAGTGAAGAAGAAGATTTTGTATATAATTATTTTGTTTTATTTTTTTTTAGAAACTGTAAATAGGGTTGTATTTTTGTAATTTTCTTTTATTTTTGGACTTTTTGGACTTGGACTTTATTATTTTAAACCCTTAGGAAGGGTTGAGATTAAATATAAACTGTTTGCGGGGAAGGACGACGATTCCCGATCTTGTCTCGGCCCCTCGGGTTCGTACATTGACATAGGAGTCGGTGGCTTTGAGTCGACTTCAACGGTTCATCGCCTGTGCAGTACGGGAGGTAAGACTCTATCCACCCACGAATCACATCGTTCAGTGGGTTTTAATTTTGTGTGACAACTCACACCCCTGCGAATAGAATGTCGAACTGGTATAATAATAGCCAATACAACGAATATCCGATTGAGTTTCAAACTGGACGTTACTACTTTGACCATAGTGTTAATAGTGGTTGGGAACATCAGCCTTTTCAAGGTTATGGCTCATACCATGATGAGCCCAATTACTATCCACACACGCACGGGTCATACGAGCAAAATTCCTATAATTCCTCTCTACTAGAGTCCGCATGTAAGTTAGTGAGTCGACACAAAAAGTTACTTGAGTCAACACGTAGTTCGGATGAGATGAATAACTTAGTTTTGGACGAAAAGCAATGCAACGTGTGAACCTTCTTTCTAGATCAAATCGGGGAAGTCATGTGAGTCGACTCGAGAAAATGTTGTTAGAGGCCCGGGAAAGAGTGCTCAAGATAGGATTAATTTCCAATATAGTGTTTCCAATAGTACCTTTGAAAATGAAGATAGTTATTTGCATAATCAAGGTGACGAGGATAAATTTGGTAACACTACTTGTTTAGATGAGGTTCAACCATTTTCATGTTATTATAATGATGATTATGATGAGGATAGTGTTGATGAAGAATTCGAAATAAGTAGGCATAGTGATCAGGAATTTGCTACTCCAATAGAGCTTTACAATGATAATATTATTTCTAGTTCAATTCCAAATAATTTTAATAATTATCCACCTATTCAAAAGGACGAGGATTTGACTAGAGATACCACCGTTTTAGACGATGTAGTATCCCCTTATGATTACGAAGCCGATGATAGTTTTGAGGAACGAGTTTTTTATGAGAATATTGTTTTAGAGTCTAGCGATTTAGAAACAACGAGACTTAGAAAAAGAAAATGAACTCGTAGAGATGAGTAAGGATGAACCTGACTTAGAAGAATCAATTGACCATTTTAGAATCGGATGACCTTGAAATTAGGGAAGTTGTGACTAGTCTTTCTAGAGACACCGAAAACTCTAAGTTTGGGGGTGATTATCATTCTCCATGTGTTAACTCTTAGAAAGGTCCTCAATCATTTTAAAAGATTATCTTCATACACGTTTTCCTGAACCTAGTGATGTCCATAGGGAAGTTCGGTTGTTAGAAACCCATCCTCTGGTTGATGTGGTAAACCCAAAGCTATGATACCCAGATTGACTTTGTTTTCCCCACCAAATATTTTTCAACCAGTGGGAATGTATAAGTTTCAGATGTGTCAATTATTTAGTTTTGAGACTAAACCTAAGTACTTTAGGAAATTAGAAATGACACGTTTTCTTATGATTGACCGCCAGTTTCATCGTGGTCAATTGTGTGAGTCAAAACTGATTGACTTTAAGGATCCGCAATTATTCAGGTTATTATTATGTGCTTCTAAGTTCTTATTTGAGTTTTTACAGACTTTAAAACCTGAACCGGATCTTAGCTTTGAGGAATTCCAGCACATGAAAATATTTTATTTGGACCCGGTTATAGAACCTGAACCCGAACCACAGCTAGATGTAGTTGTCTTAAACGGGAAACTAGACAAGAGTGTGCATTATTTGTTAATTTTCTTGGCATGTTGCAGATTCCTTTTACTTGTGATAGCTCTATTTGGTTTTGATGACCCACAGAAATTCCGGCTATTACTTTATGATTATATGAGGTGACTAATACTTTCTTAGTCTGGCTGAAGACTTTAAACTTAGCACTTTTTGGGGAGGTAACCCAATATTCAAAGCACACGGTAATATCTTTCCTTAACTCTTTTTGCTTCAAATGGTAACAGTTCTCCTTGTTCATGCTTTTAATTTTATCTTTAGAACATTGAGGACAATGTTAGATTTAAGTTTGGGGGTATGGGAGAAACATTTTAGTTGCATTGTTAAACTCCAGAGCCTAGAAATTTATGTTTATTGAGGATGGCACTAACCAATATAAGTGGATGGAAGCATTTTGGTTGTAGGAGTTGAGGAACCAATCTGATTAGATGGCAACATCTAAAGAGTCTATTCATAAAAGCACAGAGCTCAGGTGTTAGAAATAACATGATAGTTTCACCAATCTTGTTGAGTCCTTTTCACTTCTGTTTTTATTTTATTTTGTTTTTAAACTATGTTTCTCTAAGTGATTAGGTGGGGCCCACGATTCAAGTTGTTACCAATGCTAGGGTGAATTAGAGTGATTGAGATACCAAAAAAAAAAAAAAAAAAAAAAGTGAAGAAAGTGAAAAAAAAAAAAGTTGAAAAAAGTTGAAAAAAAAAGTGAAAAAAAAAAAAAAAAAAAAAAAAAAAACGAAAAGAAAAGTGAGACCAGACCATCTGACCAACCGGAATAAATTCAATAAAGTCGACCACTGGAACCCTTGTATATGCCAGTTGTGTTGACCTAGAGCTAGGATTATTGACCACTGGTTCCCTTGTATATGCCAGTGTGTTGATATTAGTCAGACTAGTATCTCAGTCCATTAAGATAGGTTCATTTTGGCGGAGGCCTTTCTTGACAGATATGGGAAACATCGATCACTTAGTAAACATCAAAACCATCTATGTTTTTCTCTATATCCATCTTCTTTATCTATCCATGTGATTAGTTTTGACTCCGGAGTATTGATGTCCATAGTGTGACTATCTCGAGTAGAGCTCGTGACTTATATATGAATTTTAGTATGCTTGAGTGCAAACTCGTGTACAACAATTGGAATTTCGCATCGGGGTACTTCCTCCCGTAGTCAATAAGTATGCCAACCAAGGAGATTCTTTAGTGCCTTCCAAGGTTCTGCGTAGATAGTTAGGGTCCTGGTATAAAGGTTTTGTGGGTACACCTGCGGTAAACCCTCCCGAGACTATAACTCGGCCACTAGGGCCACCTAGGGGTTTAAAGGCTTATTGCATACGCTAAATGCAATCGACGATGCCTGCGATGTGAGTTAGGATTTTATTGTGTAGATTTGATTTGCTCGGGACTAGCAAATAATAAGTTTGGGGGTATTTGATAGACGCATTTATGTGTCTATAATAGTCTCAATTCTCTGTAAAGTTAGTACTCGATTTTGCGTTATTTTGATATTTTATGTTTTTGTAGGTGTTTTTGGAGAAATAAGCTTTCGCAGAGAATGTGACTCGAAAAGTGGTATTTGGACGCCCGAGATGAATTACTAAATGCACCCAGAGGACGCGTTAAAGGCACCCGGAAATTCACTATGCACACCCCAGGAATATTGCTATTTACACCCCCTGAATTTACTATTTTCACCCAAGTGCTAAAGGGACTCCCGTGCTGGATAGGGGGATTCCACTATCTTCTCAAATTTAAAAGTGAAAATTTGGCGGGAAAAAGAACACACTTCACTGGCAGTTTACGGATCGAATTTTTGAAGAGTTCGAAAGAGATTCAATTGCTGGTTTCTTATGGGATGGACTTGTTATGGCCAGACAGGGTTGGTATGAGTGTTTGAACCGATCAGGTTGGGCCGGATAATCAGTTGTGAAGTAAAACAGGGGACGATAAATATTAACGGGATTTTGGTTTCATAAAAGGAAGTTACGAGAACAGAATAGGAAATATTATTTTCTGTTGATTCGGTGCCATCCTACAGAGCTTATGGGACGTCGGATTTGACCAAGAGACACGTAAAGAAAACTTGAAGAGGATTATTCGCAACTTAGCGAAAAGAAAAGAAGAGAAGAAACAAAAGATTTACCGGAGATTTTCTTGGCCGGAAGTGTATAAAAGAGCCGTGGGGAGTTCACAAAGGGAGTAGAGACTTTGGGGGACCGGGACGGAGTGCGTAGAGGAGAAGTAATCAGAGCTGCTAGAAATTGTTGCCGCTTTCTGCAAGAACCCTAGAACACGAAGAACATTGACGCACGTGGAACAAGTCAGAAAGCTATCGGCTGTTCAACAAACAGTAACCGTAATATCATTTATAAAGCGTACTTATTTCTCTGTAACAGTTTGCACCTATTGTAACAATGTTTGTAACGCCAAAGTGAAGCGTTGCTAAACTATCTGCTTTATTAGTTTACTCTTGTTTTTCACCTATTTGAGCTATGAACAATTATTTTGAGCACGTGAATAATATGAGGAGCTAAACCCCAACACTTGGGACAATGGAGGAAGCCATTCTTTACGCATGTGGTAATTCTAATTAATTCTTTTATGACTTTTGCACTATTCTAAATTGATTTATGATTTTTCTTGATTATTTGTGATTTTGTCTGATGGTGTATGCTTAGTCTAAGAACTTTTGATGCATCATGCTTATGATTTACATCTAATACTTTATGAAATCTATTTTTGGCAAAGAAAGAGTCAATATCTTATAAGCTATAATTGTCTAGAATTAATAGTTGAACCACATGAATGAACTTTATGGTGGAATCCGAAGTCCCAGTTCTCTCGATATTTGTGACAAAACTTGAATATATTTTATTTGTTTTTAGTATTTTCTGAAACCAAATCTTTACAAGTCTGAGTGAACGACAACCTTTATTACCACTTTACTACAACTTGTTAATATCACATCACAGGGCGGCCAACACTGGAAGGCAAAACTCTCTTTACCACTCAAAAAGGTTAGTCAGATTCTCCTGACCATCTCTGCAATGATTTACACCTCGATTCCGTCCTTGTCTGTCACCATCATATGCTTACCTCGCAACATGACACCATTCCGAGCTAAGCAGGGGACTTAATGTTGATGGTAGTTTTTAGCTTAGGGTTAAAATCGTAAAACACTAAACCCTAGCGAATGCTGATGTCACAACATTTAAAGTAACAAGCATTTACTAGGCACATTTATCAAACCTTTAATGTGTCCCTAAATAAATTACCGGGGTATCTTTTTCAAATTAGGTTACGACAAGCCATACCCCTAATCCCCACGTGTGCCAATGGCAAATCATGCCGCCCACACCGATCGCGCCAAAGCATGCCAACCATGCTAGCCGCACATCATGTTCCAATGGCAAATCATGCCATCCACACCGACCGCGCAAAAGCATGCCAACCATGCTATCCGTACCTCTGTGCCATTGGAAAATCATGCCAGCCACACCGACCGCGCCAAAGCATGCCAACCATGCTATCCGTACCTCTGTGCCATTGGAAAATCATGCCAGCCACACCGACCGCGCCAAAGCATGCCAACCATGCTAGCCGCACCTCTGTGCCAATGGCAAATCATGCTAGCCATACCGACCGCGCCAAAGCATGCCAACCATGCTAGCCGCACCTCTGTGCCAATGGCAAATCATGCCAGCCACACCGACCGCGCCAAAGCATGCCAACCATGATGGACGCACCTCTGTGCCAATGGCAAATCATGCCAGCCACACCGACCGCGCCAAAGCATGCCAACCATGCTAGCCGCACCTCTGTGCCAATGGAAAATCATGCCAGCCACACCGACCGCGCCAAAGCATGCCAACCATGCTAGCTGCACCTTTGTGCAAATGGCAAATCATGCCGCCCACACCGACCGCGCCAAAGCATGCCAACCATGCTAGCCGCACCTCTGTGCCAATGGCAAATCATGCCGCCCACACCGACCGCGCCAAAGCATGCCAACCATGCTATCCGCACCTCGTGCCAATGGCAAACCATGCTAGCCATACCGACCGCGCCAAAGCATGCCAACCATGCTAGCCGCACCTGTGCCAATGGCAAATCATGCCGACCACACCGACCGCGCCAAAGCATGCCAACCATGATGGACGCACCTCTCGTGCCAATGGCAAATCATGCCAGCCACACCGACCGCGCCAAAGCATGCCAACCATGCTAGCCGCACCTCTGTGCCAATGGAAAATCATGCCACCCACACCGACCGCGCCAAAGCATGTCAACCATGCTAGACGCACCTCTGTGCAAATAGCAAATCATCCCAGCCACACCGACGCGCCAAAGCATGCCAACCATGCTAGCCGCACCTCCGTGCCAATGGCAAATCATGCCAGCCACACCGACCAGCGCCAAAGCATGCCAACCATGCTATCCGCACCTCGTGCTAATGGCAAATCATGTCGACCACATCGACCGCGCCAAAGCATGCCAACCATGCTAGCCGCACCTCCGTGCCAATGGAAAATCATGCCCGACCACACCCCACGCGCCATGCCAAACACACCTCGCCATGGCCCCATACCGCGCCACCATATCCGGCCTTCACTACGCGGCTATCAAAACGAAGGCGTGCAACAATCAACGGTTGCCTTTCAATCCCAGGAGCAAATCGTGGCCGTCTAAGGTTACCAAACGACCTTTGCCTCCAAACCCTAGCTTGGTCATGCACCTAGCCCAAGCTAGTCACGCCATGCCCCTATGGAAAACCCTTGGCCCCATATGCCAAGCCAAAACCGCACCAAGCCCAAGCTAGTCACGCCATGCGCTTATGGCAAACCCTTGGCACCACATGCCAAGCCAATACCGCACCTAGCCAAAGCTAGCGTCTCCCAAGGAGAACCCTTGGCCCCACATGCCAAGCCAAACCAAACCTAGCCAAGCTAGCCGCGCCATGCCAAATGCACTTTTCCTTGGCCCTAGCCATGCTAGTCACATCATGCCAAGCCAAACGCCCTTGCCTTGGCCCTAGCCACGCCATGCGTCTATGGCAAACCCTTGGCCCCACATGCAAAGGAAAAATCGCACCTAGCCAAAGCTAGCCACGCCCAAGGCGAACCCTTGGTCCCACATCCCAAGCCTAACCACACCCTAGCCGCGCCACCACGTTGGCCCTCACTACGCGGCTACCAAAACAAAGCGTGCAACAATCAACGTTGCCCTTCAATCCTAGGAGAAAATCCTAGCCATCCAAGGTTACCAGACGACACATGGTAACCTTTGGCCCGAAACCTAAGTTTGGCCACGCCAAACCTTGCCATGCCAACGGCATGCCAACCTAGTCGCGCCACCACATTGTCCCTTACTACGCGGCTGCAAAATGAAGGCGTGCAACGAACAACGGTTGCCCTTCAATCCTATGAGCAAATCCTAGCCATCCTAGGTTACCGAGATGACACATGGTAACCTTTGGCCCGAAAACCTAAGTTTGGCCACGCCAAACCTTGCCATGCCAACGACATGCCTAGCCACGCCACCACGTTGGCCTTCACTACGCGGCTACCAAAACGAAGGCGTGCAACAATCAACGGTTTCCTTTCAATCCCGAGGAGCAAGTCCTAGCCATCCAAGGTTACCAGACGACACATGGTAACCTTTGGCCCGAAAACCTAAGTTTGGCCACGCGAAACCTTGCCATGCCAACCTAGCGCGCCACCACATTGGCCCTCACTACGCGACTACCAAAACGAAGGCGTGCAACGATCAACGATTGCTCCTCCTCTCAAGATGCAAAATCCCGACCGTCGAAGGTCACCAGGCTGGCAAGTTTCCCGAGCTCGACTTGCCAAGCCACAACAACGTGCTACATGTTTTCCAAAATATTCGAGACATCAACACAAACCCGGGATCCTCTTTGGGTATTGGTTTTGCGGTTCACGAGTGTGCGGCGTACACTACGCCGTCATATGGAAGTGTCATAAGGGTGAGGCGGTTAGTAAATACGGGAAGTTATGTGTGAAATGTTCATGGGACATAAAGCACATGCGTTAACAACTTTATGGGACATCAATTCCATAACGTTAGCGCTTTCATGAAAACCGGTTTCATGCTTTAACCACTTTATGGAAACATCAATTCCATGCATACGGTTATCACCTCCTCCCATTTACTTCCCCACTCCTTAATGAGACTAGGGTACGTTTTTACTCCGACTTGTATAAATAGGTCTTACCTATTTCCATTGAACAACAAGTTCATACGGGAGATACAACACTCAGAAATACTTACTTGCTATCTTACCTTGGGAGCTCTCTCACTTTTCTGATAACAAGTCGTAGTAACCCAACTACTCTTCCCGAAATCAACTATTCGGTCTCACCACTTTCCTTGCTTCCCTCCCCAAAACCAACCCATTCTCCTCCACTTTGTGACCGAGGCAAGTCCTGGAACGGCCATTTCTTGGTTTAGGTCGGACTTGTACAGATTGATCTCTCGAATCTAAAGTACTCCCTTGCAGTACATTGTTTAGGGTTTAAATTGTTTTCACCCGCACACCCGTAATTACCGAAATCAGCAGAAATCATTTTCACCTACAAACAGGTGGTTATAAAGTATAGAAAGATGTAAAGTTGAAGGTAGTTGGGGTTGTAAAAGTCATAGAAAACTCAAAGATGGAGGGTATGCGTTTAATTAGTACAAGTACAGAAAGGGAAGGTGGTTCAAGGAAGGAAACCCAGATCCTAATACCACGAAGGAAAGAAGATAATATTGAATGTGTTGTCTTATATATTACAAAGAGAAGCATTGAGTCCAACTTTGTGCACCCCTCCAAAACCGGGGTGCACATTCCTCCCCTCCCTATTGGAGGAAATTAATGGGTTAAAACCACTTTTGGTTTTCAATAATAATATTTCTTTTTTTAAAACACAAGTTCCCATATATTTTCTTATCTCTCTTATTTTATTCCTTGAGTTCATCTTCCTTGTATTTGGTTGAGTTCATCTGCTCGTTATGTTTAAAATCAGAATATACATCTTTCTTTTTCAACTTGATGCTTATATTTTCATCGATGTTCAAATCTTCGAAATACAGAGAGCTGCCATTGAACTCTTTTATGTTCAAACATATATGTAAAGAACCTGAGCTGTTATGATTTTTTTCCAAATTTGGAACTTGGACGAAGAAATACTAGGGAAGAATTTTTGGGGGAAAATGAAAAGAAATAAAAATTTCATATCAAGGTGTATGTGAATTTCGTATTCAATGATTTTTCCATTGGGTATGAAATTTAAACAAGTTGAAACATGAATGTTACTAGTTATAATCCATGATTGTGATTGAGTTTGAATTTACGCTGGGATTAAGAAACTCATCAGAGTTGGTTGTTTAGATTAGGAATTTCGAAGTACAAAAACTTTAATGATATATTCGGTTTTGTGGCATTTTCTTTGTGCAAAAAAATTAATTGAAGTTAATGATCAACATTAAGGACGATCAGCAGGAAAAAAATGGTGAGGAAATACGAGTGGGAGTTTTACGGAGAGAGGAGAGGAGAGAGAATTCAGCCTAAATTTTTGGAATGAAAATTAGTTTTATTATTATAAAAATAATTAATCTAAAACAGTGGTTTTCAGCCAACAATTTCCTCCAACAGGAAGGTGAGGAACGCGCACCCCGGTTTTGGAGGGGTGCACAAAGTTGGACTCCCTGGCATTTATAAGGGATGCACAGGTTAAACTTAACAGTACACTAAAACCGGTAGGATAAGACAACTAACACTAAGGCCTCTACCTATGCACATGCCAAAACATGGTATTTGGCATATATGCACCCACTATGGGTATGCCAAACGCCAAACTCATATGCCAATATGTTATTTCTGGCATATAGGCATACACGACGAGTTTCCGGAGCGATAGAGTCTCGGTCGCTCGATGGTCAAAGAATCGTTCGATGGTCGGTCACTCGACAACGACGGTCAATCTATCGCCGATACTATGATAATCGCACCGGATCTTCATCTAACGGCTACAATTTCCCCCTCTATAAATACCTGATTTCAAAGTCATATCAACTCACACCAAAAATTCTAAAACTCTCTAGAATTTCTTAATTTCTCAATCTTTTCAAATCTAAAACTATCACAACTCCTCTACAATTATATTTTCTTGTAAAATGGATTCACAAGCACAAACTCAAGGCAAAGGCAAAGGTAAGAAGAATCGAGTCCGTGGTGCAAAATACACCATGATAGAAGATGAATGTATTTGTCGTAATTATGTTTTTTTTACCCAAGATTGTATCGGTGGTGCACAACAACATGGTAACACCATGTGGGATAATATATTTCAAAAATATGAAGAACAAACCATGAACATCAATGGTCGTGATGCAAAAGGATTGTCGGAACACTTCATTGTAATCAACCGGAAGTAGCCGCTTATCTTTAGCATTGATAATGCAAGCCAAGAGAAAAGGAAAGGAAAGTGGTCGACTGATGTTGATTTTGAAAGAGAGGTTCGTGCTGATTGGCAACGAAAACATGGTAAACAGTTTGCTTTCGAAAGTTGTTATCATATTTTGAAGGGTTTGAACAAATATAATCCCGATTACTTAGCAAATAATCAAATAGTACCTGAAAAGTCACCATATAATTCTTCTCCCTCAACACCAAATTCTTCACCATTTTCACAAGGTCCATCAAATTCTTCACCAGATACCCCTACAAGCTCAAATTCCAACGTAGTTTTCAATAATTATATTGATGGTAATACTAAGGGAAAACTTCCAGGGGGGGAGGAATAAGGCAAAACTGGCTAGAAAATTAGCTCAAGAAGGAGGGAGTTCCGTAGGATTTAACATGGCGGAGTTTATGGATTATCAAAAGACCATCGCGAAGGAAAGATCCATTCAAAGGAAAATTCAAAACCGGGAGAGTAAGAAAAGTCGTCTTTCTCAAGAAAAATTCCAGTTTGACTATGACAAGCATAACATTCTTTAAGCTAACACCTCAATTATGAACGCCCAACAACCTGCATGTATGGCAAATCGAATTTGACAGATTCAAGCACAAACATTGAAAAGCAAGTGGATTTACTAACAACCGTGATGAAGATGATGATGATGAGTTTGATGAAATAATTCCTCTAAATGATTAATGTACTAGTTTCTAACTAGTTTAATGGTGGAGTTTAAGTTTTAATGTTCTTGTTTAAGTTTTAATTTGATATGTTGTGCATTCCAATTAATATTAGTTTGAAATGAAATGTTGAAGCTTATTAATTAGAAAAATAACAATACATAACATAACTTAAACCTGAAGCTAAAACATTAAGAAAAATACATAAAATCATCTTCCATGCTCGCCCAAAGATTCAATCTCGGATCATCTCTTAACTGGTCATACAAATTACGGTTACGAATGTAGTTAGTCATTTGACCATAATTCCTTGCAGGGAGGCCTCTTTCAGGTCGAATCTCCGTCCTCAAATCTTCATCATCATAGTTAATCCAATCCGAATCACGTCCGGTTTCTGAATTACCATGTTATGAAGAATTATGCAAGTGAGCATAGTCTTGTGCATTTCACGAGGACTCAACCCACGATATGGGCCACAAATGATAGCGAACTTCCTCTTCAAAATTCCAAAAGCGCGTTCCACATCCTTCCTCAGTGCCATTTGGGCATCGTTAAAATATCGGTATTAACGGCCCAATGCACCAGCAGGAGGCTGACGGTAGCATTGAACCAAGGTGGACCATTTTGGGTAGATACCATCCGCAAGATAATAGCCATGAGTGTGCGATGGCCGTTGATCATGAAACGGACGAGATGGAGAAATTCCATACTTCAAATCTTCAAACAGAGCGACTTGTGCAAAACATTAATATCATTTTGTGAACCCTAAGACCAAAAAAGCGTGCCATATCCAACAATCGTAAGAAGCAAAGACTTCTAGGATAAGCTGTTGGTTTTGGATAATGACCTTTATATTGACCAGCCCAATAAACAGGCATCCATGCCATACCCAATGCATACAATCGAGACTACCTAGCATTCCTTGGAATCCCCTTTCCTCATTCTCCCTTAATATTTGTCTAACATCTTCGTCGGTTGGTTTTCGTAAATATGTTGGACCAAAATGATTAATCATTACTTCACAGAACAATGAAAGGTAAGTGTAAGAAGTTGTTTTACCCATACGAAGGTACTCATCATTCGCATCCATTTTGAGTGCCATAACCTAGAATCCTTAAAGCCGAAGTAACTTTTTGTTCGGGACTATGACCTCTAATATTCAGTGCATCAAACTGATAATTGAATTGAGGTTCCACTCGACAAAGCTCTTCAATAATCTTTTTCACCAGATGACGAGGCATGCGGAATCGACCTTGAAAATCTCGATCAGAGTACACACAATTGGGAAGAAAATAATCGTGCATGAGCTTCTGATGGTAAAATTCCCTCCCTCGATACGTATATCTTCTTGATAATACTTCTTTGGGCTCTGGAACTCTTGGTATTTGACCTGTATGTACAAGCATCATAGTTTCGATTAGATTCTCATCTTCAGCTTCCTCTTCGTCAATTTCTTGCAACCTCATACGATAACTTTCTTGTTGTAACCTGAACATATTCATAATAATATCCCTTTCTTCATTGGATCTCGACATTGTGAAGCTTAAAATTGAGAATAAAGGAGTAATATCTTTAGAAGCAGGTGTGAGTTTTCTGTCGAGGTAAAATGACGTATATATAGGAACCATGGGGAACTAGCCGTTGCAGAATAACTACTTGGCGATAACCATTGTACCGCCAGCGTTATTGTTTTTATCGAGCGATATTGACAATATCGCCAGCGATAAAGACTTTATCGCTGGCGATATTGTCAATATCTCTCGCTAGGGATTCGATCGCTCCGCGGTTTCCCCATAGTGGCGCAAATGGTTTGGCATGCCACCTGGCATGCCAAACACCATTTTTTTGGCATGTGCATAGGAAGAGGCCTAACAGAGATCAAACAAAAAAAAAGGACTCACTAACACTTTGTTTACACTAAATATAAAAACGAGTTATACTCTCCAATAAAACAAACGTCTTTGCTTTCCCAATTATGTTTTATTTATAGAAGAGAGTTCTTATTAATTGGAGACTTCATGCTGCTGTTTTACTATTTTTTTTGAATATTTGAATAAGTTTATTACCACCAAAAAGTACAAGGAATCAAAACCTTCACATCTTTTTTGTATACAGTTCAAGGATTTTGTGGCACAGGTTTTGAAAATTGATATGATAGATCATTTGAGATTAAATGGATAAACTACCCCAATGTATCCAAATACACAGGGGACGACTGGTTAGGCCTGAAGGAGAATTTTGTGTCTGCTTGGACGAAAAAGGTGAAGCATTATCTTTACACGATCACAAATACTGTTGAGAGTGTACATATGAGAGAACAAGTAAGATGCATGGATTGTTTTTGTCTCACGCTGGACAACCCATATCCTTTAGTAAATGGTTCCGTCACTACTTTATTTTTTTTCAAATTTGATCCAAAGGCTCGTAATGAAGTTAATCACCTTCATTAGTTTATCACGATTTACAAGCCAAATATTGTTATACAACCCAAAATATGGGTCGGATGATTTTCTCGGCTTTACGTGGGATTCCTATTGGTGATAATTATCTTCCTTCCCAACCTATATTAGAGATGGCCGACTTATTTTCATATCCCGGTAGTTAAATAGGGTTATCGTCAGCTATGACACTAGTTTATTGGGACATACAGAGCATATCTCCCGATGAAGATATTATTACTGTTCCAATTATTCCTATGGTCTCGAAAAAACTTATCCATATTGTGGATAGAAGCTACATCGAAGCATTATCGTATCCGGTTGAACGATTATAATCATATATTATAGGGGTTCGTAGATTCCACTTGGGTGCGATACAAAGACTTAGGGGTAGCATGATGTTTGGCATCCCTACTCCGGCATATTCCAATCATGGCGTGTAGGTTCAAGTCATAGTGGTGTGCATCAAGACCTGGTGGTATACGTTCAAGTCATGGTGGTGAAAGTCGGTGAAGTTTGAGAAGTCGTGGAAGTAAAAAAAAGTCAAATAAATCGTCTTTCTACTTCAAATTTGTGGAAAATACTCAACTATCACCGGGTAATGAAGTCATTGAGATGGAAACACCTCTTGGAGGTTTGTTTAACCAATTTCCAATCGACACTTTGACTCCTGGTAGTGGCTTGGACATTGAGGCAACTAGGCAATCTATCCTTTATACCCTAATAATTGCCTCAACCACATCAGCATCTCACCCATTTCAAGCTCACCCACTTCAAGATTGATATCTTGTTCCCCTCCAAAATGATTCTTCTTGGGTTCCCTTTCAAATGCTTGATTCTCTTGACAAACTCAACCACCAAGCGAGATTCGAACCTGTGAAATCTCTGCTATGTTGAACACATTGCTTGATCTAGAAACCTAATGGCATGGATCTTAATTTAATGGTCTGGGAATGGGTAGTTTATGGATGTCATTAAATTATAATTCTTATGTAATTGTTTTTTTTTATTAGTGAAATTAATCTTAAAATTAATATATATTCAAACCCAAACTGATTTTATATTTCATTAACTTTTAATTATCTACCTAACATTTAATTAAGAAAACGCCATAACCTAACATGACAACATTATTACATAACACTCGATCAACAAACAGGGGTAGGACCCAGTGACATGGTTATATTGACATAATCATGATATGGTTTGGCCATTTTTTTTACAAAACCCAAGCGACAATGTATTTGAATCTAATTTTTCGGTGACATGTTCATCTTATATAGCTCTACATTCCTACCAGAAATGAGAGCATTCTGAAACCTATAAGACTACCATCTACCATTTTGGATATCAACCGTTAAAGATTAACAGTTGAAATTAAATTTTGTGGATGGTGAAGTTTCGTATATCGGAATACTCTCATTTTTGGCAGGAATGTAGAGCTATATAAGTGGAACATGTCACCAAAAAACTAGCTTCAAACTCGTTGTCGCTTGTAGAAAAAATGGCCAACCAATGTCAAGATTATATCAAAATAACCATGTCATTTAATCATTTTTTTTCCCGTTCATCACAAATGGTTCCAAATTTCCAAGATTTATGTTTAAGTTGCAAGAGGGCGCCTTCTTCTTTTTCTTTTTGATGGGTTTTTTTTTCTGACAATTTTTATTAGTGTTGTGTCCATATTTTTCTGATCCCACAACTTTCATTAGCGTTGTTGACAGTTAAGGAACGCCATCAATATGAACAAAAAGAAAATATTTAAGTTAGATTGAGATAGCGAATATGGATGTTTTCACGTGTAGTAATCTAATACTCCTTTTAGACGATCCAACCGTAGCTCACCCTGCTAGCTTAACGACAGTGAGAGCACGACCCTCTTTTTTCGGCGGCAGAGTCAAACTTTATAGGAAACATACAGCGCAAGAACAGTGCGGAGCTGATCAAAGAACCAGCCCCAACACCTAACAACAATAACACTTTGGAGTCTGCTTGTGTACATCACTAATGAATCACACTCATCTGAAAAATCTCTTCAGTCTTCTTCAGTGTTCAGTCTTCTTCAGTGTTCAGTCTTCTTTGTTCTTATATTTCTTCTTAAGAAAAATACCAGGGCCATAAGTTGAGAGGACTATGTCAACAAAGAGAGGAAACTGTAACAAACCAAATAGTAAGACCGGGATACTCGCCAACAAAGTCACAGGAATGTAAACCCAAGTAACAGTACTATTAAGAACAATAACAAGGGTTGCTCCAAAAGCCGTCATCATAGTCGCAATAGAGACAAAGAGAGAAGCAAAACCAAGAATCAACTTTTGCGGTAAAGACTTCAAAAAGTCTCTTTCACCATAGCGTGATGTTAGTACTGCAAAGAACATCAAAACAGAAGTGCAGGAAGCAAATAGTGAAACTGCATCAGCTATCATAAAGACATAGAATGTCCTTGTCTTTGAGAAGATGGGTGTTCCTGTTTCTCCATTGTTCCCACCTGGTACTGTAAAAACAGCTGCAAACATGACCGTGGCAATGAGAGTTGAAACAACCATACATGCCTGAGATGTTTCTTTCAGCCAAGCTTCTCCTTCTTTAACCAATGCTTTATGTTCTTCTCTAAACACGTCTCTAGGTTTTTTACCATCCCCATTCATCGCCTCTCTAAATTTTGGTTGCACCAATTTCTCCACCTCCTACATTTATTTTTGTTTTATGATTAGTAATATTATAGAATACATATGAGTAAAGAAAGACCTATGTTGTTGCCAAAGGCGAGCGAGGCGCTCGTCTATGCGCCCAAGTCGCGCGACTCATTAGGTGGGTGCCTCCCCTCCCTTCAATTTCCTTACATAATGCAATCTCTTTATATTAGCTCTACTAGTCTAAACGCACGCGCGATGCGCCTGCCATGCATTCGGTTCAATAATTTTTCGATAAAAAATATCCATTTACAAAAGAATAATCATATGCACATTTTCTATATGATACTTTTGGATAGGTTAATCTTTGCAACACTAAGCCTTGGGAAAAAATCAAAAAGAAGAGCCTTGGCAAAAATCAAAAAGAAGAAGATATATTTTGGCAGCAACTTCAAGCTTTTTAGTAAAAGCTAATCCCAACACAATGGCACATGTCATCTCTCCATGGTCGATCCTGTCATGTATCATCTTTGCATTCCTTAAGCGCTTGGTTTCAGGGAAGCGGGGAAAATGTATATATGGCGCGTCCATCCTCCACATGTTCCTACAATTAAAGACATTTTCTTAATTTTATTTAAACTCTGCCGGTAAAAAACATATGGGAAGTTAATATGCAATGGTAACTTCTGGTAGAATTTCAACCATAAAATCCAGTATAAATGGCTAAACAGGTCACATGAAAACAAAAGAACATTTAATGGAAACGTTAAGATCGATATATCAAGACAGACCACCAAAAGTCAGAACTCAAAATTCTGGCAGAACCTAATACTCCGCTTAAAAAGATGCGCCAGAAAGCAAGTGTTCTTCTTTTTGAATAACAAATTCATTTCTAAATTAACCACACTAATATCATTCGTATCTTGCAAAAACTATTTGAGAAGCTCATAGTTGGCAATTCCCATCAGTATCATAAACAATTCGGGCAAACCCCGATCAAGCAAATGGGATTTTTTCTTGCTTTAGAAAATGTAAAAACAAAGTTAAAGCACAGTCCATCAACTGGGGTGTTAGTTAGCTGCGTATCTGATCCTAGCCACTTGTTATCCATTAACCTCTACATAATTTTTAGATGCTTAATTTATCTCAAAGCTTGCATAACCATGCTTGGTTGTTCATAGCATGTCATAAATAAATTCGGATGTTTACTTTTGTTACATTATGAATATATTGATCATGCTTGAGTTCCCAACAACATCGTTTTTATGTTTTAATACAACTAAGAACAACATTCTACACATCTCACTTCAACTCCATTTCCCATTAACACAGCTAAGACTTATTTCCCCTTAGATAACTTAGATGTTGTTATTACCATCAACAAAACCAAATTCATCGTTCATGTACTAATAACTAATTGGTGACAAACCAAAATTCAGCTAAATTAAACTAACCTATCCTAATAACTAACATAACAAAGATGCTGTTAATTGCTTCTGATTCCTAAATTAGGTGTATATACTGTTAAAAAAAAAGCAACTAAAACCCCATTGCTTTGTACTATGAATTGAAACAACATCAGTGCCAAATCTATAAAATACAAATTTAGACCAAAGTATTTCCACATAAAAATCTCATCTTTATCTCCCCTAAATCAAACCAAATCGAAAAAAGAAAAATAAAACTAAAATACCAAAATTCAAATCAATCCCAAATTTCTAATCTAATACTTTAAAGAAAAATTTACCTTGTTGAACTTCTTCACCACCCATTCGGTCATTGAAGATAATTTTCAGTCAAGTAGTTGTGTTTGTGTAGTTCGTTCGCCATCACCCTAACTTAATATACTACAAATCAGTTCCGTTAACTTTACTCCAAATTTTCTTAAAAATAATCTCGAAATTGTGAAATTGAAGTTGATGTAAAGCTAGGTTAGAGTGAAACCGATATTTTAATCTAAACCCTGAGAATTGAATTGGGGTTGAGTTAAAAGATTTCAACTGAAATCCTGAAAACTGAGTTGATGTTGATGTAATTTAGGCTGATATTTCAATTGAAATCCTAAGAATTGAATAGGTTTGGTTTAAAATATTTCAATTGAAATCTTGAGAACTGATTTGATTTGAGAAGAAGAAAGGGGTTGGGGTTGGGTTTCTGTGCTCGATTAGAAGAAAGAAGAGAAAGAAAAGAAGGAAGAAAGTCAAATTATGTTTACCCTTGGTATGTTTCATATTAACGAAAATGTCGAAAATGCAAGAAACGACGGAGGGGTAAAACAGGCAATTCACTGGAAACGGTAGAAAACTTTGGACGGGAGAAAAGACCCCTTTTCTTTATTATAGTATAAGATAAAAAAAAAATTATTATTATTATTATTTTTGATAAATATTATTAGCTCTATAATAAGGTGCTCCAAATTGGTGCTTTGAGGAACATTCGGGCACTAATAATGTGACCCAAGACAGGCAAAGAGTAGTTTTCTTTGTTTTTCATGTTCTTTTGCTTGCTTATTATTTACGGAAAATGGGTCATTTGTTCAAATATTTTTAAAACATGGTTTTAATGGACGAGTAAAAATTAGTATGGGTGAAATTGACACAAAAAAAATAGCAAGAATAAAACTGGATTCATCCTGGCTTAAACTTAAAAAAGAGTGAGATGAAACATGTGATCATCCCGATGTAAATTAAAAATAACAAAAAGTATTTGAAAATGGGTAGGATGAAACCGTTTACATGTGACTATTTTTACATTCTCGTCCATTTAAACAGTATCAAATTTTACATGTCTTTTTCACCCAGGAATTGTTGATTTTAGTCTTTTTAACCAATTTTGTGTATTATTTAGACATTATTGATTTTGTATTCTGTATTTGCTATCGATTCACATGTTTTGACGTCACAAAAATGACGTATTTAAACATCTAGGTGCAACTAGTCAGTAAAAGAGTCGAGTGTAATATATAGTATACTACCCTTATGTGCAAGGCCTTTTCACCAATTCGTGAGGCGGCTGGCCTCGCGCTCTAGACATAATTCAATCTCATCCTATTGGAGGAAAAAATCAGTGATATTTTTGATCATAAATGCAAGCGATGAGTTCAGTAATCATACCAGGAACCACTGTATCTCCCTTTGCATTTGTAAAGCAGCACCGGACACTCTCTCAAGCTGAGACGGAGGTGCCAAAAATCCAGCAAAATGCAACAGGTTGTTACCGATGTTACTCGTACCACTAGCCAAATCATTCTTTACACCCATCTGAGATATGAAGTTATATATATTGTGCTGCCTAGATAGCACAGCTTCTTCAAATAATCCTATACCACCTTTATTGTTCTCTATACTATATATCAGATGAGGACTTGAGGTAATAAGCTCCTTGAAATACTCAATAATCCCAAAACTTGCTGTATAAAATATTGCATCGTATACTCCAGCGTTCTTAAGTTGCTGGACATTCAGGTTAGAAATCTGAGGACAAATAACTTTGAGTAGCTCAAGGGCTTGTACATGTATCACCTTCTTTTCATATATTTGTTTGACACCTGGAACTACATATATATATATATATATATATATATATATAGAAGCAATGAGTGAGAATGACAATGATCAATGTTTAGGTGTGATTATTTCATGTGTGGGTGTTGAAATCTTTAATCAAAATAGTCGCAACTTATCAGACATACCTAGTCGTGCAAGAGCATTCCAAACCCGTCCATATTCTCTAACTGAAATGATGTTAAATGTCAGAAACTAGGATAGTGCAAGTACATTTTCAAATAATAATGCACTCCATAGTCATGAATCTCAGCCATGAATATACAGTGGTGAAGACGACAGGACCTGAAGTGAAGAAAGAGCGGGAAAATAAAAAACAAACAGAAAGAAGATGAAATGAGATGTTTTCATATGAAAATCACCTTTGATGAACTTTTCCACGTTGGGCTCTGATCCTATTTGTATATTGTGCTGACTTCTTTCAATAACATCCCGATACAAATTGTCAAGCTCCACAGGGATGGCTGACAACCGGCCACATCATAAATTTATTTCAAAATGAAGTTGGAATACATTTTTTTTCTTTCTTTGAACTGTTTCTCAGAGAAGTGACAGTACTGGATTGTACCAAAATATATAGACTAAAAGATAAAGAGAGACTTACATGTGTAGATGAACTGTTGCAAAAATCCATTTCGATTTCCACTTGGAAAAGCCGAAGGTTTTCTGGCTAATGCACTGATGATAGTCATTCCATCAGAATCTTGAGCAGTCGCCAATTGGGGGTAAAGTTGTAGTACATCCAAAGCAACATCTGTAGAAATGTGATTAACATAACAGCCTATATATTGCAATGAAGTACTACTCCTAATCAACAAATTATTACCTTTTCATTTCATTCTTACCGTATATATCAGCCTCAACTGCAGACGTAAGAAAAATAACACCATTTTTACCAGCTTTAGGATCTAATTCTTCCTTGGGGGTCACTGAGTACAGATATCGCATTAAATCCTCATTTCCGTTAATTGCAGAGACAACAAGAGGAATGAGATTGAATCTATTTTGAATTCGCAACAAATTGCTATTCTTTTCAACCATGAGCTTTGCAATTTTTGCGGATCCTTCTATTGCTGTTAATGAAAGAGCAGTGAAACCGGTATGACTCTTTATTTCTAATGCTTCTTTTGGCATCAACTCAACTAATTTTTTCACAAGATGTACTCTTCCGGAGTTGGCAGCAATATGAAGAGCTGTATCTCCTGTTGGTGTAATTCTTGCACTCACTGCATTCGGGTAGTCTTCTAGGTATAATTTTGCACTTTTCCAGTCATTTTTATCTAGAGCTTTATATAGGGCGACATGCAAAGTATAATTGTTCTCTAAAAAAAAGAAAAAAGAAAAAAAAAAAGTCAGTCCCAAGCATCTTAACCACACACAGTTTTTTGAGCTCAATCCTACATAAAATATTTCTACAAGTTAAATACTGTGGATCAAATCAAAAGGACTATAATTAGAAATGGATGACACGGTACCTTCTTCGTGTAATTGTTCTGTGATTTCTGGATTACCACTTGTGTCGTTTGCAGGTTGTACCAAATTAGAATTAGCTGTTGCTAACCTCTCCCAAGCTGCTTTAGCGGAATCTTCATTAGTAATATGAGAAAGCATTTCTGTTCCGCATGATAGCTTAATCACCTGAAGTGCCATAGAATTTTTCAACATCCAAGTTTTGAAGCATTCATCATCAGCTTGCTGAGAAGGTATCTGAGGTTGACACTCGGTTCCATCAACGATACACCATAGATCCTGACGTATTAGGTAGTTTTGCACACAAAGCTTCCAGTTTTCATAGTTGCTGGCATATAAGATAGTTGCTGTTGCAGCTGCATCCATGTTTTGTATCTCAGGCACCGGCGAAAGAAGAAGAGAAATTAGATTGCTAATATAATAACATCATATAATGTGAAAACTCCAAGTCTTGTTGTGCACATGAAATGCGATTCCTTAGCTTATACTAATTGGATTAATTAACATTAAAAACCTGATTATGATAAACATATTGGAATATGGAGTCCAACAACTACAACGAGCCACTCACTAACCCCGACGTGGTTATTATTTTGGTGTTTAATTCTTCAAGTTGAACGAATCTCTCTACCAGCTGTAATCTCGGTCTTAAAAGAAAATAAATGATGGGTCGGGAGAGGCAGATGCACGAAGGGAAATTGGTTTTGGAATTTCCTTAACCAAGCTGACTGTATTAAAAAAAAAAAAAAAATCAACGGGCACCCATAGATTCTCAATTGAACTAGAAGTCTGACTCAGAAATAAGAAAATTGATATGTAACCCAAGCGGCTGCAATGAAAGCCATCCCCTAAATGTTTGATCTTTGACAAGTAGAAGCTCCTTACCACATCTGGAGCCTCCCCACTTTGCCTTTGTAATTTTATTGCAGTCTCACATAGTTTAGCAAAGCCTTCAGTGCCTATCACAAGTCCTCTTGTCGCGCAAGGATCACATCCACCGTCCTGTACTGTTAGACGAGTGCCAACCTCCTTGCAATGAGGTTGCCAGTGGCGCTAGTTTATATTCTGAACAGGCAATAAAGTCTGGAAGAAAGAAGTAACTTTGTAACCAAGATCGGGACACCGAGAACAATAAGGAGAAGAAGACGCCATGGTGCTGCGAATAAATTCAACCTGTTTTCTGCAATATTCCTTCTTTTCTCGATTGTAATAAAAGCAATATTCAAGCTCTAATGGTTTTGGAGTACCTTTCACAATAATTATGTCTGTCCCAGCAATGTGCTCCAATGCTAAACACCCTGTTCCATCCCAAACATATGGCATAGCCATTTCCTGTTTCGTCCAATTACAATCTCCCCCGTTACCATCATTCTCATTATAAATCCACAAATTGATCCACCGATCCCCTTCTCTGTCTATTATAGCTAGGTGTCCATCAATTACGACTAATTCATAAACCACCAATGTCGACACTCTTTTATTCTTCTTGAAACACCAGAGATCAAGCATAAAATTTGGAATTTTGATCACTCTATCGAACTTCTCACTTCTCACTTCCGACACTAAATCCCAATATATCGTTAGGCTGATAATAATACTGACATCCCATCCAATAAATATAACCATTTACGTAAACAGAAGTTCCGCCATTACACCACCGCAGAACCTCATCGATTTTTTCTCCATCTATTTTTTTTTTTTTTTTTGATAAAGAAGAGATTTTATAAAAAAGAAGGAGAATATACAACGACAAACTTCTTACAAGAAGTAAGAAGAAGCCAAGAAAAAGAAAACAAAATCAAAGGAAAATTACATCCCAATTAAAACACAAATGATTTACATTCCCTTTTAAGCTAGATTTAAAAATTGACGCCCACGATAATAGTAATGCTCTAGCATCCTGACAAATTAGATCAACATTCTTGAATTTCTCCTCAAACGTCCTTGAATTTCTTTCGTTCCATATGGTCCAGAGTGCCACTGCGGGAATTAGAGACCAAATTTTCTTATCATCTTCATGAAGTCGGAGAGTGTGCCAGACTTGCATTAGGTTGAAAACGGTGACAGGCCAAACACCATTTATGCCATGAGAAGGGAGGATTGAATTCCAAATTCTTTTAGAAAATGAGCAATCAAAAAATAGGTGCCTTTCATTTTCTTCGGCATTGCCACAAAGAAGACATTTATTGACATAAAGGTAACCCCATTCCACAAATTTATCAATTGTAATTATTCTATTATGAGCAGCAATCCAAAGAAAGAAATTAACTTTGGTAGGTACCTTATTGTTCCATATGGCCTTATGAGGAAAATTTGGATGGTCAGTACCTTGGTGGAGTGCTGAGTATAAGGAACTTTTTGAAAAAGTCCCAGTTGTCGAGAGATTCCATCTTCTTTTGTCTTCTAGATTGCAGAGATGTGGGGGCTCCTCACCAATAACCTCCAAAAGTGAAATCAGCTGCTCAGCTTCATTATCAGAGAGAGATCTTTTGAAATGCAAGTTCCAGTTCACCATATTATCAGAGGTATCAATATGAGTTGCAAGAGAGCCATTCTTATTGTTGCTCAGCTTAAAAGAGAAGGGAACAAACTTTTGAGAGACTGGTTGCCCACCCATACGTCGGACCAAAAGGAGATAGATCTACCATTCTGAATAGTTAAAGACGAATGCTTAATTACCTTATCTGCTTGATTAACAATGGATTTCCAGCAAGATGAACCATATGTACCTTTAACTTCGTAAAGGTAGATGGATTTTTCTCCATCTATTCTCGCCTACTGTTAATCCTGGCACTTTTAGGGGCGACCCCAAACCAATTAGGGGCGACACTAAAAGACAAAAAAGGTCACCCAAATGTAAATCTAAGCTACCCCTTATCTTCGATTTTTCGAAATGGCCAATATGCCCTTATATAATCGGTAGCCAAAACCATAATCGGTAGGTAAACATACAATCGGGAGGTTAAAATGAATAACAAGCTACCGATTATTGTGTAGATACCTGGGCTAATAATCCCTTTTATAATCGGTAGTTTATCCAACTTGTAATACTACCGATTATAAGGAGCCGCATATTCAACCCTGGCCAAAATTCCATACGTTTTGAGGGGTGCGTAGCCAACCATAACCGCTTGGCTTGAGCTGTGGATGTAGCCATAATCGGAAGCCTAATATGTTACATAAACTACCGATTATAAGTTGCCCCAAAATGAGTTTTTCTAAAATCCTTCACGTAATGAATTTTGCATTCTACCATAATCGGTAGGGTTTATAGTTATATAACCCACCGATTATAACGAGCCCCGGATCCAACCCTTGCCATATTCCATAGGTTTCGAGTGTACAGGGACAGGCATAGCCACTTGGTTCGTGTTTTGGATGCAGCCATAATCGTAAGCCAATTAGGTTCCACAACCTACCGATTATAGGTTGCCCCAAATTGAGTTTTTTCTAAAATCCTTCATTTGATGAATTTTGAAATCTAACCTTAATCGGTAGTCTATCCAACTTAATAACCTACCGATTATAACGAGCCCCAGATCGAGCCCTTGCCAAATTCCATAGGTTTTGAGGGTACGGAGCCGTGCATAACCATGTGGTTCGTGTTTTGGATGCAGCATAATCGTAAGACAAATAGGTTCCACAACCTACCGATTATAGGTTGCCCCAAATTGAGTTTTTTCTAAAATCCTTCATTTGATGAATTTTGAAATATACCATAATCGGTAGTATATCCAACTTAACAACCTACCGATTATAGGTTGCCCCAAATTCAAATTTTTTCTAAAATCCTTCATTCGATGAATTTTGAAATCTACCATAATCGGTAGTATATCCAACTTCACAACCTACCGATTATAGGTTGCCCCAAATTCAAATTTTGAAAGCTACCATAATCGGTAGATATGCTAA
This sequence comes from Papaver armeniacum, assembly GCA_023531295.1. Lineage (NCBI taxonomy): Eukaryota > Viridiplantae > Streptophyta > Magnoliopsida > Ranunculales > Papaveraceae > Papaver > Papaver armeniacum. The sequence goes on along the minus strand of JAJJWW010010956.1, from coordinate 300,476 downwards.
CTAAAATAACTACCGATTACCGGTAGATATGCCTGGCATTTTAAACCAAATTTCAGAAATAGCCGTTGGAATTTTTGGGAAAAAGAAAAAGAGCCGTTGGAACCTAAACCTATATAAAGAAACTCATATCTATCACCCCAATTGCACCAAACTCTTTCCTCTCTTCAGTTTTAATTTTTGAAAACCAAAATCATGGATATTGCTTTTGTCGAAGAAGAAGATTGTGCTATTTATAGAGCGTGGGTTGTGGTAATCGCTCATGATCGTGTTCACAAGCTCCACAAACGGAATCCGAAGAGCGTTTATGGAACCGTATTCTAATGGTATTTGAGGCGTTAGATGGTAATCGAAATCAAGATCATCCAATGACATTAAGATGAGAAAGAAGGCGGTCGACAAGGAGATTGACAAACTTGAAGATGAAGAACGATTTGTTAGGGATGCTTTTTCTTGGTGGACGTATGAAAAACGAGTAAGTATCTTTATAACTCCGACTCACATTAACATAAGTTAGTACTAACTTGTTACTCATTCGTAATTTCGTAGAAATCTTGCCGATCATCGGTATATGGACCTCTACGGGAAACGATTTGAACATGAAGGATGTTACAAGATCAAGAGGGACAATTTCTGTGGTGTCTGGACGTTATGATCCTTTTTAATACTTTTATGGTCAATTAGGAGTATGGATTTAGGTGCTTTTGACGAAATTGTAAGGTTAAGGTCGCTTGAACTTTATGTGATGGATGTAATCGGAGGATTATTAATATAACAACTTTCCGATTATAATGAAACGGAAGCTTATTTTGTTAAACAAACTACCGATTAAAATATTCGGTTACATTATGTGTCAACTTTCTTTCCGATTATGGTGTTATTTGGTTCCAGGAAACATAAGTTCTTTCACACAGATTAATCGGAAATTAACAAAAACTAAATTTACCGATTAATATTATTCGGACGTCTATGTGAAAATATACCTTCCGATTAAGGTGTTGTTTGGTTACAGAAACCATAGTTATTTTTTGGTAGTATAATCGGAAATCAACAAAACCAATAACCACCGAATAATCATATTCGGACGTCAAGGTGAAAAGTTACCTTCCGATTAAGGTGTTGTTTGGTTACAGAAACCATAGTTATTTTTTGGTAGTATAATCGGAAACCAACAAAACCAAAAACCACCGAATAATAATATTCGAAAGTCAAGGTGCTCAATTACTTTCCGATTATGGTGTTGTTTGGTTACGAGAAAAAAGTTTTTTTTAATATTCGGAAGGAATATTACAAATAAACCTAGGAACATTACAAAGTTAAAAATCTTCTTGTGGTGTTGTTTGGTTACCGATTTTTTTACATATAATATTCGGAAGGAATATTACAAATAAACCTACCGATTATATTATTCAAAAGTCTTCCGATTGTGGTGTTGTTTGGATACAGAAGACAAGTTTTGTTTACACATGATAATCGGAAAGCAAAGTATATTAGCAACCTTCCGATTCTGACAAAATATTTTGCAAAATCCCTAGAATCGGTAGGTTAATAACGTATAACCCTACCGATTCTGACTAAAAAATGCAACATCCCTAGAATCGGTAGGTTAATATATAAACTTATCTTCCGATTGTGTTCGAAAATTCAACACTTTCATGTCTCTTCATGTGATTCGCTTGCAGTCATCTTTAAATGCATAAACATAGCAACATAACCATTCATAATCCATAAAAAATAACAACTAATATTCCGACACAAACTTTGAAAACGACATAATCCAACATAAACAAAGTTATCCATAAAGTTAACGAAAAACATCTACTTGTTCCTTTTTGCTTGGATTTTGCGACCTTTACCACCTCTACGACTTGGACCAACATCATCATTGGTTTCATCAACTTGAGTGCTCGATGATGCCCGAGTTCTTTTGTTCACCTTGGTTGTAGGTTTCTTTTGCAATTTTCCCGAAACTGAGATGCATACTCCTCATTGTCAACGTTATCAATCAACTCTTGGTGCTTTTTTATCTTCTCAAGTGGCACAGGCTCTCCGGACTTTATACAATCGGTGCACCATTTCGACAAACGCTTGAACTCTGCTTCATCTATTTTAAAACATAGCATACCATCAAACGGTTATTACTCTATTTTGACCCATAATATTAAACTAAATTAATAAAACAATACGTACCAATCTATCAAAACCCGCAGGTTTCTCTTTGAGGATACTCTTGTACGAAACGGGTTTTGCTTTAAGATCACAGATTACACGAAGATGAGAAACATTCCGGTACCAATCCATATAGTTGGGAGCATTTTCAAAACCTTGGTTTGCTGCTCTTCCTTGGTTGATCAAGTAATGTGCCCTTCTATCCCAATGGAATTTACGGGATGGTGAACCCTTGTGAACCACCGTGATAGAATCTTTATGAGACTCGCATTTCTCCGATCCAAAGTGAAATTGCCATGGATTTCCTCCTTTGGTATGCCTTGTACAAAACCGTGTTGTCGCATCACCCTTGAGGCATTGTACATCACATATCCTGAGGGGTGCCACAACGGTCCAAAATAAAGTGCCAAATCGGACCGACCCACGATATGTCCAGCAGCTCGGTCTTCCTTGTATGGATCAAAGCATACGTCTTGGGCATTAAGGGAGTCCAAAATCTCCCTCAAACGAATCATCTGCTGCTCCTTCGTCCTAGAGTGGTTGTCATCGAAGACGTACTTTGTTCCTCTAGGGTCACCTTTCTCCCACGCCGCGTTTTCAATGGCCAATCCCAAGATAGGGAAGTGGTCGTAGATCCATGTCTATATTGTCATTTTTGCAAGTATTAGGAAATTGATTCTTCAATGGTAGAAAAATAAAAAAATAACCAAGTATGTAGAGTTAATAAACAATACCCGTAGTAGACTCACGTTCCCGCCACTTGGCTAATTCCAAGCCTCGACGCCTTTCTCAACTCTTCCATCAACCACGCATGGCATGCCGTGCCCCATGAGTACTCATGCACTTTATCGAGAGGATCCGAAGTTGTAAAAGGTTGGCGTCGACTTGATTGCCACCGGCATTGGGGAAAATGACACATCCCAATACACATAGGAGATATGCGGTGGCCGCGTGGTTGACTTGCTCATCGGATAAAGTTCCTTTCGCTTCTTTTTCCTTGGTGCCCTTGAACATATCCATCGTAGTACCCATGTTGAACCTGTCTAGTTCTATACTTCATGCATCTTTTGAACTCAGTTGTTGATGTTTCTTCATCCCAACCCAAACACTTTTTAGTTAAAGCATAAAGTTTGGTCCATTCCAACTGCTTAGTGAACTCAGCCCTAACACCCTTGCCATGGACGGGGAGTTTAAGAATCTGCACAACATCATCTGGAGGTTATCGTCATCTCCCCAAACGGCATATGGAAGGTGTCGGTCTCGGGATAAAGTCTCTCCACAAACGCTGATATAGCCACCCGGTCATGTTCCAACATTGAGTTCTCCGCATCATCAGCCAACCCTAAATTCGCAATAATAGTCTTGAACCTTTCACATTCATCCTCCAAAGGCCAATCTAGCATTTTTGTTGGTGCGGTGGTCGCTTTGAGTAAACGAACCGCATCGGAATGATACTATTAAACACATGACAAGTTAAAAAATAAAATTAGAATAACCTAAAACTACAACCCTTAAATGTATTACGGAGAAAAACATCATAGGTTAATAAAATGGATACGATCATTACCTCGCCATATATTTCTCTAGCCCATGATTCTTTGTATCCAAATAACAATTGTCCTCCATCCTCCGGCAGCCCAAGGATTACACCTTCTGGAATATCCTTCACCTTCAGTTCATCTCGGACAAGGTGTTTCGCTTTCTTTCGAGGAGGATTTTTCTTTTCGGCTTCTCTTTCATCTTGAGCACCACTAGGTTGTCCTACTTCTTCGGGTGCTTCTAGTTCAATTTCTGGTTGTGATGGTGGAGCACTTGGTTGAACACCTTCTTGGATTGGTTGTGATGGTGGAGCACTTGCTTGAACAGCTTGTTGAACCGGTTGTGATTGAGGGGCACTTGGTTGAACAGCTTCTTGAGTTCCATCTTGAGCACTTGAAGCGAATTTAGAAGTCCTAGCTCTCCTTGCACTAGCCGTCAGCTTCTGACGCCTATCCTTCCTTGCACTATGTGAGACAATTGCATCTTCCATGTTCTTACCTCGCCTATCCCTAAACAACAAAAGAAAGTACAACAGGTTATTAAACTATATATTCGGTTGGTTGAGTAAACCGAATGCCTCCGATTACACTCAATCGTAAATATCAGTTCACCTAAACCTACCGAATACGTATAATCGGAAACAAAATAAAATTTTTGGTGTCCGAATATGTTTATCTACACACAATAATCTAAGCTAAATTTCAACATAACCCTCCGAATACAAATAATCGAAAGTCATAAAAAGTCCACCTTTCGAATGCATCACAATCGGAAGCCTCAAAAACTAATGACTCTACCGAATATGATCACTTTGTGTCCGAAACTAATCAAGTGGTTAGCCTAAACAATCGGAAAGCAATTACAAAATATATCACCCGATTATTGCGTCTCTAAAACTTGTTCTTCTCTAGTATATTCGGAAGGCAAAATAACAATTATCTTCCGATTATGATAGATTTAGGCCTCAGTAATGAAAAACGTTATATAATCGGAAGGAAACCTAAATTTATACCACCCGAATATGATAAATTTTCTCGTGAAATGAAGAATTCGACCACAATCGGAAGTTTAAAATAAAACCTAACCTACCGAATCTGGGTAATAACCGAAAACCCTAAAAAAAAAAACTGGATTCGTCGAATTGAAGCAATATAAACCCAAAAAAAGGTAGAATCTTACCTAATCGGCGCCATTTGAAGTTGCCTGAGCGTTTGGCTATCGGAATCACCTACTTCAGGGACTTCAACTTCTTCATCTTCTTTGTGTTCTTCGGGTTCGTGAGTTAAAACCTCTTTATTACGGGCATGCAATCCAATATTCGGATCCTCACCGCGCACTACGTTTTTGGTTCGAGCTTTCTTACGTTCCGTTTCTTTCATCTATATAGAGAATAATCGACGATGATTCGATTCGACGATGAACGATGTATAGCGAGGAGAGGGGGAGAGTTTTCCTCTCTGCAATCGGAAGGAAAGAGGAGAAGAGGAGTTGAAGTTGAAGTTGAAAAGAAAATGAAATGAATCGACTTTGGTTTTATCTGTCAAACGGTTATTAATCGGTAGGTAATACCACCTCATTAGCTACCGATTGTTGAGTAGCCCAAAATCGGTAGTGTGGTTTACTTATAACCTACCGATTATTGGAAGCCCTAAATCGAGCATTGGCCAAATTCCCTAGGTTTTGAGGGGTGCAGAGCCGACCATAACCATGTGGTTCGTGATTTGGATGTAGCCATAATCGGAAGCCAAATAGGTTACCCAACCTTCCGATTATAGGTTGCCCCAAAATGAGTTTTTTCGAAAATCCTTCATTGCGGGGGAAATTTGAAATCTACCATAATCGGTTGTTAGGCATTAGCTTACATTTTCTTATTCTTCCGATTATATAGGAGCCCCAAATTTCACCATTGCAAAATTCAAAAGATTTGTTATTTCTATACTTTAACAATCGGTAGTCTCGTGAGGTTATTTTTCCTACCGATTATTATAGAAGCCAGATGCGCGTTAGGCACAAAATCTACCATAATCGGTAGTATAATATAGTTACTAATCTTCCGATTACTGTTTAATAATCGGACACTAAATATCTTCCGATTGTGTAAGGGTATTAACGTATTCTCCGCGTTTTTGGACATCCCTTAACGGTGAATATGGGTTGGGAATAAAAAAGTCGCCCCTAATTGGTTTGGGGTCGCCCCTAAAAGTGCGAGTCTGTTAATACTTCGTAAATAATTTCTACATTACTAGAAAACACATTTGCAAAAACCTTGCAGGTGTAAATCTTATTAACACAGACCACTTTGTGTTCCTTTGTCAGTGGATCGAATCCAAATCCATAGAAAGGCGACCACTCTTTAGTTTCATAAGTGTGCCCACGTACTTCCACTTTACTATCTCTTGAATATTCCTCCTTTTCTATTTCAACGTTTGTTTTGATCCAGCAAGTTCTTTGTCTAGTGCTAGGATTGTATACAAGAACAGACCCAGAAAGATGATTTACAAAACAGACTAAACCATTGACAGGCTTAAGTATTTCTACTCCTATAGGAACCCTGAAATCAGTATCAATAATGTTACAACATGATAATAACAAGTCATGGGGTACTACTGCTGCACCTGAAGATGATCTGTTTTCATCCTTCTCTTCTTCGCCGGAGAACAACATAATTCTGGTTTCTGCGCCAACACACCGAGGTTTATGAAGCGGAAAGAAAAGGAGGCTTGTTCTGTTGACATCTGATTTTGAACGGGAGAGTTGTAAATCGATAAAGTTTGAATCTTTTTCGATTAATAATCGCCAGTCTGTGGCTCTGTGCACACTAGTTTGAATCGCATCAGAGACTTGATAGGAAGTCTGCTTAGTATATCACAAAAAATTTCAACCTCGCCAAAATAACTTAAACCATTGCAACTCTGGATGGAAACCATCCTTTTTCTTTTTCTTCTTCAAGTTTTTCACTTTTAAGTTTTACGATGCTCTGGTTTGTTTCTCTTATATTTATAGCAGCGCAATTTTTATTTCTGGTAATTGCCTAATCGGGGGAGGAGACGGCGGGGAACAGTTTTCGGAAAGGGTTTGCGATAATAATAAAACTGATTCTGATAAGGGGTATTGAATAAGGATATCCCATTAGAAATAAAGGCTTTTGTAGTTCAAAACTGTTTTTGTTTTTTTGAAGCATAAAAATGTGTATATGAGTCATGATCAAATTGCCAAGCCAAATGCTTCAAAAATAATAATTTGCCAAGCCAAAATTCAAAATGTAGGCTTCTTCTATTGGCTTTTAGAATATCCATAACGCGGAGGAACTCGAGGATATTTGTGGGAAAATCAAAGACCATAAGAATGGTATTTTAGAGGTCAAATCATTGTTTTTTTTCCGGTCTGTTAGCTAGTGTGCTTAATGTCAGCTCGGAGTCCATTTGTTATCTCTCTTTTTCCTGCAAAGCACACTCCATTATCAATCAATAATTTTGCCTAGACATAGTTCAAATCAGTTGGTGGAAGACTCGAAGTCTACGAATTGTTACCTACTCCAGAAAATGCCAATTCTGCAGGCATCAGCATTGTCCATTATTACTTTGGACGGAAAATATAATCTTAAATATCCATTCCCGCGTTCAATTATCAATGCCGCGTCAATTTAGTCTTTGTTTATTAATGTGTTCATGCCAATGGATACTATACTAGAACTACCCTAATGGCTAATGACTCATCCAAAAACAAAATTTTGTGTCTCTATAAAAAAAAAAAACTGCACTCTATTGGACAATCTCATTACCATACCTAGAAGTTTTTTCGAGAAAGATTTATCGTCAATCAAGTTAAATCCCATCGAGAAACAAGTCACAAAAGATCGATCAAAATGGTTAGTTCAGAAAACTTGGAATACGCCATTGAGCAGTTGATGGACATATCTGCTAGGTTAGAAAAACTAGCTAACAACAATGAGAAAACTGCAACCTCTGAAGCTTAAGATCAAGAGAGCAATTGAAAAGAAAGATAAGGAAGAAATCTTGATCCAGGCAAGGAACATGGTTCGTAGAAAGAAAGAAGAAGTCACGAATTATCGTCAAGTATCTTGTCGTGTTGATTCTTTGTATGGCTTCCTTGACGAAAAGCCGTGGCTACAAAATATTTATCACTCAATTCCTACACTTCACAAATCTGTTGATTCATTCATAACTACCCGTAATTTGCAAAAGATGATGGAAACAATAGATCAAGTTGAAGAGAAGTATTTCAATGAGACAATTCTCGCCGAATTTAAGAGCTGGGCAGCAAGTAAGGATACACCAGTTTTGATGTCCGAAGATGAGGAGATTAATACTTTAATCCAACAGGTGACTGATGAGTGCGAGTTAGATGCTGGAAGCCGGCCATCAGAGTCATCACGCGATCTCACTCCAGAAAGGGAGAAGAAGTGGTGTGTGATCATGTAGGATGCTTTCCTTTTCCCGGTATACTGTTTCTTGTTGGCGTTCTTTTTTTTCGTCAGTGTCATTTTCCTTTTTCTTTTACAAGTTTTGAATTCAGGTTATCGATATCATTACCTCGATGATTTTACCACCATCTTCAAAATGATATCGATCAGATATCCAACAGGCTAGTCGATAAGTATAACACTTTTTGTGCATACAATATCTGGAGGTATAAACCATGGTTGCTGTTACGAAATCCCATGACTTACCAAGCAAGTTCTGAATTGGGTAAAATTAAAACAAAACGTGAGGAAATAAAAATAAGAATTTTCCAATCATAGCTAATTGGATGAGATACCTTGACCTGATCATCAACTCAGTTGGTCAAAGTCAAATTAACGTGTTGGCGGGAATGCACGCCTCCTTCCCAGTTGTTCATTTTTGTATTTTGTGGCTATCCTGCTCTAACCACATGAAAATTCTAACCTAACCGTAAATCACTATAAAACTACCAAGGTTTGCAAAATAATCTCATCATCTAAAATATTGAGAAGTATACTGAGAGAGAAAGATTTTATCCATATTTAATAGAAATAAACACTTGAAAATCATCCTTAAATCAGTTCTTTTTGAAACGGCGGAAAATTTTGAGCAAATGAAAAGCAAAACGGAAGATCTGAAATCTGTTTCCGATAGCTTAAGAACACTAGCTGAGGAACGTGAGAAAGAAATAGAACCCGAAAAGCTTAAGATTAAGGATGCAATGGAGAAAGGTAACACGAAGCAAATTCGGATTCATGCTAGGAATATGGTTCGCATGAGACAAGAAGTGTCAAATTATCGTCAAATATGTAATCGCCTTGATTCTATGGTCGATTATTTCGACAAACAACCGGAGCAACGTAGCGTGCTTAATTCGATTCCAGCAATCGTGGAGTCTATTGATTCTTCTTTGACAAGCGGAAATACTAAAAATATGTTGAAATCAATGGATCAGATTGAAAAACAGTTTTTCGATGAGGAAACTATGGCCAAATTTAAAAGTTCGTCAGCTACCGAGAGCGCACCAATTGCAGTGTCAGAAGATGATGAAATTAACACTTTGGTCAAAGCCTTAGCCGAAGAATAAAGTTTGTACCTATGTTGCACGGACACGGACATCGGACACGCTGATTTACACTCCACACGTTACTGGGACACGTCAAATCTCAAAATACGGTTTGCTGACACGTTATATATATTACTCACATAATTAAAATGAAGTATTACTACAATCTACACAACAAAATAATTACTCTTATTTTAAAATATTTGATTACTAATTATATAAAATCAATAATAATGTAATAATGGTAAAGTTTATCATGAATAATGCTTGGATTTGACTAAAATAAGAATAAATTAGCATCACATTTAGTTTATTTTGATTTTCCAAACCAAATTAAATCATTAATGACGTGTCCGAAAGTGTCCAACTGGTGTTCGCAAAGTGTCCAATACCAATTTTTACGCGACACGTGATGTGGCGTGTCCATCGAGATGTCGGAAGTGTCGTGAACAGAAAGTCTATACATTCACGTGTCAGACACGGTTACGACATCTTTCTTAAAGTGTCCGTGCAACCAAATTTAAACCCATGGCAAAATCCGGCACCGGCACCCAGTTGCTATCTCTTTAATTTTTTATTTCCCGCTTATCCAACTATTTATTTACTAGTCTAATGTATTTGGCGTGTGTTTTGAATTCTAGAAATTTGGTTCAGTTCCATGAATAGTTCGAACGTGTATATAATCAATTCCTTGTGCAAATAAATTGATTTACTAGTCCATAGACAATTCACCACTTAATTCTGAAGCTTCATTTGATAAGTTTCAACATTGATACTGTTTGAACTTGGCTCTTGGTTGTCTTTAGAAGTTTCCTTTTTCTATGGATTATCAATACGTACGTCTCTTATTCCGACCATCCACGTCTCCATTTCATTTGATTAATTCTTCCAAGGTCCACCAACCTCTGGACTTAAGAATGAAGTTCTTATCCTAGTTAGCAATTCGGGATTCGAAAACGTACGAAACGGCAAACGTCAAGTATTATACGATTTTTGTAAAACCTAAATTTGGTCCAAAATTCGGTCAACGAGACATGATTAAATCGATAATTTGGAACGGCATACGTCGTGTATAATTCGATTTATAAATGTGATTCGGCTCTGAAAATTCGGTATCTATTATAATAAATAATTATTATTTATAATGACATAGCTAGACTAATTTTGTATATGCTCGGGAGGCAGTAAATCCAAAAAAGTGGGGCCTTTAAAAACGTAAAAGCTAAAGAATTTATGGTGATTTAAGCGGACGTATTATTCGGGATACGTAAAATTCGTGAACGATTCGCGAATAATCCGGAATGCCATATAATATGCGTCTTGGGTTCGAGTTGCAAACGTACGTGAATAAGACGGTAAAATTCGTGATACGGAAAAAATTAAACGAATGATTCGCGAACTTACTAACTAGGGTTCCTATATGCATGCCATGACAAAGGTCAAGTCAAGTTTATTTTTTTAATTTTTTTTTTGAAGTGGGAAGTCAAGTTTGTTGGAGGAAGACTCAAAGTCTGTAGTTGCAATGATTCTTAACAGACCGCCTCTCCAAACTACACCAAAACCGAATTCCACCTTTTCTCTCACGGACAGCAGAGGACAGCAGGGGGTCTGAAAGAGGTTTTATAATTACACACCAGAACCTAGAAATTTCAATAATGGGTGTGGTTCCGGTGGACCCCGCAGAGGATAGCAGGGATCCCATTTTATGGGTTTTGCGGTGTCTGGTTGTTTTTACGTGTTTTAAATTCTCGGTTCACCAAAAATTTTTGTTGTAGTCAAGTTTGTTGGAGGAAGACTCAAAGTCTGTAGTTGGTCGTTCGCACCAACTGTGATCCACCATGGAAGGTCACCCTTGCACATCGTCCATGACAAACGTCAAGTCAAGTTTGTTGGAGGAAGACTCGAAGTCTGTAGTTGGTAGTTCGTACCAACTATCCTCCACCATGGAAGGTCACCCTTCCATATCGTCCATTAAGGGAACGGAAAATATTATTTTAAACATCGGTCCCGTGTATCTCTTTTCCCGCGTTAATCTAATCATTAATTTATTTGGTGGGATGGGAGTACATATTATATTGTCCTAATTCATGGCTCCATCAATCTTAATGATCTCTATATAAACACCCAAACTCTTCGGACAATTCCATCACCAAACACAATTAAGGTTTCTAGAGAGATCAACCAAAACCTACTGGGAAATAAATCAGTTCATGCAGGTTAGGGACGGACCCAGAAATCCTCTTTGGGTAGGGCTAGATTATCACTACTTGTGAATGCGGCCAAAGGCCGCAGGCAAATTTTTTGGAACGAGTTATATAATTAGTGGGTAACTGAAATTTGGCTATAAAACGAGGGAAAAAATGGGAAAGTAAATGAGTTTCACAAAGAAAGTTCTATACTTTTAAGCAATTTTGGCTAAAAGTTATTTACGTTATAACTATAAGGGGTTAAACATAAATAGAGGAGGGCTAATTATTAATTTTACAAAATTTTCTATATAAAATTTTTACTAACCAAAAAATAGGGACGGGCTATAGCCCGGGTTAGCCCCTTGCTAGGCCCGTCCCTGATGCAGGTTGAATACACAACGGAAGAATTCAGAAGCATGTCAACTAAATTTCCGGTATGTAATTTTTACTTTAAAACTTAAAGTGATGTTTTTCGGTTATGTCTCTTCATCCATGTAAGACACTTTTGTGTAGAGATATTTGATCTTAGAAGACACAACCCAAACACATCTCTTTGAAGTTTAAATTGGTCATCTTTCCCTCCGTGTGACATACTTTTATTCCAAAAAAATTCTCAGCTGTCACTAATGATCGTCAATTAAAATTACTTTGTGCATATAGCCCGTTTGTGATAAAATGTGGGACTGTTTCTTTATTTGTCTGTCCTCAATAAGGCAACCCCCTCGATAATACAGGTATGTAATTTTTGGTTTGCGTACTTTGTTTTCTTTTAATGATTTTACTAAATATTGACGTTTGATCATGTTGTCGAGCGGAAATGCTGCTCCATAAAGAACAATTTACAGTATGACCGTAAGTGTTTTTCTTTGGCATCTAATAGACATGTACCACCGATAAATGAATTCTCTTTCGTCTTTCTTTTCTCTTCGTATTATATAAATAAAGAAAACGCTAGAGCAGTCACATCTTTCTTGCTCAGATTTGGTCCTTTTGGACCTGATCTAAATAAGGATTTCATTTTCTTTTCTAGTTTTAGGTAATAGTTTATTGAATAAGATGTTTTTACATCTTTTTTTTATGTCTTTCGACATGTGGGAAAATACTCATCCATTTCAGGAGCATTTCTTATCATGGAAGAATACAATCAAATCAAATGGTCGAAATTGTTTCGAATATACAATCATCTCTCACGTGTACATAATCAAAAATTGGTTATTTCGGTTTCATCGCTTCTTTCTTCGCGGATGTACATGTAGTTGATATCCTTATTTGTATTAGGGTTTTGATTATCTTGATGTTTTTTTTATGTATTTAGATGTTTTTGTTAATCTTGTTAGCGAACATGTCACTATTTTGATTTGAATGAATTGAAATTTGTTGATTGATTTTAAAAAAAAAAAAAAAAAAAACATGTAAAAAGATAATAATTTCTTATGGCCAATAAATAAGCAAAAAACGGATGGATCATTTATGAATTCTTATATTTTAATTTTTCGGGTATGGACTTTTTTTGGCAGCCAGTGGCCATCATGTCTATCCAACCTAATTAAGTCTAATTGTTCATCTTAAAATAAAATTGTAATGGATAATTAAGTCTAATTGTTCATCTTAAAATTGTAATGATATAATCCTCGAATCTGTATTTCTGGAAAAATCCTTGTGCTATAGTTGTAACTCATTGAACTTCGATTTTAGCTTTAATTAGGGTGAGTCCTATAACAACTAAAAGTCTGATTCAGACTCGGCATCGTAATGTTTGAGGTTCGCCTTTTTACTTGGAAGAAAAAAGAAATGACCCTTATATATTGGTTTTCCCTATTTCCAATCCCTATTTTTCCTATTTCCCATCCCCTTGCCAATTTTTAAAATTAATTAACTTTTCAATTCTATTTTTTCCCGTGTACCACCCATAAAAGTCAAATTGACCCGACTATGACCATTACCATTTTTATTTGTCTTCTTCTTCGTTAATCCCTCTTTTTTCCTTTGAAAAAAGCAAAAATTAAGCTAAAAACCCTAAATTAGCTTCAAACTAATTATCAAAAACGTACATAAATTAATCGGCGACCAATCAGTGAACCATTATTGTGGAAGATTCCATTGTTAAAAAATTAGGGGAAAATATTTAGTTCAATCGGATTAGGGAGAACAAGGTATAGTGGTGATTAATTAATCACATGAACATCCAATTGCTGTAAGAGTACCAACTGGACTTGAACCGTTCCTGTATATACTACCAAAACATGCCAATCATAATACCATAAACGGTAAAGTTTAGTTAAGAATTAGCGCAAAAGATAATAACACATGATCAAACAGTACTCTGTAAATCGTTAACTCAATTTGATGCCCCACCCTCTCCCGTTCACCATTGTTAATATATGTCGTCCACCATTTTAATCAATCAGTGCAGGGCCGGGCCTGATAGGGAAGCAGGCAAAGTGGAGCTTGCAGGCAACACAAGCCCAGGGGCAACAAAAAGCTTTGTAATCATAGGGGGTTTTCATTAAAAGAAATAAATTACGGACTGAAATGTTAGCAAGATTAAATTGAAGGGCTGAAACTAAATTATCTGAATAATTGAACTTTGAGAAGAAACGTCTTTTTAGTTTCTTTTCATCTCGTTCTTTCCTCTTCACCTCTACGGCTCTATCATGCGCATCGCTCCCATTCTTCCCAGATCACGACGCACTAGAGTTTTTTTTTTTTTTTTCACTTATTTTCTTACAAAACCCATAAAAACAATCAATTGGAAGTCGTGAACTGGATTGATGCCCTAATTGAACGTTTCCACAAGGATAAAAGGTATTGTTGCTTTTTTTGCCCTAATCCCCCCCCCACCCCCCCCCACCCCCCAAATTTATGTTTCTATTGTGAATTGACCTCTTTATGATTGATGGGTTTCTGTAATTCATAGTAATTATGATGTTGTCAATAATGGGTTCCAAAAAGCACTAGTTGAAGCTAAAGAAATTGCAGCTGACTTGGGCATTAATCCTAAATTTCAGAACGACGTGTTAGAAAGCGAAAGAGACATTTCGATGACGATCCTAGTAGGGAGACAGTTTCATTACCAGTGTGAGGAAGACTTTGAAAAATTACTGTACATAGTAGATTGTGCTTTACGTTCATTTCAGACTAGATTTGAGCAATTTAACGAGTATGAGAACATATATGGTTTCTTATTCGACTTAGAGAAACTAAAATCTATGAGCGATGATAGTTTGTTTGCATCATGTATCAAACTTGAAGATTATTTAAGTTATGGAACACATTCTGATATTGATGGCAGAGACCTCTACACCGAATTAAAGATCATGAAAAGGACTTTGCCGACTGAGGCAAAGAAACCACTTGAGATATTACATTATTTTCAAAAGTTTCCTAATGCTTGGGTTGGTTATAGAATTTTGTCGATTAGGCTCCTGTTCACAAGCACCGTTGCCACCGCAGAAAGAAGTTTTTCCAAGTTGAAATTAATCAAGTCTTATCTTCGATCTTCAATGTTACAAGAAAGGTTGAATGGCTTGGCTATGATATCTATTGAAATAGCCATAGCCGAAAAAATAGATTATAAGTTAATTATTAGAGAGTTTGCGTCTAAGAATACTCGTAGGGTAAAGACATTAAAAAAAGCTTTGTAAGTTTTCATTTTATTTATTTATATTAGAGACAATTGATGATCTTTATTAGTTAAATTTGTGCAAAAAAAAAAAACAAATTAGGGGGCAAAAAAAAAAAAAAAATTCACTTCTGGGCAAATTTTCCCCAGGAACGGCCCTGATCAGTGGCTTTAGTCAAGTAATTTGTTGCCCCGGTTTTTTTTTTTTTTTTTTTTTTTTTTTTAAGAGATGGTATTTAGCGCATATAAAATTTTATATGGGTGATACTTGGGAAAATTGGGGATAGAAATTATGAGGGATGGGAAATAGGAAAAATAAGGTTGGGAAATAGGAAAACCCTATGTATTTTATGAATTTCATATCAGATATAAATGTCAAGCTTGACATCAAGTCTTTTTAAAAATCAATGGAGAAAATTAATGGCGTCAAATCAAAATGCGACTGGTCGATTCTGACAAGTACTTTTGAGGTGGATACCGGTCGATTCTGACAAGTACTTTTAGAAGTGGATACCGGTCGATTCTGACAAGTACTTTTAAGGTGGATAAGATAAATACCAATATATTTTCTTTCTTTCCTATCAAATCCTTAAAAAGACCTTTCATCTTAGGGACCGATCTGAGCAAAGATTACTTGTTTTTGATTAGTTTTACATAGTTAATCGTGATTCATAAGTTATTTCGTTGACTATAATAAATTTCTTCGCTATGGGTTTCACTAGTTACTTTCATACATGAAGAATTTTTGAGAAAATTACTTCTCTCTTATAGGAGCACCTATTTTTAAACAAGAAAACAAATCAAAATGGTCGAATTATAATTTCAAAACCATTCCTTCTCTAATTTTTACGTACAAGAATTGGGTGTTGTTGTAGATCGCTCTTTCTCTTCGCGAATTATTTGTGTGTCGCATCTCAATTTTATTTGTTTCATGTTTTTTATGTACTTTATTTTTTAAAAGCCATCATGTAAACTTTCTTATATGGATTATAGTTTGATTATAAAAAAATAATAATAATAATATACAGATTTATTCTGCCGCACTCATAATGAAAAGTTAATTTATATCTCGTGTAAAATATCATGAATCCAACAAGAATATGTAGAAAAATTAAAAGAATTCCTTAGTTTTGAAACGACAATAAAACCTCTTAATCATTCAAAAGATCAAAGAATGATTAAATTCTAAAACACATAAATTACGATTTTTACGTAATTGTTATCACTTCATAAAATTAAATGGGAATTAATATATATATATATATATATATATATTACTCTCAAGATGGTGATGATAGATTGAAAAATTAACAAATACCCATCAATATCACAGAGTGAGAGATTTGTCTAATCAACTTCACTCTAATGACATCTAATAATCTCATTTGATGTAAGGTCTCCAAACCACCCTTTGAAGTGCTCATTAGATGTAAGGTCTCCAAACCACCCTTTGAACTGCTCATTAGGTGGTGATGATAGAGTTAATAATCTCATTAGATATTTAAAGAGTGAAGTTGATTAGACAAAACTCTAATGACATCTAATGTGATATATATATTATGATGGCTTATTTTTATAACAACACATATAATACCCAAATATTTGGAAAATATATTTCAATACCGTTGTTATAATGTCGTTACCTATATTTGACTAGAACATTTACTTTACATGACAATGATCCAATTTTAGATTTGATGGGCTTTCTTTTTATTGAATAAATTTGATAATTGAACTTGAAATAATTTCAAATGATATGTTGTCTATTTAGATTCTCGTGATAATGTCCGACTTAATGTATACTATTAAGTGATTTCAAATTGTTTATAGCACGTGTAAAGACGCGCACAACACGTTTATTCGTGTGATGTGCCCATGGGCTGTGTTGTGCCTAGCTTTTGACTAGTAAAGCACAGCACGGAACAACACGTTTAAATCGCTAGCACAGCACAGCACATGGCACGTGAAGCACGTGACTTCGTGTGCCGGGCCGGCACGTTTTACACCTCTACTTGGATGGGGCTCGTTTTAATAGACTACCTCAAGTTATTGTCAATAATTTTGTAGTTGATATTTAACGTGTTTCTCTCTCTTAAATGGTCGGAATTGGTTGTTTTGTTTTACGGTCAATAAATTTAGAAAAAACAATCTAAAATTATGCAGAAGCAACAACATGATTTTTATATATTATACGCATACATGTACATGAATGTATTTTATTTACATATATCAACAATCAAGTTCGTGTATATATACAAAAATTAGTATCAGATAGGTGATGAAAAAGTTCTATTACACTCTAGAGCCTAGTTAGTAAGTTCGCGAATGATTCGCGAATCATTGGCGAATTTTTTCGTATCACGAATTTTACCGTCTTATTCGCGCACTTGGTTTAAACACCGAACCCAAGTCGCGATTATGTGGCATTTCCGGATTATTCGCGACCGTTCATGAATTTTACGTATCCCGAATGATACGTCCGCTTAATTCGCCATAAATTCTTTAGCTTTTACGTTTTCAAAGGCCCCACTATTTGGGCTTTACTGCCTCCCGAACATACACGACCCAATATTAGACGTTGTTGTAATTTTTATGAAACAAAAATGACTAAAGAGATTTGAAGGTGAAGGTGAGAGAGATCTCTAACTCACTAACCAAGCATCTAAACCACTATACCACCTCCTCTTGGATGACTAATGTTGTATAAATTATTAATATCATCATACTAAGTTTAATTTTTCTTTAAATAACTCACACATATGCATAAAAATTGGTCTATGACCTTTATAAATACAAATTATTTGTTATATATAGATACCGAATTTTCGTGAGCCGAACTCACATTTATAAATCGACTATACACGTACGTATGCCGTTCCGAATTACCGACAATCACGTCCCCGTTGACCGAATTTTGGATCGAACTGGGTTCACAAAAATGTATAATACTCGGGGAGCATTTATCGCCCGTACGTTTGCCGAATCCTGAATAGCTAACTAGGCTCTAGAGATGCAGTTCTGTTACACTCTAGAGATGCCTAAATTCAATAACGCAAATTCTTTATATAAAAACAGAGTTTTTTCGAATTAATCGTAGCTCGTTGATTCTGCCCCACTCATTCTAAATTTCAACCAATAGAATTTCAAGATAATCTTTTGGGCCCACGAAATATTATTTGGCCAATCACATGAAAGAAAATAATTGCCTAAAATTACTAAATCTTATTTAATCCTGAAAAACTAACAAAATAAATATAGACAACTTCAACATTTCAAAAAAAAAAAAAAAAAAAAACAATTTCATCATATCACAATAAAATTAAATATGCAATATTCATCATAGGGAATATATTTGCGAAACCATATCACAATAAAATTAAATATGCAATATTCATCATGATTTCATCATAAAATTAAATCAATCATAGGAATTTAAAAAAAATGTCCAATGTCCATTTACAGTTTTCATAATAAAAGCCGTCTAATTACAACTCCAAACTACTGGTAAAATAATACACTTTCAGTTGGTATTAAATAACATGATCATTGATAGAATTTAGAAGAAAAAAATTACCTGATTTGTTTGTGGATGTCACACATGAATTGAGTAATCTTCTTTCGAGGACTTATAAAAGGGTTTGTTAATCCTGTAAAAATAAAAATAATACAAAATCATTAAGAATAAAAATCACCAAACAATAAAATTTGCAGAGAGAGGAAAAAAAGAATCATTATCGACAAAAAAATTGAATATGATGTCGAAAAATATCAAAATAACAAAAAATTAAAACTTGATTGGAATGGAAAAAATATCAAAATATTATTTAATATTGTTTAATTCCATAATTAAGAAATTACAAGTAAATATATATTCTATTTTAATTCTATAATTATTTTTTATATTTTTCGTATGAAAAGAAAAAAATAAAAATATATAGTATTTCTGGAAAAACAATTACAAGCAAATGGTAGCTATTAAAAAAAAAAAGTAATCATTCCATAAAAAAAAAAAGATATTCAATAATTTTTGGACAAAAATACTTGAAATGAGTAAATGTGATTATCCAAAAATATAATAGTTAACCATGATTATATGAATCTTTACGATATCCACAGATAAAGATCTTTTTTTAATATTTCCGAAAGATTTTTTTTTTTTATGGAATTAATAGGCTTGGTGACTCTTCATATAAAGTATTCGAGAAAAGCTGAAACTTCGTTGTTTTGGCGCCGCCACTCTATCTCTCTTCTGATGTTTCTTTTGCTTCTGATTTTTTAGGTTTTGCTGTCGGGTAAGAAAGTAGCCGCAAATATTTTTTCATCTAATGATTGTCATGCCGTGTAGAAATTGGTGAATCTCTTTGTCTCAATTCAAATCTTAATGTATTCATATTATGATTGTGAAATTGTTGTTATCAACAGGTTTTGTTGAATATTTTCTTTGAAGCATGTTTTGTTAACTAAATGTGTATTTTGTTTGTTTGTTTGTTTTGCGGTTAGAATTATCATGTGTGTATCCCAAGAAATTCTAATCGACATCCTTTTCTCTCCTATTCATGTTCTTTCTTATAATCTGATTGTTGTACATATGATACTAGCTTTATTTCAGTTGTTTTTTTTAGTTTTTGTATTTTATTAATTGTTTACCGCGGAATAATCTTTTGAGCGAGTGTTGCTTTTGGTGCTCACTATTCTTAATCACAATCATAAGGTAGTACTTAATTTTTTATATTTCTCTTTTTCTCGTGCCACCATTGAATTTTTTGAATCCACCCAAAATTGAAACAATATGCGGGAAGATATGCAGGAGATTCTCGATAATGTATTTGTTTTACAAAAATATATTGTAAAAAGTAAACGTAAGCCCAAAAACATGTTTCAATTTGGGTATGATGGAAAATCTAATAAAATTGGAAACAAATGATTTTTTTTATTATTTACCTGTAATATCGTATCAATTTTCTTATAAATTTTTAGTTTTAACACATAGCAATATATTTACGAATTAGGTCAAGAATCATAAAATAAGTACTAATGAAGATTAACATGCTAACCAAAAATAATAAAATTGTGGATATATTTAGATCTTGACAAGCATAATTCTCAAAAAAAAAAAAAAATGTTTATTTTTTTAGGCTTATAGTATCTCTATGCGTTGGAGCAAAAGCCAAAACTCCCATATTGTTTTGCCCTGCTTCTCGCTTTATAAAGATTTTTTTAACTGATATGTGCATTTTGTTTATTGTGCAGTTGGATTACCATAGTTGTGTATCCCAAGAAATTGTAATCAACAGTCTTTTCTCCTATTTATGTTGTTTCTTTTAAACTGGTTGTTGTACTATGAAATATATTAGAAATAGTTTTATTTCTGCTGATCTTTTAGTTTTTTTGGTATTTTATAAATTGTTTGATGTGGAATAATCGTTTGAGGGGGTGTTGCTTTTGGTGCTCATTGTTCCTAATCACAATCTTAGGGTAGTACTTAATTTTTAAAAAAAAATCTTTTCCTCATGCTACTGTTCATTTTTCTGGAATCCATTCCAAGAATGACTTGCTAGCTTTTGGTCTTAAATGCTCAATTTGATAAGGTTTATGTCTCACAATCATTTGGTTAAAGTACTCGGATTCATGTTTTATGTTTGGTTGGAATCAGAAAGTAAAGATCTTCATGCTGTTATTAACCTCAATGAAATATGAGATCCAGTTGCTTAGTATTCTCACAAGTGATACATTGAATTTAATGTCCCATGCAGTAGTTTGCCTTTAATTTCACTTATGAAACAAAATCAGGATAACTTCCCAGCGAACATTAGCTCCAATCTCCATCTTGGGGACGTTTTGCATGTTGCACCCACATGCCTCAGCCAACAGTATTTGTTTGATATTTATGTATTCCGCAAGTTCCAAATGTATGGCAAGTTAAAATATTAGGTATGATAGCTCGAGCAATAAAGATACTAGAGTGTGCTAATTTTAAGTTGGATGTAGCTAATGAGCGTTGAATTACACGGTCCAACAATATGTTTTCCCATGTTTTGGTACAATAACCAATCATAAATCATTGGTATACATACATGGACATCATATAAGCCAATGACTACTCAACGAACACCTGCATGGTCTCTTCGTTATTCTTAAGATTTTCAGCCAAAATCCCCACATCTCTTACGACTATATTCCTTTAAGTGACCTGTGCAATAATTTTGACTGAAATATGTGGATTGATGATCGTACTACTTTTGTGACAAAGTTCTCTCAATGAGTGTGGTGCAAAAAACTTGGAATATTTCATAAGATATTTTTTTTCTTCTTCTCATGATCGGGTAGATGCTTAAAAGAGACGCATTGTACATGACAATGCACAGTGATCGGCGAGGCCAAAAATGTGAACTTTATGGAAACTCATGAGTTTGACAGTAACTTCCTAGCGACATTAGGCCCACAACATGATTCTGCTTAGTGGAGAGAGTTCCACATTTGATTCAATGCCCTTTTCCCTTGATTAGTTGCTGCAACTTTGGAAAATAAAGTCTTCATTGCATCAAGTTCTTATATAAAACTTTTTTTGCTGTTATTACCTTGACCAGAACTTAAATTCAAAGATGTTGTAATTTTTTCCATTGTAAAGGTTAAATATAGTAGGTTGTTTAAGATTTGTTCAATGTAGAAAGCATCTGTAAGTTAAATTAAAAATGTTGGCAATTTTTACATTTTTTTGCCTATTATGTCACTGGCTAAGAGATATTCATTTGCGGACTGGTAAAGAACACTGGATGATGGAGTACAAATCAGGTGATCTGTATTCCAAAAAGCTGGAGAAGGAGGGCTCATTTCCTTATAGATCACGTATCTCTTTAAACTATATCCCGCCTGAAGTTGCATTCTTTCTTCGAACATCTATTCATAAGTCCGTATTTCAAAAAAATAAAATAAAATAAAAATCTTAAGTAAGCTCCATCAAGAATGACACTACAAAAGAGAGGTATCTTGGTACGTTGCTTCGACTTGGTGCTTGCTTTGTGACCTTGAAGATGAAGAAATTGGGCACCTAAACATGTTGGGAATGAGGCGGGTGAAACGACACGAAGTCGTGGAACTTAAATTCTTTAATCTTCATTTTTCATGAGGATGTATTTAGCTGCTATCTACGTGGAAAATTATTTTGAATTGGGAAGATATTGGTAAAGTAAACATCACTCACCTGTTTGTATTTTGGATTCCTTTTGTGATAAGTTTATCACAGTTATAGATTCTACAACGTTTTATCAAAGCGCCGCGAGATGTGGGTAGTTTAGTGTATATATTGGTGGTTAAGTGAATAATTGGAGGAAAGAGGTTTTATAGTGCTCTTAATTTATAGAGTTTTGAAACTTTTTGCACTGGAAGAATATACTATAGAATGATTCTAAGTTGGCACAAGAAAAATGAGAAAACTCCATGGAGGGAGATGGACGAACGAGGGAAAGGCTTTATACAATGGGATTTAAATTGGCAGAGGGTGGTCCCGAGGTCAGAGCCCTAATAAATATTCCGGATTTTCTCCGGGATATATACTATAAGGATATCTTTTTTTTTTTTAATAAGAAAGAACATACACTATCAGTTAAACTAAATTTTAAACTACATCTAAGGAGTATTTATGGAGATCTCCAAAATCGTGAGCTTGAGACTAAATTTAACTATAAAGATATCGAGATATATAAAAAAACATAGGATATACTCATTTTAAAATGCTACATCATATGTTTCGAAAGATTGTGAAGATGCAGACTATACTTATTTTCAAAGTTGGAAAACAATTTATCATTAACTAATTTTTCTACTAGCCCAAATGCTATATTCATATGTTTGATTGATAGATTGTGAAGTTTGTAACCATTCGTCGAACATCCCTGTGACACAAATATATGGTTCCAAACAAGGAAATGAGTACCATCTGATGTACAAAAGAAGTTGAATCCAACGCATCTCTAAGACTCAAATATAGTTCCAAACATGAAAAGGACCATTTGATGTACAAAAGAGTTAAACGAAACATCTCTATGACGCGTAACCAAAGTGGAGTGTATACTTTATATAAAGATTAGGCGTTAGGACATTATTTCTAAAACTAAAAATTTATATTCTCTACATATGAAAAGAAGAAGTGTAATTTACATTCAAGCAAAAGAGATACACAATTTACAATTCATGAGTTTATTAAAATTGCAATAGTATTCTCATTGTTTGTTTAGAAAAAACAACCATGCAGTAAACATAAGAAAAAGGACATAACCGCTTTATTAATTTCTAACAAATATTAACAATTTTTTTTAATTTAATTAATTTTCCTAATGTGGCCTCCCAAGTTCATAATAATGATCTTAATCTTATGTTACATTTTTATTATAACTGACATTGATGACATGGAGAGATTCCAAAGCCCATTTTCAATGCATATTATGAAAATGGAAAACAATACCATCAAAAGATGAGTATCTCCATTTCAACATGCGCTTATTTCAAAAATAAAGTCATTGTGAAAGTCACATGGAAAAGTTTAATTAGCAAAACATATTGCATCTCATGGATTTTGTGGTTTTGATTTTCAATGGTAAACGTAGCATGTCAAGGAAATTTAAGATTGACTTCACCATCGACGTATATTGTCATGGTACCAAAGACTTTTTATTGTATAAATTAAATTTTATTAAAGCTAGAGGATAGTGCAACATTCTCTACGTAAGTAATTTCTCATGACTATTTTTATAGTTTTTTCCCACTTTGTTTCTATGTTCTTTTAATCCTAAGTTATTCTATGTTTGATGATTTCCTCATGCAAATATAGGTTTGTGCAAAGAGAAAGAAAACCAAAAGAAATTCATATGTTACGTAAGAAAAAAGCACTACCCTATTTTTATTTGACCTTTAAGGTACCAACATTATCATAAGACAAAATCGAGAAGGAGGAACTTATAAGATAACAATTTTTTTTTGAAAAATATGGTTCATCACTATCTCGATGACAATTCGGGATCGATGAAGTAAAGGCACATACTAATTGAGTAGACTAGAGTAAAATGTACCCGAAATATAACAACACATGAATTTAAGAAATGTAATGAATATTATTTTTAGTCAATTTGTTGTGAAACTACACATAAGTGTTAATCTTTGAAGATGTTTGATTATTACAAGCCCAAGCCCTTAATTTTTCAATTATTATTTCTTTGTATTATAGTTCTTATTAGATTGTCTCAATTTTTATTTTTAGTGTTATGAGTTTACCAAGCTTTTATAAGCTTATTTAGAATAATTTATTTTTATAATGACATTTTCTGTAATATGGATCTAATTTTTCATAAACGAGAGCAGACCCGTGCATCGCACGGGTGAAAAACTAGTTAACAATAAAAATATAAGCAATATGAAATATTTTGGTACAACTGTATGCAAATAAAATTACTTAAATGTTAGCTCAACAATCACATTCTACTAAAAGACGGTGATAAACTGGGCTGCACGGACGCTCTATTTCTTGAGCAGTGTCCGCGTCCGACTCGTGTCGGACACGGGACGCGCGTGGGACGCTGACATGACGCGAGTCTGACGCACTAATTTGCGCGTCCCCGCGCCTCCGGGTTTGATGCACCAATAACGCTGGATTTGACGCGTTTTTTTTTCATTTTCATATAAACTTTTTCCTTTATTTTTACTATTATTAACCAAATGAAGAAAGACAAACATTTATATCAATCATTTAGGTCTTTATTAGGTTTTGTTATTGGAAATGACATCACGTATGTGCTC
>JAJJWW010010956.1:0-275619 GCA_023531295.1 Papaver armeniacum | reverse complement strand
ACATTCTCATACGATCTACTGCATTAAAGAAGACGTAAAGAACACATTCTTACTTTTTGTAGCATCTTAATTCATTGAGTATTCAAATCTGGACTAGGTCCCGAGGTTTTTCTACAAGATTGTAGTTTTCCTCATTAATAAAATTCTGATGTGTGCTTTACTTTATTTCCGCATTATAATTATTTTTATATTATAATTAAAGTAATTACACTTGTACGTTAACTAGGCACTTGATATTTATCTTATAAGGTTTCGGTTATACCGTACTATTATCAAGTGAACACTTTGTTGTAGTATTGTCTTTATTTCATATCCATAGACGATCACACAAAGTGTATTGGATTTCTCCACTTGTCTAATTATTCACGTGTTAGGCCAGTCCGGACTAATCCTATTTCAAGTGGACATTGTGTTGAAATATTCCTTGAGTGATTGTTGCTCCAAGAGGTTTATACACAGTGGATCTTGTATAGGTTGTGATCAAAATAAAAGATTGTGGTGTATTTGGGTACCCTCGTCTTTTCAAGCAGGTTACCAAAACCCTGACCGTTCCAGGAGAGAATTTTCATGATAGAGAAAGTGTTAAAGTAGATTAAAACAAAAATAAAAGCAAGAGTTGAAGAATAAAGTATCCGTTGACTAGCATCAGTGATGAATCGATTCAGGGATCGATTTGTAGCAACAATGTCTCTCATAAAAGGCTCATAAATTCCATTAGATGCTTGATGACTAATGCTAGCTAGATCAGATTCATTATCAGATTGATCCACTGTGTTAAGATTACGACATCTTTTCCGGAGAGTGAGGGTACGAGCACTAGAACTACTACTTGCTACTACCATAATATAATTATAATGAGGTACAACTTGGTCAGCAAGTGTATTGGAAGAGTTTGATTGAGAGTCAATAGCCATAAAAAAAGGAAAGAAGCATACCATCAAGAGGACCAGACTGAGATGAAACAGGTTCTCGTAAATCAGATCTTCTTTGATGACCATGTTGCATGAACAGATTAGCAAGTTCTTGAGGATTTCTTATAGGTAGAACAACTTGCTCCACAACTGAACCAAAGTTTCTAATGCACTTTCCATATTTATACGGTGTGTCTTCCTATCATTACATAAATCAGAGTTATGATCATGAACTCCACATTCAGGGCATGACTTGTAAGGCTGTTTTTCAAAAAAGAAACCCACCCATCGAGAAACACCTACAACATGAATACTTTTAAGCATAAGAGTTGTAACTTTCAATGGTTCACGATTGGAATGAAATACCATGTATCAAATAAGATTAGAATACCCATGATTCGATAGTAATGATGCACTTACATAAATGATAAGCCAACAGACCTGTAACCAATGGAATTCGAGCCAACTGAAAGTAAGAGACATTGTTGCAATCACTGATGCAGACAACACGTCTTCAATACTGCATAACACTGTAGGAAAAACCAAAAGAAAACAAAATAACATTAATAATAGAAACCAAAGGGGTTATTTGGCTTTTGGTACTAACATTTTCTCCAAAGTTAGTGTTTGGTCTAACTTTTGTCTAACTTAGTGTTTGGTACTTGGAAATAACGTTGACTGTGTTTGACTGTTCCTGGGAGACTTTATATAATTTTATAAAATAAAAATACTGAGTTTCCAGATGTACCCCTACAAACGTTAGCCTATAGTAAGAATTGAACATCCATGGCCTCCAAATCGTTATGATTCATTTGATTAGCGGAAGCTGAAATTGACTCATAGAACGGAAAAAACTGGAATACGTTCAGGACAACATGCTAACGGTTTAGCTGAATGGAGATCTGCATCACAAGTTACACAGAATGAAGCTGCATTCAATTGCATCGACTTTACTCCAACGTAATGTAGTGGAGTTGATTCACGAGATAAACTTCACACGCCCAAACTCATTACCAAAACCCAAAATCCCAAATATTGTTTACAAGTCCGCAAAATCCCCATAGCCATAACCCAAAATCCCCCCCCCCCCCCCCCAAAAAAATCCCAAACAAACAAGCCTTAATCGTAATTCAATTAAAATTTCAAACAACCAAAATTTCAATCGACCAATTTGAAAAAAGAAAAAAAAATCTCACCTGCTTTAGCAAACCCATCTGTCAACTAAATCAGGATTACTATATGAAAATGATTATCTGTCGATTTCAAACTACAAGTTCAAGAATAACTAACAGATCCATTCAACTAATGCCCTCCAAAAATCTAACAAATAACAATGATTATTCAATCCCTCCTCTATGTAGTAGATATGTCTTCTTCTTCATCCCATGACACACCGAACTTCATTACGAACCCTAGTTTCTAACAAAAAGTATAAAGAAACTCTTGATTTATTTCTAAGATTCTTGATTCTGGAATCGTCGATAAAACAATTTAACCACCTGTTAAGGGATTTCAACTACATAGAGGAGGGACTGGATAATGATTACCTTGCAATGAAGTTTGCGTGGGACGAAGAAGAGGATCTTGTTGTGAAGGGACGGGTATGAAAGTGATGGTGGCGGAGGCGGTGATTGGTTTTGGAAAAGTTTTTTTTTTTAATGGACGATAGTAATGTAAATACACGTAAAGTAAAGGGCATGATAATAAACTTCTCCACTAATTATATTTTTTCTATTTTTTTAAAATAATTTCTAACAGAAGTCAAGATATAACCGAGTCAATATGGGTCAACGTTATTTCCAAGTACCAAACACTAAGTTGGACAAAAGTTAGACCAAACACTAACTTTTGACAAAATGTAAGTACCAAAAACTAAATAACCCAAACCAAAGATGCAGAATCAAACAAAAGAAGCAGGAGAAAGAAATCCAATTAAGTGTAAGAGTCAATTACGTCAAAAGAAGGGAGATTTTAAAAGTAAGTTAAAAATATGTAGATGGATAAAGATGAACAAAATTACGGTTGAAGGGACCAAAAAAAAAGAATTTCTAATTGGGGGATAGAAAAACTAATTGGGGGATATATGCCGGCATAGTTTTCAATGAAAACCGGCATGGTCGATGGACTACTGGCATTGAAAAACCATGCCGACAGCTACAGTAAAATATCCCCCAATTAGTTTTTCTATCCCCAATTAATCATTCAAAAAAAATATCAGAGTGGAAAAACACCAATCTATATACAATCGAAGAGATAGATGAGAAAGGAAAACTAAATTTGAAGAGAGGATGAGCGGAATTTGAAGGTTCATTTGATTATGGTTGACTATTTCACTTGACTTTTTCTGGATAAGAATGAGAGCTAACCGCGAATTCTGGGGAGAATTTACGATGTGGTCGGGCCCATCGAATAAATTTGTGGCGTTTTTTCTTTTTTTTTTTTGCCATTTTGAAAATTATTTCTTTTTCTTAAAAAAATAGTTTTATGTTTGTTTTAAGAGGGAAAATATTTTTCTTTAAAGCATTTTCTATGGATAGTCTCCATTTGGAGACTAACTCGCCCATATGAAGGACCCCTCGCTCATATGAACGAGTGTACCCACTATGGGCAAAAAAAAAAGGAACACTACACGGGAGACAGTCTCCCATGAGAATTTTTTTTGAAGCAAAACGGGGGACAGTCCACCGTTAACAAAAAAAAGTTTTAAAATTTAATAATAAATTAATAATGGGAGGGAAAAATTAACATTCAAAAAAGTGAATTTAAACATTCACGAGGATAGTCCCCCGTGAGACAGTGAAAAACATTATTGACGGGACTGTCCCCCGTCCAACCCAAATTTTCTTCTACTAACGGGACACTGTCTCCTGTTCGTTGTTTTATCTTAACGGGGGACACTGTCTCCACAAGTTTGATTTTCATTGGTGTTGAAGAAAATTCTAGGGTAATTTTAGTTATGATAATCATAATGTAGTTTGTAGTTTTGAGATTTGACATCTTTAATATGTAAATTTGAAGAACGGTTACTATAGAGAAACTGGTACGGTATGAGATTCTTCAAATGTACGGTATCCGATTCTTCAAATTTACGGATTAAAGATGTCAAATCTCAAAACTATAAACTTAGAGTTCTTGAGTAATATTATTATATTAGTTTTCAATTGCTGATTCTTGAAGTGGCAGTGTGGTAATAATATACAATTGGTATTTTTGGTGGAAACAGGGTTGATAATGGTGCGCATCTGGGCAGCATTAGCATGAGGTTCACGAGGGTTGACTAGTAGATTGCCAACAAATAGTGCCACATCAATGTTTTCACTGGAGGTCTATGATATTGAAGTTGTGACTAAGGTGCAAACCTGCTCCTTCGTGTCTGTAAGTTTAGTTACCATGCTGAACATTAGGTTGTTGATCTATTTTAGCCTACCCCATCATGTTTGGGACTAAAGGCTTAGTTGGTGGTGTTGTTGTCGATTCAATGCTTTTGAGAAAGCTCATACATTAGATAAAAGTTCCACTAGTAGAGGTGTTCCACAGTCCAAGATAGGTCTCCCCGAGAAACTAGGTTATAAAGCAGAAACCCGATTTAGTAAAGTTGAAACTTGAAACATCTAATTTTCCTATGGCAACTTAATTTTTGCTTGTACTGTAGTCTTAGAAATTTGGCAAACATACAATTTTTTAAATGCAGATTAAGACTTTATGTTAGCCGCAGAAATTTCTTTCCGACAATATTTTCCATGATATGGACAAGAAGAGTCATCACTTAATATTTAGTTATTTACCTTTTGTTTTGCTTCTGTATAAGATTAGTTGTTACGTAAATGGTAAAGCTGAAACTTGGACACAATACACACACACTTTAAGTGGTCAGCTGATTGCTTCTCTTTGGCCATGAGTGTGCTGAAATCCTAGTTGAGGTATCTGTGATTTATTCTTAAGGATCTCGACATCTCACTGTTTTGGTCTTGGTTTATGATTTTGATTAGAAGAATGCTGTTAACTGTAATCGGAAAATGGGTCATATGACCACAACCCATAAAGTGTGGGAGCAATGGACTTGTAAAATATAGGTCCGGGTGAAAAAGACATAAGAAAAATTAGTCATATGTACCCTTAACTTTAAACTTTATTATTTATCATATCCTTTCTCTCTCCTATTTATTTTCTCACTCAAATTTAAAAATTAATTGCGAGAAAGATCTTAACTTCCGAAATATAAGTCGGATTTCAATAAAATTTATATTTTCGGAAAGGGCTCGAAAATATTTTCAAAACAAGATCCATTGTTGATATAAAATTCTAAAAAAAAATTTTTTTTTTTAACACAAGCCGAGTATACATTATGCACCCAAGTGCAACTTAGCCAAAATTTATTTCATATAAAAATTTCATTATGCACCCAGGTGCAACTTGGCCAAAATTTATTTCATGTAAAAAGATCATTATGCAAAATTTATTTCATATAAAAAGATCATTATGCACCGAGGTGCAACTTGGCCAAAATTTATTTCATATAAAAATACCATTATATAAAAATACCATTATGCACCCATGTGCACCTGGACAAAAATTTTTTTCTAAAAAAATCAGAAAAATATGCATGATGCACCCAGGTGGAACGTGGTCTAAAACTTATTTCTTCTATGAATATGCATTATGCACTCAGGTGCATCTTGTATACTTCGCGGATAAATCTAGGTTTATCCTAGTAATCACCTGCAATGTATTATACACATCCAAAATTATTAGTTCATGATATCGATCAATAAATCCACCACAATTACTATAAGATTTACCATCAAAACATCAACCAAAAACAAGTATTAAGAAGAAGAATAAGAGGAACAATAAAACAAAAAACACATTATGCACTCATATGCAACCTGATCAAAATTTATTTTTTGTCAAAATATGCGTTATGCACTCAGGTGCATCTTGTACAACTAAACTCTGTTCAAAAACCCATTCAATTCGCGACTCCAAACACACACATCCCGCTGTCAAATTTCACATCCAACAAGTACCCCTTTCATGATTCAGTGAAACATTGTTGTTCCCGTTCTATTTTCCCACTTCCATCATCCGCAACTAATGGTACCAGCTCGTTATTTTTGTTGCATTTTCGCATCGTTTCTGCAAAACTGGTTCAAGCATTTATACAAACTCCATGCGTGCCTGTTGCTGGTGACAATGGGATGATTTTAGTTTGATTCTTTAACTCTGGAGACAACTCCTTCTCTGTGGAATTTCATTCAATCATATAATTGACTACGATTCCATTTGGCTCGCCCGTAATGGATTCCTATAAATCATCACGATTAGTATTAGTTCACCACAAAGAGCAAGAAATGATAACTCATAGAACGAACACAAATAAAGAACCCAAACTAATGCGAAAAATTCAACATGATTAGATTAGCTCTACTGTTTTTTTGTGCTTAATTTTTTTTTCAATTCGTCTTGAGTTAAGTGGAGCGTTGTTGCTTCTAACAATGATAATGGAATTGGTGGTTTTATCATGGAGGTGGTGGTAAAATAAATTAACACTTATTACAGACAAATGTCCTTAGAGAGACAACATTTTTAGGCAAAACCCAACCCGCACTTTGTTATCAACTCATAGTTGATTGATATTAAAAAAAAAAACAAATTTGTACTACCAATCGCCCAAATTAAACCCATTTTGAGACCACCACAAACGAGCTCTACAGATCCATTGATTTGCATTCAATTGATTTAGATAAAGAAAGCTGCAGCTAGGGTATTCCCATTGAAATCAATCTGTCTATTGTTTCCTGTATCATCACCATCTCAACAATTAACACTCAAATATAACAGCAACTACCACTTCTTATCAGCTTCAAGAGCTGATGCTTCTGATTTGGGAAGTAGATTTGGAACTCCATCTTCATTCACCTCTGCAACCGAACCAAATCAAAATCAAAACCCATTTGTATTTCTTCTTTAAACAATCTGTATTTCTTCTTTAAAAGTTGTCGCTGGAGAGATGTTATAAAGGGTGTTTTGGTAAGTAAATATAAAAATAAGTTATAAAGGTTGGGTGAAATATCCCTAAGGGATATTAGGACCGTATAATTTTAGTTTTTGGTCATTTGAACATGAGCCATATTTTGATTGTCTTTTAGACCCAGGAATTCAAATTAAGGCCAAATTAACCAAAAAACTGTAATCTCATAGAGTTTTAAGTTTCTTTCCTTTTGGGCTAATGCAAAACTTGGTATTACGTTAATAGATTATCTGTTTCATTACACTTCTTTTCAATGCCTTAGGTTTGAACGCGTTTCTTTGTAAGTCGGAGAAATGTAGAAATTCCTGCGATATACTTTTACACGACATAGTAATATTTTACGTAAGGTTTCAGCGATGTTAGAAGGCGCTAGGCTCGCTTAACAGATCTAATATCTGAAATGTGTAGCTAAACATTGAGTAAGAAAGTTGAATTAAGTAACATTTGGTACATATAAGTTGAGTAAATATACGACAAAAAAGCTGCCTACTTTTCTTTTATTCATGTCCGAGACGTTTCATTCCCTTTTTACAATTGTGCAAATTAAGAATGCTTTTATGAAATAAATTTGGTAACAACTGAATACTAAAATTAAGTCAAAACTCTTTCTTGTACTAGTTTTCAATATTTTAGTGTTGCCGTGAACCAAAAAAACTGACTTATTCTGGATATCCGCACACGTTTAGTTCTTTAATCCTTGCTAAAATGTGGATGTTTCGTAGTTCTTTATTGAGCACCTCTCTAGCAAGAGACGATGCTTGCTTGCTACATCATGTTATCCTTTCCGTTGTATAACTTCCATGCCCATATTTTATTGTCGTGAAAATTTCTCATGTTTCCGGATAGTTAATATTTTTGTCCTTTGGAACATGGCCCATGGGATGGATAGTCATGCACAATGTTTACCTTTATATCTCCAGACTTTAAGAACAGTTGGTAATGTTTATCTTCTTTACCTTTAAATTTGACAAAGTGAACAGTATCTAATAGATCATTTCACGTATTTTGCTACTAGCCCGAATTATGGAATTCAGAAGAAGTGGAGATCGACGTGCAACAGACATTCTGAATCTGATGGTAAGTCTGTTCCACCATCAGTTAAGTCAATAGACTTCATCTCCCCTTGTTGTTTACAACTTGTTGAGAGGGTCTAAATTCTTCTTCAAAAGCTAATAACGGTGGTTTCACAGTCAATTACCTCTCAGGGTAGCATACATTTATGAAGTTGAAGTAAGAAAAGGTGGCATTGTGCAAAAGGTCTATTATTCGGAGTTAATCAAAACTGTTGATAATCGCGACCAGGTATTATTCAATACTGTATCTCTTCCTCACTGGCTTGGTAAATTGAACAATAAACATATTTATCCATTCCACTGTGGCCTTGGATCTGTTCATAGACGTTTGTCATGCCCAGCGTCATCTCACCTTTTTAAGGCTTCAATTTCTGTATGTCATTCCCATTTATCTTGCACCACGAGTCAAGAATGTGGGGTCAGCAAAAGTGAACTCCACCTTAGACTTCAACCAGTGAATACGTTGTTTTATCTAATGCTGAATTACCACTAGTTTTTGGTACCATATATCATCTCTTTTTGTAGTTATACAAATCCTATTGGTTTTCCCTATTTCTCATCCCCATTTTCCCTATTTCCCAACCCTTCACAATTGTTAAAATCAATTTACTTTTCCATTCGGATTTTTCTTAAGTACCATCCATGAAAAGTCAAATTAACTCTGACTACTCCATTATTACTTTTATTTGTCTTTCTCTTTTTATCCCTTTTTTTCATTAACCAAAACAAAAAATAACCAAGTTAAGAACCCTAATCTAGATTCCAATTATTATATAGTACTATAAGAAATCAGCCAGTAAACCATTATTATGGAAGATCCATTGATGGAAAACTTGGGAAAAATATATCAGCCCTACTTCAATCAGATTATCTCAATTCTATTGGAACCCACCTTACGAACAATGGTTTAGACTTTAGAGTTGATTAATCAATTTAATTAATCATATGAGCAGGGTAAACTTAAAAATATGTTCATCTAATTGCAGTAACAGCACCAATTGCACTTTAACTGTTCGTGTATGCGCCAGAATATGCTTATCAATTCACTCCATTATAGTACCATATATGCCGTAGAGTTTACTTAAGATCATCGTAAAAGATGGGAATGGATGCTTCAATTAATAGCACATGCTTCCAAATTCATAAAATTAGGATATGATTCACAGTGTAAACCGTGAACACAATATATGCTCCAAGTAATTATGAGTATAATATAGTCTCTCTCATCCACCATCTTTAACACTAGCCAATATCACACACCAATCCTCCTTCTCTATTTCATTGAAGGTGGTGATAATCATGGAGATGTAAAAGAGACACCGGTCGGTGGTGGAGATGGAGATGGAAACGCGATTTATATTACCTAGGGGTTTTTTTCGGGTCAGTTTTAAGGTGATTTTATTATTGGGTGTAAGTAAAAAGTCAAGAGATGGTATTTAGTAGGGCTGTCAATGGATAAAAATCCATCGGATATTGGCAATACTGATAAGGTTAAGGTTAAGGGTTATCGGATATCCTAGATCAGATAATATCCGTCGGAAATCAAAAATTCCATATCGATAAGGTTAAGGATAAGCTATCGGATATCGGATATTATTAGATAATTTCCGTTATCTACTCATGATACAAAAAACTTCCAATAATTTCCGATAATTTCCGTTAATATTCAATAATTTCC
Organism: Papaver armeniacum; assembly: GCA_023531295.1. NCBI lineage: Eukaryota > Viridiplantae > Streptophyta > Magnoliopsida > Ranunculales > Papaveraceae > Papaver > Papaver armeniacum. The sequence continues at coordinate 265,926 of JAJJWW010010956.1, read as the reverse complement.
GATAATTTCCGTCAATATTCGATAATTTCCGATATTTATTTAGGAGAGACGTAATCAAATGGCTAAAGAGTAAACCTAAAGTGTATTAGGTATCGAAAATTTCCGAAAATTTTATGATATACTTATACACTAACGGTATCGGATATTAACCTAACGGAAACTCCCTTAACCTAGTACCGTTATGTTAATAAACGGATATCCGTTACGTTAAGGTTATCGGATATCGGATAATCATAATGTCGGATATTAACCTAACGGAATCCGAATATTCGGAAACGGATACCGGATATCGAATATCCATTGACAGCCCTAGTATTTAGGATATATAAAATTTAAAATGGGTGGTATTTAGGATAATTGGGGATAGGAATTATGGGGATGGGAAATAGGAAAACTGGGGATGGGAAATAGGAAAAACCATCCTATTTAATAAAACTACTAACCAGATGTAAACAATTTAGTAGGCTGTAGGCATAATATAATCTTCCTTAAAGGGAATGAGGTTTTATTATTTTACGGGAATACAAGTAGTAGTGTTTGGTATCCATATACTGTGCTTGATGTCTCATCAAATTCATGGTCTCACGTGATCAATAACCCACCAATCACATATGTAGTGTTACAGAAGAGATCGTCACTAGTCACTTGCACAAATTTTTGGGTTTTAAAAATCTTTCTAAATCTCCGATCCTTTTGTGACTAAAGTAAATAGAAATGGTTGGTTTGGGTGTTTCTTTATGGTTCGTTTTGACCAATATTTGATTCTGAAAGTTCAAGGGTTTCTATGTTTTGGAATTTCTTGGTGTATAAGGTTGTCAAATTTGCTTACTTTATCTAACCATTGTCTAGCGTGTCCATAACAGGGAGAGATCCAAGGGAAAAATCCTTCGCTCACAATATATTATCAGCTTGCCAGTATCCGAGGCTGTCTCACATTCACAAATATCTGGGAAATTGAAGAAGGCTTTAGTCGAAATCAAAGGGGGTTAGAATAAGGATTGTCATTGATTTGTCTAACAATTCCAGTCTCGTTATCAGGAATCAAATCAAGGTTAGATCTCTGCTTGTTTCCTGTAACCTCTTACTACATCAGCATGATCACGAAAATTTAGGGTTTTATCACTTACTCGCTGATTTATATTCCATTCATGTATGTTTCTGTAATTTCATAATAATCTGTCAATATCTTTGATGTGAAACAAATGTTCGTGAATAATGATGGCAGAGTTCGTTTCGACACAATCCTTATTTTGTGAATCACCTAATTAGATCTAGAGATTGCAATGGTCTTGTTATCTGGTGTACTACCTAGGCAGTTCCTGTAACTGAAAACCTTAAGAACTGAGTTTCGGGGATGAAGATGGTTGTATAGCTTATTCTTATTTGTTTGTGTTACAGATACTTTTGTTTGAAATTGAGGTCAACGATGTGAGATGGAACTGCGAACTGAGCAAAGTTAGGTACCAGAACAAACTTTAGGTTTTCTCAGGCTGTGGTAGTCAGTGGCCCATAAAACCATTACACACGACTCTTTAAAGTGTAAGGTTTGGATAGGACATTAGAAATTGGGAAAAAGATTATCATTGCAGCAAATTAGCAACTGACTGGCTTTCCTTGAATTGAGTCGCCTTACACTGTGGAAGAACTAATTTAGCTTGACTACAAAAGGTGTAGGAAGTTATAATGAGAGAGTTGGAGTTATATAAATGATTTCTTCCTGGCTCCTGGGGTTATGGTTGTTTCTGTGCTGGCTGTGCATAAGGAAAATAAACTTTCTGCTAGGGTGCCTGCTACTTGCTAGTTGCACTCATACATGACGTAGCGCCTGCCTAGACACCCTAAACCCTTGGAACGGTACATCCCCAACATTGTCGAAATTTTGAAATTTTAAATGTTAAAATCAAATTAGAGCATCATGAAACCCTCAAGATGTTATACCTGATATGCCCCACCATTTCAATTTCATTTAATTTATAAACTTCTGGCAGTTACATATTATGCATCAGTTATGGTACACTTGTGATAAGAAAAGAAAAGTAAGCTAAAAACAAGCGCTGACATATAAAGTTTATATTTGCAAGACCTACTATGAACTTTTGTGGTAATTCTTTTAACAAAATCTTCTTCTGAATATCATGATGTTAGGATAGCCTTAAGAACTGATGTGACGGAAGTGAAGAGAGCTAATGAATTGCTGTTCAAAAGAATAGCAAGCCCATTGCATCATTGTAGTTGCCACAGGGTACAGTAAACGATGCCGCAAATGCTACTGTAGAGATATGGGTTGCTACCAGCATACACGAATTTGAGGTACCTCTCATCCATTTTTCTCTCTTTGTCACTAATGATTTGTGCTGTTTTCTAAACATATGTTGAGCGGTCATTCCATCTTCTAGCCTGTATCTCTCTAGTAAAATAGATTCCAACCCCCCTGATTGAAATAACAGAAACAAAAAACAAGAACAGATTATGGTAACTGGCTTAAGGAATCAGATCGATTAATTTAATTTGTAACTGAAACTCCTCCATTAGGTGTTACCTCTTTCATCAGTTGTGGAATTCAGTTCATCCATGCCTTCATCACTCTTTTTGCATATGAAATTGAATACCTTATCATTTCTTTCCGGGATGGCAATTTGTACCATTATTTGTCCCTCCGTATCAGAGCAGAGTAGGTAAGCAAATTTCTCAAGACACTGCAGTATGAATTCCATTGGCCCGTATGTTATTGCTGTCTTCATGCGGCTAGATTTTTTGAAAAAATCTATGACATCTGACATCTATCTGCGCTATCATATTAGAGACCAGTTCAGAGACTTGTTTGTTTATCAACTTTTGAAAGAAACTGTAACAAGTATACATTTAGGGTTTCTTTGCAAATGATTAAATTTCGCTTCAATAGACCTTGAGTTAAGTAAGCGATGAGGTACTCCGAGATGAATTTCATTATGGCTCCTCTAAACACTCTCGGGCATTGTGGAAGGTTCTCTACGTCTTCTCGGGCTGAGGACCCTCTCGGGCATTGTGGAAGGTTCTCTACGTCTTCTCTGGTGTCAAGGTGATTCCAACAATAAAGAAGAATGAAATGAGGGTAGAGCAAGGATACTAACACGGTAGAGGTGGCTTTCCCACCATGTTGTGTTGTTTCTACTTTTAAATGAAAATGGTCGCTGAACAAGCACTTTTAAAGCACACACCAGGATTCTTTGTTTTCTCAGCAACTAGCTCTGGATAATCTTGCACAATAGACATCTACAAACAAACAAGAGGTACTCTTTAAAAGCAAACAATTTAAAATATTTCAGCGAGTCCCATGTCAAACATTCAAGCATCTGTATCGACTTCAATTTTAAGGCACGGATATAAATATATGAATCTTATGGGTTGGTACACTTACTGTAGAAATTAATCAATTATCACATAGAAGGGAGCACCACGTTGACTAGTACACAGCCCTTCACCGACTGCCATGGAAGGAAACAGAAAAGTTGTTAAGCTGATGGTGAAGAAAAACCCGTGTTTGACAAAGATATATGATAACTATGGAAGGGTACCACTCTACTTACTGCTACAAAAATTGTTTCAGAAAGACAAAAGGAAGTGTTGCAGTATCTTTATTCTGCTAATAGATATGATAACCCAAGTCCTTTCACTATACTTACTATCAGGTGCTTTTGGTGGCATGAGGCCAACTAGATTTTCCATGAATTCGCACTTTGTATGATCTGCAGCTATGTGCATGCTGTTTCTGATTAAATTGTGATATCTATCATTGTTGCTCTTGGATCTGCATTGAAATATTTTTCATCCTGTTTCCAATTGCCTTGCTTTGCTGCTTCATATAGATCCTTGTGTTCCTCGTAAATATAAATTATATGATTCCTCTCTCCTTAATTTGTTTGACAAGCAAGAGCGGAATATTTTAGATTTACCGCAAAAAAAAAGAAAGAAACACCTGATGATCAGAAGTTCTGTATGCGGCTATCTTAACAGTGTGTCAGAAAAAAAGGCGTTCAGTTCTGCTTGTAAGTGAATCATTCCACGGTTATCACAAGTAAATGGGGTTGGCTATGGTCAACTGTTGGTACAAGTATTAGACTTTAAGCTGGGATAAAATTGGTTAACAAAGCAACTCAGGTCACAAACTTGGGTGCCAAAGAAAATGAACCTAAGTTTGTATAGATAGATAGAAATATAACTTGAGGAAATCACCAGTATATATAGAGTGTAGGCAATGGAGAATCACCCTGTTAATCACTGACTGATTCAAGTTGACCATCTGATTTTTGATAATTCATAATTGTTGTTACAATTAAAAGGCTTTATTTGGTTATTAGGACTATATTTGATTTTGTACTGGAATTCCACTGTTTATACTTGTAAAAATCTCTAATATTTGCTGTAGAGTATGTTCCTGAGGTTCCATAAGTTTAACAAGAGTGGTTTCATCAGCAATTGTTTGTTGGGATTTTCTGTTCATGGTAGCAGTTGATAAGTATGATATATGTTGCTAGAGGCTAATAGTGGTGATTTACTTACGAAAGCTTGGTTCTTTATGTTTTTGTCATCTCTGCAGGGGAAGAAACTTATATGGGTAAAGAAGGTTGATGGCAATGGGAGAGATGAATAGTGATTGAAGATTATAAGTAACAACAGCAAGAGGACAAGATAATGAGATTTGGATCTCCACGAAGATGGCAAATTGGAGTCTAAAAGAAGTGGAGAATGCAACGACGAAAATGTACAACCCACCGTGTATATGGTCATGGACTCAATAGTCAATCATGAACTCGAAACAGGCAAAGAAAAGATCTCTAAAGTTCCGGATAACGCAAGCAAAAAGTAAAGATGCGCACAATCCACCATGCGAGTACTCTCATTCATGAACTGATTGCTTCCTTTTGTATCCAGCTTCTTCTTCCATTACATTCAGTAATTCACTGCTTCCTTTTGTATCTTCTAGCTTCTTCTTCCATTACATTTAGTAATTCATCTACATGAATGCTTTTTTTTTAGTCTTCTATTCTCAGGTTTCCTTATCTTTTAATCTTCTTTAGATAGAAAACTCATATTGGAGCATCTGCACTTAGCCTGGACATCTTCATGGTTGCAGAGATTGTCTATCCCTTCTTGGCAAACGCTAGTTAAATTCGATAAGGCTCTATGGATCAAAAGGCATTGTGATACACTATCCTAACACATCTCTCGCATCCAAAACAATTGGACCTTTCTCAAAGGCAAAGGTATTGTTGAAAATTTCTTCTTGTTTACCAAATTGGAGGATCATAAAAGCTTTACTTTTGAAATAAACTATATTAATCTTTAGTCAGTCCGGTTTTTAGTCTGTTTATCTCTGTGGAGTCTCCCTGCTTGTAGTTGGTCAGTGTTCAGTCTGTATTGGACTTCTATATAATGAATGAATCCTTTTCTTTGCTCAAAATAAAATAAAATAAATAAACTATATGAATGGAACATGTAAGTAAAGCAGTAATGAATATCACTTTGGAATTGGTGCATGGACCAACTGTTCACCCAAGTCTAGGAGTCTTCAACTTGATTACTCTTGGGATATGCCAGACCCCAACAGACACTACAGGTTATAGCACTTCCCATCATAGATTTTAGATGGGAAGGTGAGTCGAGTTTTTTCCCATGAAAGGCTTTCTTCAGTCCGTAAATGTTGATGAGAAATATAAGGGAAAGAGAACATCTTGGCAACAAGGCCCATTGTTAGATATAGGGGCTTCTTTTGTTAAACATGTGGGGCAATGTGGCATGTTCTGATGCCGGACGAGTCCCATGTCACGGTCTGAAATATAAGCACGTTGTAAATATTTCCACTGGAGTGCTGAAAAAAAAAAAAAAAAAAAACCCAACTAAACTATAGCTGGATTACGTCAAACCCCTTTCTTGCCGCGGAATAAACCTCTATTTCTTGCCGAGCAATAAACCTCGCTCCCTTTATCTTGCCCATCAATAAACCATCTTACCTTATATTTCCCGTCAACTGGACTCTCTCCTCACATCTGTGTAGCTTTTTTTCGAGCCTTTCGTTTCTCTGTACTATTCCTCGATCTCTCTCGTTAAGGTATGGCGTCCGAAGCTGGAAAATCTGGGTTTATTGAGAAGAACATGACCAAGGTTGGTGATTGGTTCACCAAAGGAAAAACCGCTATTGCTGCCAAAGTTGATACCTTCAAAGGAAAAACAGCTGCTGCTGGAAAAGACGTCTGTGCTGCAACAGCCGTCAAAACTGGTGCTGCGACAGCCGTCAAAACTGGTGCTGCGACAGCCGTGTTAGAAGGTAAAGCTGAAAACCTAACTGCTGCTGCTGGGAAAGCTGCTAAGGGTGCAGCATTTAATTGGAAATCAGGGTTTGTTATTGTACCCGTTACACTTGGTGCTGCTTGTGTCGGAGGGTATTGGTTTCTCACCCCTGAGCAAAAGGATTCGTTGCTCAAGACATTAAGGATCAAAAAATAATTTGAATCTCGGTAGCTAGTAGTATTGATTAGGTGTTTTTCTTTTTGTTATGGAGATGTCCTATTGGTTAACGATGGATCGTTACCTTAGCTCTTAGCTGTTAATTTGTTTTTTTTTTTTTTTTTGGAAAAAGTTTGTCGTTCAATTTTGTGAATCTATTATTTCTGATCTTTTAGTAAATCTTGTTTCTTGAACGAGTTTTTTCTCTTATATTATTTGATGCAACGGAGCTCATTGCTGCTTGCAATTGTAATGAGCCCCTTGCATACACTGAATTCGTGACGAAATAGTATGCTATGGGTGAGATATTTTGACAGGGTGCAGTATTATTCAGGGATTGTATTAACATTGCGCATCATCTTTAAGAAACAACACAATTTTATTGTTAACGACACAGCTGTAACAGTAATAACAAAAAAAAAAAAAGGTTATAAAAGTCAAAGCTATTCTCTACTTGATAAATTACTTTCCCTTAAGCTTAGAATGGAACACCTACAAACACGACTAGTTGATTTATTATTTCCAATAGATTAATCTGTATACCTTATATACTCCCTCCTTCCCTAATTAGATGAGCTACTTGTAGTTTACACAAATTTTAAGGCAAGAAGGAAAGTGGAGTATATTTAAGTATTTTTACAATTATACCCTTATGGGCAATAATTAGTAAAATTTAGAAACGATTTATCTCTTAAACTATACCACGGTTTTTTATAAACTTTATACCGTTGAAAAGCATTTTAAAACACCTACGCAACGAATATAAGCATGACTATCAAATTATACATATTTCTTATAGTAAAAATAATCAATTAAAAGGGTAGTTTTAGAAATATCCCCTTGGTTAGTGAAATAACTCATCTATTTGTGGACAAAACTAAAAACCAAATAACTCATCTAATTAGGGACGGAGAGAGTAATAGACTGTATTCTTTCTGAGAACACAACTAGTCTAGATATGACTTCTGCCATGGACTTCAATGGTTCAGTTGTGATTAGCTTAGACATCAATAACGCTTGAGGTTGGGGTTTCCTCTAGGACATGAAGCCTGCCCATCACCCACTTCTTTTAATTACTTCCGCAGACATTAAATTCCATTCCATCAATATATTCCCCTGACAAGTTCAAGAAAGGATCACATAAATGCAGAAAATGGTTGACGATCCCATAGATATTTGGGAACCAACCAAGTAAATTGGCACTATTATTTATTTATTTTTGATAGGAGAAGAATTTTTATTCAATTTTTTTTTTTAACTTACATAGTTTTTATCTTTTTCCAGAGTATCATTAAAAATTATGGAGGATAATCATAACAGACAATATTACCAAATATTTTTGAGTTTTTTTGCTAGAGAATCAACTACTCCATTAGCTTCTCTCTTAACATGTTTAAAGATTGAAATGCATTCTTGAACAACACTATTTGTTGTCTAATTTATTGAACTAGAGTACCATTAATGGCATTCACTACATTAACACAATCTCCTTCAATTTCCGGATATTGAATCTTCTTTTCCTTAGCCCACTTATAGCTTCTAGAGCAACAACAAATTCAACCTGCTCACCATCTATTGCCTTTGCTTTCCCACCCATTGCTCCACATAAGGTACCTGTATTAGAGCGCAAAATTAGTCCATAACCCATAAGTTGGTTATCTGATATAAAAGAAGCATCAAAGTTTAGGTTTAAATAATTTCCAGCAGGGGGAATCCAATTGATATTCTTGTTAGCTTGTACATTCACAATCACAGGTTTAATTGCTCTTTCACAGTCATCAATAAATTCCTTCATAGTAAGGATAAAACTGGAAGGATTTAGTTGTTTCTTATCAAATATAGCAGCACATCTGTGCTTCCAAATACACCATAGAACACAACAAACATATCTAACTCTTACTTGCATATCATGGGTCCAAAAATTATTAACGTTGAATAAATCAGTTAACCAACCACAAAGATTTACAATGTTTATGTTTGTACCTACTAAAGTGTGATCCAGAGCAAACCATAATCTCTTTGTGACTGAGCAATCAATAAAAATATGCTGACATGTTTCATCATTGTTCTTACAGAAGGGGAAAATAGGTTCAATATCACTTACTACCTTGTGCAACTTATCTCTGGTTGCCACACAATTATGAATAATTCTCCATATAAGATGAAGGATTTTAGGAGGAAGTTGGACCTTCCATAACTTTTTCCAAGGAAAGCTAGGAATGTTAAGAGTTTGAAGTCTTAAAGAATCCTGCAAAAGTAAATTATAAACAGATTTTACAGTAAAACTACCATTTTTAGTTCACATCCATCTAACTTGGTACTTACATATCATAGGAATTCTCATTTTAGGATATGCTCAACTATGGTATTAGGAAACAAAGCCTGTAACATGTTATAATTCCAGGTTTTTGTATCAGTATCAATGAGGTGTGAGACTTTAGATATGCCAGAACAAAACATGTCACTTGGTACTTGTTTACCTAGACTAGGTACCCAAACATCTTTCCAAACATTAATGTCTTCACCATTAGCAATTTCCCAGTAATGATGCTTCTTAACTATCTTTATATCATGGAATATACCTCTCCAAATCCACGAGCCATTACTACTTAGAGTGTCAGATAAGGGATTAAAATTAGAAAATATTTATGAGCAATAATTTGAACCCATAAAGCATCCTTCTCATTTATTAACCTCCAAGCTAATTTACATAAGAGGGCTTTGTTAAATTCAGCAGATCTCCTAATTAATATTAAGACCCCTACAACCTTAGGACCGACAACTATACTCCAAGATTTAGGAAATCATTTCCTAGCATTATTATCCTTATGCCAAAAGAGATTCCTTTGGATGCTATCAATTCTGTCAGTTATTTTTTTTTTGGCATAGGGAACACAACCATTTGGTGGGTAGCTATAGATCCTAGAACTGTTTGAGATGGGATAGTCCTTCCTGGTTGGTTAAAGTGGTTAGATTTCCACATTGAAAGTCTACCACTAAACTTAGACATCATACCTGAAAAGGACTCACTTTTGTCAAGTTGTAGCAGAAGTGGAACCCCCAAGTACTTGTCATGCAGTGCCATGTTATTAATGTTCAGAATTTGAGTAATAACCTGTTTCACCTGATTTTCAGTTTTTTTATTAAAATCCATAACAGATTTTCAAAGTTAATAGCTTGGCCTGAGGCCTTACCAATTTTTTTTTAAAATAGAGTTTGAAAATACGGGGGTCTAACAACCACACCCAACAATTCGTTTGGCAATCTGAGAGGAATTACTCCAAAGACCAATGTTCAAGTGTCAATCAATGTAAATCAACAACCAAAGGTTGGATATTCTAATTGATTGATCTTAACGCACAACTTGCGATATTTCAATTATATAACAAAATATAATGCGGAAAAGAAATAACAAAGACACCAGAATTTTGTTAAATGCAGAAAAAACCCGGGACCTAGTCTAGATTGAACACCACACTATATTAAGCCGCTACAAACTCTAGCCTACTACCAATTAACTTCGGACTGGACTGTAGTTGAACCCTAATCAATCTCACACTGATTCAAGGTACAGTTGCGCTCCTTACGTCTCTGATCCCAACATGATACTACGCACTTGATTCCCTTAGTTGATCTCACCCAAAACCAAGAGTTGTTACGAACCAAAGTCGAAGACTTGATAGACAAATATTTCTCACACTGAAAAGTCTATAGGATTGAATAAATCTGTCTCCCACAGAAATACCCAAGAGTTTTTGTTCCGTCTTTTGATAAATCAAGGTGAACATGAACCAATTGATAACCCGGACATATATTCCCGAAGAACAGCCTAGAATTATCAATCACCTCACAATAATCTTAATCGACTAGCGAAGATATTGTGGAATCACAAACAATGAGACGAAGGTGTTTGTGATTACTTTTCTATCTTGCCTATCGGAGATATAGAATCTCGAGTCAATTATTCCAATTGTACTCAACACGATAGAAACAACAAGATCATATCACGCAACTACAAAGAGAATAGTTGGGTCTGGCTTCACAATCCCAATGAAGTCTTCAAGTCGTTAACCTACATGGTCTCGAGATGAAACCTAAGGTTAAAGGAGAATCAACTCTAGTTATGAAACTAGTAACACATAGGAGGTGTGGGGATTAGGTTTCCCAGTTGCTAGAGTTCTTCTTTATATAGTTTTCAAATCAGGGTTTGCAATCGAAGTTACCATGGTAACAAAGCATTCAATATTCACCGTTAGATAAAAACCCTGATTTAACCAAGCTAATATCTTTCAACCGTTAGATCGAACTTAGCTTGTTACACACAAATGAAATGTACCCTCATTTAGGTTTATGTAACCGTACCCAAACGTGTACACCATGTTGGTCCACAAATAGTTAACCGAGGCTAGCCATATGATTACTCTCATATGAACCTTATTCATCTTAACCATAACTAGTTCAAATGACTCAAATAAAACTAGTTAAAGAGTTGTTCAATTGCTATATTCTCATATAATTATACAAGAACACAATTGAAGCAAAATCGGTTTGATTCACTCGAATCAATACATGAACATTATAGCCACGGTTTGCAAAGATTGCATTCCTTGTTGATAAATGTTTAGGTTCTATGTACAACCTATTTTAGAAAGTAACACACTTAAGTATGCGTACTTAAGTAACCGGATTAAGTTTGTTTTGGTTTTCAAATTCAGCAGAAATTCACGGACGTGAACTTCCGCCAGTATGCGTACGGGTACGCGTACTTTAGGTAACCATATGAGTAATTGGTTTTTTGTTTTCAAACTCAGCAGAAATTCACGGACGTGAACTTCCGCCAGTATGCATACGGGTATGCATACTTACCCAGTATCCTACAACCTTTTTGTATACACACAAGTATGCATACTTTAGGTTCCCGGTTTTGGACTTATATACACTAATGTGCGAACACACTATGCTTATATCCAAAGATGGTTACAAGATTCTAAACTCTTTATTTCAATCATTGAAACATTCTTCTATAATGATAATAGCCGTTTTCACACACTATTAGCATCAAAGCAATTTTCAAGATATTGAAATAATCATTATCGAAACATTCCAAGCCTACATCAAATGATTGTATCACACAAACCATGTAAGATATTACTCGAAAATTTTCTCATGATAAAGCGAAAGCTTACCAACACATATTTCGAGAAATATGTAAGCGAGATATACTCATCTCGAAATCTCAAATATGTATAGAGAAAACTATATCGTAACACGACTTATGTCTCAATATAGGAGATAGTAGAAATATACTTTCCAAGTGATAGATGAGTTCAAGTCTCCACATACCTTTTGTCGAAGAAACTCCACAAGCTCCCCTCAGTAGTTCTTCGTCTTCAAATGATGAACTCCGTGAAAACTAAGCTCAACTACACAGTCTATGTCTTAGTCTGAGACATCTATAAATAGGCTAGAAATCAAGACTTATAGTTTTGATCACTAACATTGAAAAACATGCTTGAGATAGCAACGCATGCGAGTTCGAACGACCAGTGCTCTAACAGAGTTCAAGTTCCTTACCTCTGTTGGATTGGCTTTAGTAAAAATTAGGCAATCGTCTGCAAAAAAGAGATGTGAGATAGCAGGTGCATGTTCAGTTACTTTAATACCTTTTATAAGATTTTTAGTTTCAGCATCTAGCAAGTTTTTTGATAAAATATCCATGCACATAATAAAAAGATAATGAGACAGGGGATCCCCCTGTCTCAGGCTTCTAGTAAGCCAAAATTGTTCACATGGAACACCATTTAACATAGCTGAAGAAGATACAATTGATGCACATTGATTAATCAGATGGCACCAGTCATCACAAAAACCTAAAGTTTTAAGACAGTCATTTAGAAAGGACCATTCAATCCTATCGAAAGCCTTAGACATGTCTTACTTAGCCATGATCCCTTTTTTAGATTTGTGTTTTTTTATGGTATCAATTAACTCATGCGCAATAACAATATTATCAGTCATGAGTCTGCCCTGCACAAATGTAGCTTGATAAGGAAAAATGATCTTGGCTAGAAGTGGTTTTATTCTATTAGCAAGTATTTTGGATATATATTATCTTATAAGAGATGTTACAAAACTAATAGGTCTAAAATCACTAGCCATATTAGGACAATCAACCTTAGGTATAAGGGAAATAAAGTTATGGTTGTTTTCTTTTAAGATATACTTACCTTGAAAAAAACATTGCACAATCTTAACAATATCTTCCCCTACAATATCCCACATATTATGGTAAAATCCTGGAGGAAACCCATCAGGACCTGGTGAAGTCTAGGGTTTCATACTAAACACAACATCCTTTACTTCATCACTGGAAGGTAAACTCATAAGACAAACATCATCAGCATCTATCTGTATCAACAATTCCTTGAGAATTGATTCTCAATTTGACCTATAATGTTGTTAAGATTAAATTGGATATTACCAAAAGTATTATAATTGCAATCTCTTAAAGAAAACCTAACTTGTTTAAGAGAAGATTTATGTTTAAAGGCAGCGAGAACCATTTTTTTTAATTTCCAATTATTATTAACCACTTCTCTATATATCGCAAGAGGAGTCTTGTTTAATCATAAATAAAGAAACACAAAGCATTAACACAATCATATACCAGTACCATCTGTTAGCTATTGGATGTCTATCTGTTAACCATATACCAGTACCATCTTTAATAGATTCTATATGAGTTTTTTCCCTCCTAAAATTGGATTTAGTATGGAAATATTTGGTGTTCCCGTCATCAAATTTGATCATATCAACTTTTGTCATTTGTTTCCAAAAATCCTCTTCTATATCCTGCCAATAATTCAATTGTTTAAGAAGATCATATAAACTAGGATTACTAGTATCAACAATTCCTTGAGAATTCAGATTCTCAATTTGACCTATAATGTTGTTAAAATTAAATTGGATATTACCAAAAGTATTATAATTGCAATCTCTTAAAGAAAACCTAACTTGTTTAAGAGAAGATTTATGTTTAAAGGCAGCAGAACCATTTTTTTTAATTTCCAATTATTATTAACCACTTCTCTGCAAGAGGAGTCTCTTAGCCAACACTTATTGAATTTATCTGGTCTCCTAACAGTATTAGAAGTTTTACAACTTATAAGAATTATAGGACTATGGTCACTGGCTATAGGTGCTAGATGATAGACATGACAGTCATGAAATAGCCTAAACCAGTATTCATCTCCTAAAAATCTATCAAGTCTTTCTTATATTAGTTCAGGGCCATGTCTTCTATTGGTCCAAGTAAAGATGTTACCAGAATAACTCATATCATGCAATCCTAGACTATTAAAAAAGTCTCTGGCAGTATTGAGAACAGATTGGGTATGAGGGATACCACCTGATTTTTGTTCATCACTGAGAATAAAATTCATATATCCTAAACGGATCCAAGGATAGGTAGTAGACTTTCTATAATGCATGATAAAATCCCACTGCATTCCTGTTACCATTATTTAGAGCACCATACATACATGAGAAAGCAATTTTAGACCTACCATCAAATTGAAAAGTACAATTGATGACATTGAATTGAGAGATAATGATTTCTAAGTTAATTCCATCTTTCCACAAAAGACATAGTCTACCAGATAAACCAATAGGATCTACTATGAAGAAATTTAAATACTTCAAAGGTTTGATGAAAAAAGATATTTTTTTATATGAAGTTTTTGTTTCAGATAAAAAAATAACATCTGGGCCATTAGTATTTATTAAGCTCCTAAGATGATTTTTGGTATCTTTATGACCATAGCCATGAACATTCCAAGCAATAAATCTTATTTTGGAAAACCGGTTAGTAGTAAACAAACACAACACAAATAGTAGTTACTAATGAATTGAAGAATTGCAGAATTAAACAAGAAGTAAAACCAGATATCAAATCTAATTACGAAATAATTTAGAGAAAAAGAGGAAATTTTGAAATTAGGGAAAAAAAATTAGGGTTGAGTTTTGAACATGATATAAGGCATCTCTTCTTGGTTGATTTTGTGTAATCGAACCTCCATTTTGGGTAAGAGAATTATCGATTGCATTCAATCCTTCAACGTTGATATTCCATCTGATGATCCATGTTACATCTAGGGACACCAATTCCATCATCCATATTCATCGTTTCATGAGGTTGATAAATTGGGTTAGTATGATTGTTGATCAAAGATTGTGTATTTGATTCTGAAAGGGAAACTCCTTCATCTCTGGTATGTTTATGTTTCCTCAGCTCTCCTTTTTATTGCACTAGTTTTAACATGATTCTCACTAGCAAATAACCCCGATAAAGCATCACGTTTACTTTGTACACTTCTAGGATATAGGCTCCTTTTCCTTCAAATTCCATTCCATTTCATTTATAGCTTCCATCTTGTGCTCTTCAGCTAGACGCTTGTAGTTCTCTTCAAAATGTTCAACCACCAAGAAATGCTTGCAGATTTCATAGGGTTGCATATCAAAGTGATAAATGACCCATACCCTTCCTCCTTATGGTGTATCTAGCCATCCACCTCTTCGCAAAGGATCTTTCAAATTGACTTCCGAATATACAATGCTTGTGACATGTCCTCTTGGAACCCTCTTCTTCCCTTATGTATTAACTTTTTTTTCCTATATCCAGACAAATATCATTCACCAGTTTTTCATTCAATGTGATCTGTTTAAGATTTCGAAGTCTGACACACCAAACTTGACTTATAAATTTGTGATCTTCAAGAGGAATATTTGAGTTATATTTTTGGAGACATAAAAGATAACCCAACATCGACCATGGGGAATTGGAGACCACAATGTCATATGCTTCTTTTCTTTCAAATCTGAACACAAATAGGTTGATACCTTTGGATATAATTTCAAACCTTCGATAACATTTCAATCTCAAGTTAACTTCCTCTTTAACCTTTTCAAGACTCAGAGGGTCCTTAGATATGATCTTCCCAAGTAAACTAAAAGACCATTCATCAGCTGCATCTTTAACCACTTGAGCAGATGTAATAGCTATCCTGATGATACTTGAAGAGCTAGCACCGAGATTTACATATTGCATACTTTGGGACAAATTCTCCATACTCACTGAATTATTTTCTGTGTCGCAGATATTTGGTATTCTCAATGGCAAAACTATGGGTATTATAAAGACCAAGATTTCAAGGGTTAGCTTTTAAGGGGGGATATCTTATTGGATTATAAAAGGGTTTAGAATAAACATAATCTTTTTGCTTCCTAAAATATTTGACAAAACAATTATCCCACATATATTCCGACGTTGAAAGTTTGAAAAAATTTTGAATTTTGCTGAGAGGGAAAAGTTTCCTATTATTGTGACTAAGAATGTGCTGGTTTTTGAACAACATGTTGACCAATCCAACCCTTCGATACTGAGAACGATGATGATGTTTAATCAACAAGATTAAACTATGATGATGGAGTATCAACCTTAAGTTGAAGGTGATATAAAATTGATGTGAATATCTGGATCAAAACGACTTTTGTTTACACAATGATGCTAGAGCACAATACTACTACAGGAATGCAAGCACGACTGCGATAATTCAAGGAATATATTGATGAAGTTTCCACCACGACTGGTTCCATGAATGAAGATTACACAAAATCAACAAGGATATCTTCCAAAAAGGGATTTAGAAACCCATTAGCAGTAGATCGACAAAGATATGTTTAACAAAACTACCAAATTTTAATTAAACAAATAAAACTAAGATGACTTCTACAAGACCATCTAGACGTAAACCATCATAATCTATGAGCAAAAACTTAAGAGACACAAACAAGATAATCAAAAATGTATAAAATCAACACAGAACATAGAAGAAGATTAGTAAATGAAGATTAGAAGAACTGATTTAATGCCACTGAGTTAACTATATTTTCTCCCGATTTGCAGAGCCCACATAATGCATTCAAATTGGCACCATTAAAACCCCACTATAAATATCAAACCACTTAGACATACCCAAACATGCAAGTGGTTTCTTACATTTCAAAAATAAAATGCTCGTTCTCTTCTTGTATGACTCCTTCTCTCCCCCCCTCATCTGATTTTCTCTTGCTTCGACAATT
Source organism: Papaver armeniacum (assembly GCA_023531295.1). Classification (NCBI taxonomy): domain Eukaryota; kingdom Viridiplantae; phylum Streptophyta; class Magnoliopsida; order Ranunculales; family Papaveraceae; genus Papaver; species Papaver armeniacum. Next base: position 249,303 of record JAJJWW010010956.1, on the reverse strand, counting down.
TCTGACCGTTAATCCTGTCTTTTTGCTGCATAACGGCTAGTTTCTCGCTGGATTCCTTCCGACTGTCTCCCCTGAACTCTTTAATCTCTATGTTTTCTTCCTCTGTTTGATTTCTTTTCGCCTAATTCTTATGCTTGTCCATTTCAATCTATCCCAGTTTCTTCCCTTTCTTGTTTCTGAATTCCTCAAATATCAATAATCATCCATGCTCATGTAATTGTCTCAATACTTTAATTCAAGAAATCTCAGCAATCACTGACATCACAGGCACCACAAGTTACATAGTTAACACAATCATCACAGGCAATATTATCGACAATCACAGTTACCAATATGAGAATTCTAGCTCCAAGAAAATCACCTATACAGAGTCTAAAGGAAATCACAGTCACCATCCTGAGAAATCTAGTTCCAAGGAATTCACTTATACTGATTCTATCATGGATACTACCACTTTCTACATCAAGCACCTTACTCAATTATACAAATATCGCAAGATTCGCTAAACCCCGAGACATCACTTTGCTCAAGCATCTTCAATCAAAAATCCCAATATTTCAACAAAAAAACAAGACATTCCAATTCAAAATCCAAACATGAAATCAACACATTTTACCAACAATATATCCAAAATAGAGAAATTTTGTTACCCAAATAAACCACATAGATTCAAATATCATAAAAGTTCACAATGTCATATACATAAACCGTACCAATTAAACAACAAAAGTATTCCACTCCCACCCCACCACCTCGAATCAACCAAAAAGTTGCGATTCAAAATAAAACCCACTTTACCAACAACCAAATTCTAGTGCTTAGACACATTGAAATTCACTTACTTCTGAAGCTGCCGAGTTCCCTGGCTAACACTTCGGGTTCGACTTCGAGTCATGCGCATCGACGGTTCTCTCCTGCGTTTCGCTGACTCTAGAGATTGATGCTCTGCCATGGGATGGTGATGCTCCGCCTCAGACACACTGGCTTGGTTTGTTTGCTCTGGACCGACAGTGTTGGATCTACTCCCTCAGTGTAAGCACACGACTGAGTTGGTTCAGCAGGTGGAGATTGCACACCTGCAAAAATCATTCTTCCGATCTGTCCTGTTCCAAAGTGCAAAGAACATCAAATACATGAAAATGCATAGGCTCATAATTGCGCCAAGGTCGAGAAGCCAATTTACGGACCATCAATCGAGCATCGGCAGGGTGAATAGTAGATTGGACACCAATTCTACTCAGACCAGAAACAAGATAGCGATCTGCAATTATAACAACACCATCATGCATTTGGAAAGGACCAAATCTTGGATGATATGCATACAATTTCCAACCATCATCATCCGATCCAAACCTACATGGTTTCTCCTTAGGGGGGCAAAATTCAATTCATTTTCAAAATCTTCATCTTTGTTCTCAATCACAACATTTTTATCCCTAGCAAGATGATTACCCTCTCATTTCTTGCTATTTTCCCCACGAATCTCAAAAATACTAATATCCTGATTGATTGGAGCGGGCTTTGGCAGATTGAATGTAAGGACCCTCAAGCACGTCAACGCTATTAGACTAGTCAAGAGTCAAATTAACTGCTAATTACTCGATTAACTAAATATGATCATTAATTAATAGAAATTAATCAAATAATAATCTAGATATGAATTTAGTACCATTGGATAAATCTCGAAATATTATGCGAAATAGACTACTAGAACGCACCAATCGGACATCGGACGAGAATGATATCACCCTCGGAAGATGGAGTCGAAAATTAGTCAAACTGCTGTTGACTTTGACCGTAACCGTTGAGCGTTGACTTCAGTTGACCGATCCTATTTCTAGACTGAGCCTTTGATTAGAAAGTGGCCATCGTTTAGTATTCCTTTAGGTTTAATATAGCAAAACTATTTTTGGTGTAATAGGAGTGTAAACGCATTTTTAATTATTTTGAGAATAAAAGAGATTTGAAGTTATCTACTTCACGTGTTATAAGCAAGAGGTGGTGATGTTTGAAAGCGGAGAAATTATGTAAGGTGGTGGTGGTAGTATTGAATAGAAACAGAGAGCTTGCAAAAGAAAAACCTAGATAAGTGTAAGTAAATAAAAAGGTGATTGAGCTAGTAGGAGATAAGAAGTAGGATATAATGTTTCATATAGTTGATTTGTGACGATATTAGTTATAATTATATAGGAGAAAAGAAAAGTTTGAGAGTGAAAGAACTAGATAGAAAGTGAGAGTAGAAAGTATTAGATTCTTTTTGAGAAAGTAGTGGTAGTACCATGGAGTTCTTGATTGGGTTTGTTGATGAAGAATTGTTAATTAATAGTGATGATGACTAATGATTTGTGTTAAGGATGCAAACAAGCAAAACAAATCAAGGTAACCTTTCAACTAGTTCTAATATGTTATTTATGAGTAGGGTTGTTGTTAAATAGAAGATATAAAGATGAACCAATCTTATACTAGATGCATGGAACCCATGAATTCATTTGAAAGTTATGCTTCTTTGACCTTTATGTAGAGACCTTGTTAGGAACCATAAAGTAATAATTTGTCATAGCTCTATTAACATAAATTATAGATTATTACTTGTAGTTTATAGGGGTATAAATTTCGTCTACTTTGGTTGAAAATCGAGATAGATATCGAGGTTAGAATATGCCCCGTTGAAACTGTATTTCTGTGTAATCAGTCGCGAGTAGCTGTAAGTATGGGACTTTATAGATATAACTGGAAATTAATCAGTACGCAAAAGTTGTAGAGGATGATCCTGTGTTTCCAATGAGCCATAGTTTGTTTAGTTTGGATTTATAGAATGTAATCTACAGCCTTAGAAGTTTACCCCGTGAGTGTTTTTAAGGAAAAGAGTTGGAATAATTTCACTGTCTCCGAGGGAAGATAACCGAGTCGATTCGATTCGATTGACTCGTCCGATTCGGAGTGAGTCGAAACTATTCGGGTTGTGGGCCGGTTAATCGGGTCGGGTCGTGGGTTGACCCGATGGGTCAGTAATATGTAGTGGGCCGGTTTAGCGGGCCCGTTCCGGATCAGGCCCATATGCTTGGGTTTAGGGCCAGATATCTTATTTTGTGTATTTGGACCACTTCTGGTCCGAATTAGCTTCCGGTTCCTTCTGCAAAGTTGTAGGGTTTTTCAAGGGCTTTCCGATGATACCCAATTTGACCATATTTGGATTAGTAGATATTGTTTTACCTCAAACTTACGTATTACCAGGTTATAAAACTAGTAATAGAGTTAGAGCCACTAGTTATTTCCCTTAGTCTATATCTAGAGATTTGTATGATATTGTTATGGGTCTTGTATGAGCCTTTTGGCTAATTTCTTAGAATGCTTGTGTGATTAACAGTTAGTCTATATTAACAACGATCGATTCAAATGATGAACTAGTGGATCGTGGATCTCGAGGTAGGCATGGCCTGTCATCAAATCAGGTGGGAACTCTGTAACCTTCTTGTAATCATTAAGTTTACTTTATCTGCGAGCATGATGAGTCTTTAATTTCTGTAAGCATATTGTTTGTAAATCAATGGGTATGTTGTGTAATATGCATTGGGTGGTTTCCCCGCGAAGAGTGTCTGTGTTTCCCCATAGCTCTTGGATAAGTTTAGTAGGGAAATGCTACGTTGTTTGAATATTACTTAGTATTCCTGGTTTACCCCGGTTGATTATTATTACATTTTATTGTCTTAAGATAGTAGTCCGGCTTTACCCCGGTTGATTATTACCTAGTAGTCCGGCTTTACCCTGGTTGATTATTATATATACTATTTTATTTGGGGAAGTCACTTATGTGCATATTATACTTGATTGTGCAGTCTTAGTAGTATGACTGGGCTACTATGATCTTGACTTAGGAAGAAATTCTAGGTTCATGACCGGATATGGTTTTTATTCGGTGGCTACGGTCTGCGAATAATGATTGTGCCTTTTGTGAACCTTCTGTGCGGGATCAGATCATAGTAATCAAAATCTTATTATATTCCAGACTTAGATGGTGGCATTGGGTTTTATGGTGTACGCATTCCACGATAATAACTACGGTACCTGGATTCATGTTATCATTTGAGACTGAAGTTATTCCTAACATCTTCTCCTCCATTGAGTGAGACGAGGTTGGGATAACATATGTTTAAGTTGTTTAATTCTCTTCTCGTAGATCCATCCGGAGGTGGATCTTTCACGGATATTACCACTATGGACGTAATATCTGGGGATATGCATTGAAGCAATCTTCTGCTCTATGTTGGGTGTAAAAGATGTTTATCGTTTTTCTTTAGTAGAACGGTGATGCATGTTAGTGATTACTTGAAAGTTATAATGATAACCACTGAGCCCCCATTTGGGATGATGTGCTCACTCGTTCCCACTTCAGTTCAGTAATCAGAAGAAATGGTGCGCATGAAGATATTCGTTTTCATAGGTTAAAGCTTTTTGCGGTGTTAGAGATGTTATCAATCTTTATTCTTTATTTATTCAGTAAAACAACACATTAATATATTCATATCACTCGAGATATCTTCATTTATGCAATATCGGAGTGTATGGGTTTGTTTTTGGAATTAGCTTATGTAATTGAGTTTCTTAAGATCGGTAATATAGGTTTGATGTTTCAATTAGGTTGTAATCCTATTAGCTAAGCATGTGATTAGGTTGGGGCGTCACATTGAAGAAATGAACCAACCTCTCAACAGGAGAATCAACCGAGAGCTCATGCACAACACCTGGAGGCCTCTCCCCGCTGCAAACACTCTTCAACCTTAACATTTACATTATGATGCATGTTATCCAAATACCAGGAGAAACTTTCTTGAAAATCCGGAGACTCACAACCTTGAGGAAAAGCTATTCCATAAGGCAAACAATCAATGGAATACTCATGCGGATACCAGTGAATCTGTGGCTCAACATCAACTTCATACATCTTTCTCTTACCCTTGCGATAAACCTGATCTCCATTCTTACCCATACTAGATTTTTTGAGCCGTTATCTTTAATCCCGAGACTCAAGGAAGTTGAAGAAGAAAAAATAAATTGGAAATGCAATCCGACCATTTGGTTTGGTCTTTATAGGGGTTTCAATTTCTTGGGCTTGGGTAGTTGCAAAATTAATTAGCAGCGTTTCCCGACGACACACCTGCCGTCTCAGAAATTTTTTGTCACTCAACCCTGTCGTTTCAAATCTCCCTCTATTAGGCAATCATGGCCTATTCCCTATTAAGGGAAAAATTCACGTAATATATTTAACTGACAATTTTTTCCTCTTCTTGACAGTTGGCATATGCTCCCTCATTCTATTGCCACTTGCCAACTGGTCATCGTCGGTGGAGCATGCTAACTGGATCCCAACACATACCAGCGACACACATATTACTCAAAACTTCCGCAGTCTGATTGGAACTGAAACATCAGCTGACTGGCATTGGGTTGCTTGTTGGGACCATGATAACTGGTGCATCCTTTATTCCATGGGCACAAACGGCATCGCCAAATCTTTCTGGTTAACTGAGCCATGCAACAATGGTCCCAAGCTATTTTCTTATGCTCTAAGCGCATGAACCCGATCTTTACTGTGGCTTTGCCTAATGGGCCATTTCTTTCCGGCAATCCGAGCAACCCGAAACACCGGAGTAACCAACAATGACAAAAAATCGAGTCTAAGGTGTGTATGTTTGGTCAACATGTAGCTCAGCAATGTCATGAAAATGACTCACCAAAATCAGGTACACTACTTATTCTCAAATTTAGTTCTCCCATAATATTTTGTCACAGAGCTACCCTCCAAGAACCATTAGCCATCAAGAATCACTCCAAGCATATGTCAACATATGCACATGTGAATAAAGTTCAAAAAGACCTAAGTTGGAGCCAAGATATTGGCCACAACAACAAACAAATTCTGCACCACCTTGTTCCTCACTTGTACCATCACATACCCGTGAAGTATTTTCAAAAGAAAGTTGGTATCTCTCCCCAAACACTATATTCATCCTATTCACTTGCTACACTAACAGTGAACTTTACCCACTCCTCACCTTTCTTTTCATGGCCTAATCCTCTAAATCCAATCCCAACACCATTGAAAGCCTAGTTGATCAATTAAAAATTGCAATGGCATTACATGAAGATTTGTTCCCAAAAGTTTTCCTAAATCCAGAAAATACACAATCTAAACAAAAACTAGATTGGAAATGGTGATTTATTGGGAAGTTGTGTAGCAACATCCATTTTGAAACATCCAGAGTTAGCAACTTCATAAATAGTAATTGGGAAATGCTAAGTAGAATCGAGGTTGATCTTTGGAACAGGAGAAGAAACTTCTACACTTTGAGGCTTACACATGAAGAAGATTACTATCCTCTGAGAAGAGGAGGAACAAAAGGTGTCTTTGACAAACTGCTGTTGACTTTGACCGTAACCGTTGAGCGTTGACTTCAGTTGACCGATCCTATTTCTAGACTGAGCCTTTGATTAGAAAGTGGCCATCCTTTAGTATTCCTTTAGGTTTAATATAGCAAAACTATTTTCGGTGTAATAGGATTGTAAATGCATTTTTAATTATTTTGAGAATAAAAGAGATTTGAAGTTATCTACTTCACGTGTTATAAGCAAGAGGTGGTGATGTTTGAAAGCGGAGAAATTATGTAAGGTGGTGGTGGTAGTATTGAATAGAAACAGAGAGCTTGCAAAAGAAAAACCTAGATAAGTGTAAGTAAATAAAAAGGTGATTGAGCTAGTAGGAGATAAGAAGTAGGATATAATGTTTCATATAGTTGATTTGTGACGATATTAGTTATAATTATATAGGAGAAAAGAAAAGTTTGAGAGTGAAATAACTAGATAGAAAGTGAGAGTAGAAAGTATTAGATTCTTTTTGAGAAAGTAGTGGTAGTACCATGGAGTTCTTGATTGGGTTTGTTGATGAAGAATTGTTAATTAATAGTGATGATGACTAATGATTTGTGTTAAGGATGCAAACGAGCAAAACGAATCAAGGTAACCTTTCAACTAGTTCTAATATGTTATTTATGAGTAGGGTTGTTGTTAAATAGAAGATATAAAGATGAACCAATCTTATACTAGATGCATGGAACCCATGAATTCATTTGAAAGTTATGCTTCTCTTACCTTTATGTAGAGACCTTGTTAGGAACCATAAAGTAATAATTTGTCATAGCTCTATTAACATAAATTATAGATTATTACTTGTAGTTTATAGGGGTATAAAGTTCGTCTACTTTGGTTGAAAATCGAGATAGATATCGAGGTTAGAATATGCCCCGTTGAAACTGTATTTCTGTGTAATCAGTCGCGAGTAGCTGTAAGTATGGGACTTTATAGATATAACTGGAAATTAATCAGTACGCAAAAGTTGTAGAGGATGATCCTGTGTTTCCAATGAGCCATAGTTTGTTTAGTTTGGATTTATAGAATGTAATCTACATGCCTTAGAAGTTTACCCCGTGAGCTATTTTTAAGGAAAAGAGTTGGAATAATTTCAGCTGTCCTGTGAGGAAGATAACCGAGTCAGATTCTGATTCAGTTGACTCGTCTGATTCGGAGTGAGTCAGAATTATTCGGGTTGTGGGCCGGTTAATCGGGTCGGGTCGTGGGTTGACCCGATGGGTCAGTAATATGTAGTGGGCCTGTTTAGCGGGCCCGTGCCGGATCAGGCCCATATGCTTGGGTTTAGGGCCAGATATCTTATTTTGTGTATTTGGACCACTTATGGTCCGAATTAGCTTCCGGTTCCTTCTGCAAAGTTGTAGGGTTATTCAAGGGCTTTCCGATGATACCCAATTTGACCCTATTTGGATTAGTAGATATTGTTTTACCTCAAACTTACTTATTACCAGGTTATAAAACTAGTAATAGAGTTAGAGCCACTAGTTATTTCCCTTAGTCTATATCTAGAGATTTGTATGATATTGTTATGGGTATTGTATGAGCCTTTTGGCTAATTTCTTAGAATGCTTGTGTGATTAACAGTTAGTCTATATTAACAACGATCGATTCAAATGATGAACTAGTGGATCGTGGATCTCGAGGTAGGCATGACCTGTCATCAAATCAGGTGGGAACTCTGTAACCTTCTTGTAATCATTAAGTTTACTTTATCTACGAGCATGATGAGTCTTTAATTTTTGTAAGCATATTGTTTGTAAATCAATGGGTATGTTGTGTAATATGCATTGGGTGGTTTCCCCGGGAAGAGTGTCTGTGTTTCCCCATAACTCTTGGCTAAGTTTAGTAGGGAAATGCTATGTTGTTTGAATATTACCTAGTATTCCTGGTTTACCCCGGTTGATTATTATTACATTTTATTGTCTTAAGATAGTAGTCCGGCTTTACCCCGACTTATTATTACCTAGTAGTCCGCTTTACCCTGATTGATTATTATATACTATTTTATTTGGGGAAGTCACTTATGTGCATATTATACTTGATTGTGCAGTCTTAGTAGTATGACTGGGCTACTATGATCTTGACTTAGGAAGAAATTCTAGGTTCATGACTGGATATGGTTTTTATTCGGTGGCTACGGTCTGCGAATAATGATTGGGCCTTTTGTGAACCTTCTGTGCGGGATCAGATCATAGTAATCAAAATCTTATTATATTCCAGACTTAGATGGTGGCATTGGGTTTTATGGTGTACGCATTCCACGATAATAACTACGGTACCTGGATTCATGTTATCATTTGAGACTGAAGTTATTCCTAACATCTTCTCCTCCATTGAGTGAGACGAGGTTGGGATAACATATGTTTAGGTTGTTTAATTCTCTTCTCGTAGATCCATCCGGAGGTGGATCTTTCACGGATATTACCACTATGGACGTAATATCCGGGGATATGCATTGAAGCAATCTTCTGCTCTATGTTGGGTGTAAAAGATGTTTATCGTTTTTCTTTAGTAGAACGGTGATGCATGTTAGTGATTACTTGAAAGTTATAATGATAACCACTGAGCCCCCATTTGGGATGATGTGCTCACTCGTTCCCACTTCAGTTTCAGTAATCAGAAGAAATGGTGCGCATGAAGATATTCGTTTTCATAGGTTAAAGCTTTTTCCGGTGTTAGAGATGTTATCAATCTTTATTCTTTATTTATTCAGTAAAACAACACATTAATATATTCATATCACTCGAGAGATCTTCATTTATGCAATATCGGAGTGTATGGGTTTGTTTTTGGAATTAGCTTATGTAATTGAGTTTCTTAAGATCGGTAATATAGGTTTGATGTTTCAATTAGGTTGTAATCCTATTAGCTAAGCATGTGATTAGGTTGGGGCGTCACATTGAAGAAATGAACCAACCTCTCAACAGGAGAATCAACCGAGAGCTCATGCACAACACCGGGAGGCCTCTCCTGCTGCAAACACTCTTCAACCTTAACATTTACATTATGATGCATGTTATCCAAATACCAGGAGAAACTTTCTTGAAAATCCGGAGACTCACAACCTTGAGGAAAAGCTATTCCATAAGGCAAACAATCAATGGAATACTCATGCGGATACCAGTGAATCTGTGGCTCAACATCAACTTCATACATCTTTCTCTTACCCTTGCGATAAACCTGATCTCCATTCTTACCCATACTAGATGTTTTGAGCCGTTATCTTTAATCCCGAGACTCAAGGAAGTTGAAGAAGAAAAAATAAATTGGAAATGCAATCCGACCATTTGGTTTGGTCTTTATAGGGGTTTCAATTTCTTGGGCTTGGGTAGTTGCAAAATTAATTAGCAGCGTTTCCCGACGACACACCTGCCGTCTCAGAAATTTTCTGTCACTCAACCCTGTCGTTTCAAATCTCCCTCTATTAGGCAATCATGGCCTATTCCCTATTAAGGGAAAAATTCACGTAATATATTTAACTGACAATTTTTTCCTCTTCTTGACAGTTGGCATATGCTCCCTCATTTCTATTGCCACTTGCCAACTGGTCATCGTCGGTGGAGCATGCTAACTGGATCCCAACACATACCAGCGACACACATATTACTCAAAACTTCCGCACTCTTATTGGAACTGAAACATCAGCTGACTGGCATTGGGTTGCTTGTTGGGACCATGATAACTGGTGCATCCTTTATTCCATGGGCACAAACGGCATCGCCAAATCTTCCTGGTTAACTGAGCCATGCAACAATGGTCCCAAGCTATTTGCTTATGCTCTAAGCGCATGAACCCGATCTTTACTGTGGCTTTGCCTAATGGGCCATTTCTTTCCGGCAATCCGAGCAACCCGAAACACCGGAGTAACCAACAATGACAAAAAATCGAGTCTAAGGTGTGTATGTTTGGTCAACATGTAGCTCAGCAATGTCATGAAAATGACTCACCAAAATCAGGTACACTACTTATTCTCAAATTTAGTTCTCCCATAATATTTTGTCACAGAGCTACCCTCCAAGAACCATTAGCCATCAAGAATCACTCCAAGCATATGTCAACATATGCACATGTGAATAAAGTTCAAAAAGACCTAAGTTGGAGCCAAGATATTGGCCACAACAACAAACAAATTCTGCACCACCTTGTTCCTCACTTGTACCATCACATACCCGTGAAGTATTTTCAAATTAAAGTTGGTTATCTCTCCCCAAACACTATATTCATCCTATTCACTTGCTACACTAACAGTGAACTTTACCCACTCCTCACCTTTCTTTTCATGGCCTAATCCTCTAAATCCAATCCCAACACCATTGAAAGCCTAGTTGACCAATTAAAAATTGCAATGGCATTACCTGAAGATTTGTTCCCAAAAGTTTTCCTAAATCCAGAAAATACACAATCTAAAAAAAAACTAGATTGGAAATGGTGCTTTATTGGGAAGTTGTGTAGCAACATCCGTTTTGAAACATCCAGAGTTAGCAACTTCATAAATAGTAATTGGGAAATGCTAAGTAGAATCGAGGTTGATCTTTGGAATAGGAGAAGAAACTTCTACACTTTGAGGCTTACACATGAAGAAGATTACTATACTCTGAGAAGAGGAGGAACAAAAGGTGTCTTTGACAAACTCATGGTTCTTGTTGAAGTCTGTGCTGGTGGTCTCTACTCTTTTCCAAAGTCATGGTATGGCTTCTAATTAAGAGAATCCCTAAACATATCATAACTGATATCAGAGGAATTTTGAAGACAGCTAGAATATTTCAAGAAGCTAGGAAGCCTTATGGAAGAGACAGATTTGAGAAGAATATGGAAATCAAACTCAAAATTGATGTAACAAGACTACTGAAGTTTCGGATGAAGGTTTTGAAACCACTACCATCTCCCACTGGTTGGAATTTTCCTATGCTCTAAATGGTATCAAATTTTGAAAAGTTTGAAGAATCCTTGACCATCCAAGCCTTGTCTTCCCAATCCCACCAACTCAACCTCACAACATCAACATGTCATCTCACCCACCTCAATCCCCCTTAACTCAAAAACAGAGAAGTGTTCTTACGGGCAAAGCTATTACCCAAAACTCATATTCTGACAAAGATGCTGCTATGGAGTTTGAAGCTAAGATGAGATATGCTAAGAAGATGGAGTTAGAGAATGTTGTTGCTAATATAGATACCTTCTCAAGTGAACCACTCATCTTTGGAGCCCAACCACTCCAAAATGGCATTGCTAAAACCTCTCAACACCCTGATGTTATTTCCTGCCAGCCGAGGAACATGAAGCTAGATCTGGCCAAAAAACTTACTAGCACCTATAAGAAAAAACCAAACTTGAAAACTGCTGCAAGAGCTCAAGGGCCCAATACCTCACCAGCACAGACCAACCCTTCAATACCAACATTTTTCCGGCCTCTCCCCCTCCAAAGCCTTTCCCATTTAACTCTCTCCCTACCCTAGCCCATCTTAAATTTAAAATGGATATTGAAATAACTAAGAAAAAGAAGGCATCAAGGAAAGCTAAGAAAAATAATCACCAGTTTGAACCTCAAATGGAACAACCTACTGCTTCTGAAATTGTCGATCTTTACATAGTTTGGGATATGCGGTAGAACCGATCTTGACTTATGTTGAGAATCTTGGTAGAACCAATCCTTACCTATTTTAGGATACATGGTAGAACTGATCCTAGATATTTTTGGGAGTCATGGTAGAACCGATCCTTACATATATTGGGAGTCTTGGTAGAACCGATCCTAGCTACTGATGGGAGTCATGGTAGAACTAATCCCTACCTTTATTTGGATACTTGGTAGAACCGATCTTAACCTATGTTAGGAGTCATGGAAGAACCAGTCCCAAGAGCAAAACTGATCCTTCATATTCACATATTACTTTACGGTTTTGTGTGAGTTTGGAATTAAGGTTTGCTAATTAGGAAAAATACAGAAGTCGACATACTTTGGAATGAGTATAATTTTATCTTTTATTGTCCAAAGATATTCCTTCATACTAAAGGTGATCCCAACCCGAAATATTGAGTATCTTTTAATAAGGAATTTACAATTATATGCTTTTGATTTTCCAGCAAATCAAAACATATCTCTTGGAAATTTATATTAGTTAAGTGCTAAACTAATGTTAGATATTTCGGAATTACGGGTTGGATATTAGTTGGAAATAAGAAAACCGAAATTAGGTACTTATTGCATATCTTGAAAATATTTTCGATATTGGAATTTCCTTGTTGTCCAAACAACCTTGGTTTATAAATAGTTGAGTTTGCATTTCTTGCAAACTATCTTAAGAGCCAGGAAAACTTCATTTGTGTTGTTTCTGGTGGAGCCGTCTATCCGGAGAGGAAATTACCCTAATTAGGAAAAATCTCTTACGATCGCTCGTTTAAAGATTTTTGTGGGATCAAGAAGCTCTACGAGTACCATTTGTGGGAAACTAGATAAATGCATTGTTATTTTAGTTTTCGATTATTGATTTGATTGACTAACGGTTGTTGAAACTTTGATTGCACCTAGTTTTATTACTCTTGAGATCCTTCTATTCTGACATAAGGGTCACTCAAACTAGATGAAAGTATTGATTGGATTTTTAGAACTGTTGTTAGATCTAAAGACAACTTGTGATCATTCATTGTTAACAGACTATGTTCTATATGTGATCAATCATAAATGGATTCAAGTTTGTGTTGTGCAGGTACATAAGAATGGAATTGAAGATTTGAAGAACAAGAAGATTTTCTTATTGGTTTTCGTATCTCATAATTTGTGCACACATCTTGATCTGATGGGATCAGACTTAGAATATATTTTTCTAATCATAAAGTCGTTTAGATCGAAAACTATTATTTGGTAGTATTCTTCAATATCCGAATCTGATAGTTGTGTCCGAATTTAAGTTATTGATTTGGATTGATCTTACCCGACAAAGGAGTTTACTTGTTTCAACGGAAGTGTTAGAGCATATCTCAATTGAACTCACCAAGCGTTGGTATGTCAAGTTTGTTTATCATATTTTAGTATCATAACTCATCTAGAGTCTCTTGATTAAATACTAGAGTCAACTTCGTTTAGGTTAGACTAGAAAGTCTAGGAATGTTGAGACATACAAGTATTACTCCAAAGACCTGAAGAATATGAAGAAGTAGCGAACTACAATGACGACATCATCCTTCTATTTGAGGTTAGTAATATTGACTTAATATGTTTCATTCCTAACGTATCTTTCAAGTCGTGCTATATTGAAAACATAACTGCGAAGCTGTATATACTGTACATATTGTATAATACTCTAGTGATGTGACATGGTCATATTTGTATGATCATATTATTAGGGAATTAGACTACGAAGTATAACGCTTATCATTTGAAATTCGTAGATATGACATCGGCATAATCTTGTATATACGTTTATGATTATGTGAATGGGTTATGGTGAAGATTTCATCTTAGGTAATCAATCATACTTAGGATCAATCATAATCTTGTATATACTAATCACAATGCCTGACTTATGAAGTTTTCATGGCTCTTAATATAGTGTGGTGTTCAAATATGGACTAAGTCCCTGGGTTTTACAACATTTGCGGTTTCCTCGTTAGCAAAACTTCTGGTGTCTGTGTTATTTCTTTTCCGCATTATATTTTTTAAATAATTGAAATATCACAGGTTGTGTGTGGTTCAATCAATTGTTAAATCCATCCTATGGTTGTTGATTGAAATTGATTGACACTTGAACACTGGTCCTTGGTACCGTTCAAGTTGTTTCTCATAATAATCAGGCTCGCGGATTTCTATCTGTTTGATTTGCTTATTACATTGAGAAACAAAGATATAACTCTTGGATATATTTCCCTTGATTGAGTCTGACTGTCTAGTTGATTCTCTTGGAATTATGTTGGAGTTAGTCCCTACAGATTGTCTAAACGAAATATTGGGTGTGGTTGTTATACCCCCGCTTTTTCAATTGTTATCAGAGCAGGAAAACACGCTAAGAACTCATAAGTCTGTGTTTGTAGCAATTTGATTATTATGGACGAGTCTATCTCTAATAATGTACCATTTCAGAAATTACCAAATGATTCTGAAAGCTTGGATTCACCTGAGAGATCTGTCACATCTAAGTCAATCTCAAAACATTCTCTTGATGTAGAAACTGTTGATTGGGAAACATGCCTAGAAGAACAGTTGGATGAACTTTTTGATGAAGGTGATTCAGATATTGATAGAGATGTTGATGAGGAAGTATCAGAGTATGTTAAGCTATTTGATTTGTTGGAAAAGAAGAAGATGAGAACTTCTCATGTCACACCTCTTCTGACTCCTCTCTGTCGAGAAAACAAGAAATTGAAAAGGAATTACAGAGGTATTTATGTTTGGAATCGCTCTTGCGAATCCATCCTCAAAGATTCTGAGGAAAACCGGAGTAGAAAATCATTTGAATGTGATAATGTTTATCAAAAATACTTCTTGTTGGAAGAGAAACTTTAGAAACCGAAGCAAGGATTAACTCTCATCAAGCAAGTTTTGATGACAGAAAAAGCGCTTATCTCGCTTGAGAAAAACGCCTTGAGGCTGATTTAGATGCTTCTCTTGAGAAAATCAAGATGTTGGAAGATGACTTGGAAAAAGTTCAACACTAGTTCAAGCAAATTAACCACTATGCTAGGATCAAGTAAATATCATCGTGATACACGGGGATTGGGCTATAAGGGAATAAATAATCCAAGTACTAGCAAAGAGGTAAAATTTGTCAAGTCTAGTGATTCTTCTCAAAAAAAAGGTTTCCACTGATGAAAAAATTGAAATTTCTACACTGGAAGTTAAGGTTCGAAAGATCAAAGTATATCAACCTCCAAAAACAGCACACATGAATCCGAGTAAGAACGTTCCTTATATTTGTCATTATTGCGGAAACAAAGGTCACCTGGAAAGGAGATGTCGTTTTCGTATAAGGAATGAGAAACTTCATGACGTTCTTGTTTGGGCATCACAAGAAGTTGTGAAACCAAGATCTTATGTTAAGGCTAATCCCCTTAACATTACATGTTGTAAATCCTATAAACGTCATACGAATCCTTTTCACAATCGTAATGGTTATCAAAAGGATAACTTCGTAAAGACGAAGACAAGATCCTATGCTCCCAATTGGAGAAAGAATAACTTGCAAAAGAATAGTCAATCCAATTCTCTTCCAAGAATTGTAGAAAAGGGTAATGGGAAGAAGGTTATGGTTGTTCCTAAACGCACTCAAAAGTGGATGCCAAAGAAAGTCAATGATGTTTGTGTGTGAAAAGGAATGATCTCCCAGAAAATTCCATGACTATTGAGAAGGCAGTATCCATGATGTTGGAACTTAAAAAGTTCTTTGGAAATATGGATTTGGATGTGAAAGGTTCTGAAAGCAATATGTTTCATGATAATCCAAAAGTGAAAAACAATAAGCCAAAAACTATAGATGGTGAAAAATCCATAGTTACGAAAAAGTCTATTTCAGTCACTTGTGGTGAGCAAGACCTTGTTCACATCAACACAACTTGATTGTGTTGTAAGTGCATCCTCACCAAGGAATTCCCTGTTATATATACGGTGAGGAAGCACGAGAATTGGGGCGCACAAATTATGTTTGGTAAGGCTGTAGAATTCGATTGGATTCCTCTAAAAAGGTATGTCTATAAACTTGAGCAAGATTTAAGATTTTATTATTTTCTTAAAGTTCTTATAATGATCCATGTACCTTGTGTATCGTTCATGTCTACCTAACTTGATTTGTGTTTAAGGTTCTTAAATGTTTAGGCTTTAAAATAGTAGTTCGGGATGTTTGGCCTTCATGGTACACATACCAGGTATGCATGCAATCATTTAAAATTAAAATCCAGGGACTTCAGTTCGCATACCAGTTTGCAAATTGCTCCAGTTCACGAAATCTCGTTTGCAAACCGGTATGTAAACTTTTTCTGTCTTCGGTATTTGATAAAAAGCTTGTTTTGGCTGTAACTTATTCATCCGAACTCGGAATGACCTCATTATTTTTGAATTATTTTTCTCTTTAAATTCTCTTCAAAATGGTGATAAGAAATTCCGAATTTGGATGAGTTAAGGTTGGTCCTTTTCCCGTCTCTTGTTTTTGAGTGTTTTGCTCCGCTTCGTCGCACTTGTTCCACTTCTCTTGGACTTGGGCACTTTAATTCTTGGAGTACTTATATTCTAAGATCATTTATAGATTTTACAAGAATGATGTTGGTGAATCACAAAGAAGGAAGTTCAAGAATGGGCAGTAGTACTTATTGCTATGGGATTCTTGAATGTTCACAATCATCTTATGTAAACTATGGTGCATGGTCGTAAATGACTTTGTATGTTCTTATTTGTTAATAAAATATTTTTATACGCCTTTGGTAGCTATTATTGGTGTAAATCCGTGCGAAAAAGATTGATTCTACCATCTAAGGACAAATCATCTTGTATGTGCATTACGAGTTTGTCTTGATGCCTAGGAAACTTCTTATGATAATTTATTGTTGTGTTTTAAAAAGGATAACTAGGGTTTGGAATAGCAAATATTGTGATTACAAATAGCTGTTGCAAACGATTTTCATTTTGCAATGTTTTAGATTTATTTATTTAAATTCTAAGTTATTTGGAAGATAATTTTGCAGTATTAAACTTTATTGGTTTTATATATTGCAAAAATATTTTATGGGATATGTGTGTTTACGTCCGTGAACTATGATTGTCCCATATATGTCAAAAGTTAAGTCTATTATGTTATTATGCAAATATTGATAAAAGATAGAATGAACTTTTGAATATTCTGCAGTATTTATCTTTCCCGGATCCACTTCTATGTGAAAGTACTGTATGGCTCCATAAGATTTCTTATGTTGAGAATTTATGATTAAATTAATCATTAAGGTTCCTTTGTGGTTAATTTAATTGAGTTTACTGGATACAAGTTCATGTTTCATGTAGTTTGTTAATGTCCAAAGAAATCCTTCTTTTCTTGTAAAAGTAAGGTCGCTCTTGTTGTTCTTTTGGGAATGACATTTTATGGGGGAAAGTTCTTAATTGAACTTGTGTTTAATAGACAAATCATTGTGGGGAGTGCGGTTGTGGAATATTGTAGGATTTATCTTGTATCATTATAAACTCCTTGATGAATACACTAAATTTCGACTATGTGAAATCATCGAAACAAAGTTGATATGTTCTCTTTTGGTCATGAAGTATCTCTTTGAGAATTTCATTATAATCCCGCTAGTTTTCGTACCTTTGCCAATTAATATTGACAAAAAGGGGGAGAATTATTTTGTAGTTCACACTACATATACATATGGTTTACGGATCATTATGTAAGGGGGAGTGGCTTTCATTGTGAGATGAGGTATTGAATAAGGGGGAGTGATACATATCACCGTAGTATTATCACGTAATGCTGAGTTGAACACGTTCAGAATCACTGAAGTACTTGGAGTGGCGAAGAATTCAAGGAAATCAAGCATTTGGATGAGAAGCTACAAAGTTTAATTATTTTTTAATCCATGTGTATTGATAGTTTTGTCACTAAAATTGACAAAGGGGGAGATTGTTAGAGCACCGCTCGGTCGAACTCGTAAGCGTTGATATCTCAAGCTTTTTGTCAAGTTTAGTTTTCAAAACTATAAGTCTTGATTTCTAGTCTACTTATAGTTATGTCTCGAATTAGGATAAAATGTGTAGTTGAGCTTAATTTAGACTTCACGACGTTCATCGATTGAAGACGAAGAACTATTAAGGGGAGTTTGTGGAACTTCATCAACAAAAGGTATGCGGAGACTTGAAATCATCTATCACTCAGAAGTTTATCTTATTCTATTTCCTATTGAGACAAAGTCGTATAGCTATATAGACTTTACATTATACACATTTGATTGATATTTCGAGCTGAGTTTAACTCGCTTATATCTTTCTCGAAATACGTGTTGGAAAGCTTTTTGTTTTAACTACGTACATCATTATTCTTGACGAAAGTCAAAAGATTATCATGTGAAAATCACTTGGTAACATCTTACATGATTTGTGTGAGACATTCATTTAATGTAGACTCGGAATATTTCGTATTGATCATTCGATCACTTGAAATTTCTTATAAGCTAATAGTTTGTGTGAGACAACTATTGTCATCTTCTTAGAATGTATCAATGATTGAAATGGGAGTTAAGAGCTAAAACCCATGTCTGGATAAATTACGGTTTGTGTAGTAAGTGTGCGAACTGTTTTGATAGAATTCAGGATCGGAAGTTAAGTTTGCATACGCGTTTGCAAACTTATTCAACTGTTTAAGTCAGGGTACTTAGGTTTGCATACCCGTTCACAAACTTATTTAACTGCTGATGTCCCGAACCAAGTTTGCGTACCCGTTCGCAAACGGTTTCAACTGATCAGTTCGGTTCGGAGCTAAAGTTTGCGTACCTGTTTGCAAACTGTCGGCTTGTGACCAATGTCCGAAACTTAAGTTTGCGTACCCGTTTTCAAACTTAAGTGGTTCAAGTTCTAAAAATCGGTTAAGTATGATTTCATACTCATGAACAAATACATTTATATATTAAGGAATGCAATCTTTGCAAACCGTGGCTAAAATGTTCTTGAACTGATTCTTTTGAATCAATCCGATTTTGCTTCAATCGTGTCTTGTATACTTCTATGAGAATATAAACAATTGAACAACTCTATGAGTAACACAATTAGATTCATTTGATTATCAATTGATCTAGAAGTGTTAAGATGAACATGGTTAATACAAAAGTGTTCATATGGCTAACGGTTAAATTTTATTGAGCCAACTCAATATATACACGTTTAGGTACAGTTACCCATATCTAAATGAAGGTATATTTAATTTGTGTGTAACAAGATAAGACCATATAACGGTAGAAATATATTAGATTGAATCCGGAATCAGGTTTTATCTAACAGTGAATATTGATTGCTTTGTTCCAAAGTTATCAAACCCTGATTTTAAGACTATATAATGGAGAACTCTAGAAACTGGGAAACCTAATCCCCACACCTCATGTGTGATACTAGTTGCGACTAGAGTCGATTCTCCTTTAACCTAGGTTTTTCCTAAAACTATTATAGGTTAATGACTTAAAGACTTCATTGGGATTCTGAACCCAGACCCAACTATTTTCTCTGTAGTTGCGTGTTCAAATCTTACTTGTTCTATCGTATTGAGTACCATCTTATATAATATTTGCTCGAGATTTATCTCCGATAGGTAAGATATAAAAAAGTAATCACAAAGCTCTTCGCCTCATTCTTTGTGATTCCACAATAACTTGTTCTACTATCATATAGTTAAGTTATTGTGAGGTGATTGATATTTCTACGTTGTTCTTCGGGAATATGAGACCAGATTATCAATTGGTTCCTGTTCACCTTGATTTATCAAAAGACAGAACAAAAACTTCGTAGGTATTTCTGTGGGAGACAGATTTATCTATCATAATAGACTTTTCTGTGGGAGACAGATTTGTTTATCAAGTCTTCGACTTTGGGTCGTAGTAACTCTAAGTTGTGGGTGAGATCATCCAAGGGAATCAAGTGCGTAGAGTCTTGATAGGATTCAGAGGCGTAAGGAATGCAACTGTACCTTAATCAGTGTGATATTGGTTAGGGCTCAACTACATTCTAGTCCGAAGTTAACTTGTAGTATGCTAGAGTCTGTAGCGGCTTAATATAGTGTGGTGTTCAAATCTGGACTACGTCCTGGGGTTTTCTGCATTTGCGGTTTCCTCGTTAACAAAGCTTCTGGTGTCTGTGTTATTTCTTTTCTGCATTATATTTTCTATATGATTGAAATATCACAGGTTGTGCGTAGTTCAATCAATTGGTAAATCCAACCTTTGGTTGTTGATTGAAATTGATTGACACTTGAACATTGGTCTTTGGTACCGTTCAAGTTATTTCTCATAAAAATTAGGCTCGCGGATTTTTATCGGTTTGATTTGCTGATTACACTGAGAAACAAAGATATAACTTTTGGATATATTTTCCTTGATTGAGTCTAACTGTCTACTTGATTCTCTTGGAATTATATTGGAGTTAGTCCATACAGATTTCCTAAACGAAATATTAGGTGTGGTTGTTAGACCCCGTTTTTTTAGTATGTACCTGAATTTGATGATAGCTCGAGCGTAAATCTACCTTGGAGAAAATCGTTGCACCATTTAACTCATCTATCAATGTGATGGGATACTTATCCTTAACAATTAACTCAGTGAGTTTACTACAGTCGACACAAAAAATCCATGAACCGTTTTTTTTTTTTTTGTTTTTTTTTGGCAAGTAGTATGGGAGAAGCAAAGGGACTGTGACTATTTAGGATCAACCCTGTAGAAAGCATCTCCTTTACTAAGTCCTCTGCAACAGACTTGTGTATAGGGACACCCATAACGCCTTTGAGATGTAAGAACTGAATTTGGTTTTAGAGGAATTCTATGATCTAAAGAACGAGAAAGTGGTAATCTGATTGGTTCCTCAAAAATATCTGAAAATGAGTCTAACAAAGCTGAGACTTGAGTGGGTATAAGGCAGACAAGGGTGGTAGTAATAGCAAAAAATCGACCAATTAAAGTAGGAGTTTTGCTTTTGAGAAATTTCTTAATAAAAAACCCACTAATGAGACTAAGAGAATGTTTCGAGGAACTTACCTAAAGTGTGATCGTACTCCCTTGATGCTTGAAGGATATTCTCCGCAGAGAAAAATTGAATATCTTATATCCAATCTGGCATAGCCAATCACCCCCAACACCATATCGCAACTACCAAGTGGTAAAGCACGTAAGTCAGCAGAAAACACGTAAGCTTGCATTTCCCAAGTGATATTTTGACAGATTCCTTTGCTAATTGTGATATATCCATTTGCCATTATAATCACCATATGACCAGTAGGAGACACATGTAGACCAAAAGTATCAGTTATATGGGAGTCAATAAAACTATTTGTGCTACCCGTGTTGATCAAGACCATGACAAGATAGTTGTTTACATGTCAAGATACGTGTAAAGTGTCATGAGCCACATTCCTTGTTGCGTGTAACGAAATTTCCATAGAAGTATCAAAGGAAGAAGAAAATAGAGGAACTCCTAACTTCAAAAAACTCTATTTCCTTTGGGAATTTTTCCAACATTAGACATGCCCTAAGAAGAAGAAATAAAGAAGAAGCTGGGGTATAAGAGTTAAAGGTTAAAAATGGAATTATGTGAATTATTTTTCTGTTAATAATTTCACTTCTGCCATTAGGGGTATTTGTAAAGACTCATAAGGGTGTTTGTGCATGACCCATGGATAGTAGGGGCATAAATAACATTTCCACGTTTAGTAGAGGGGCGGCACTGTGATAGTAATGTCCCTTTAGTTGGTTAGGGGATGTCCTAAAGGGGATGTAAATTGACTAGATTACCCTTTTCACCTTAAATCAACTAAAATCAAATCATTTTTTTTTAAACCTAATGAATCAGAGAAAATCAAATCATTTTTTTTTCATCTTCTTCTTCATCTTCTCTCCTCCTCCATCAACCGTAACCTCCATTAAAACTGAAAATTTCATCGTCTTCGATTAATCGGCGATTTGAAAAATGTTTGGAAAAAACCAGTTAGGGTTTTGTTTATCGTGTTGGATTTAAGTTAATTTTGTATCAAAAATTAGGGTTTTGTATGAAAATTGAAATTTCTGGGTTTATGCGAGTTACGGTTGATTTTACTCAATTACGAACCGTAACTGGAGATTTTGATGTTAATACGGTTGGTAATAGTTCAGTTACCAACCGTATGTTCTTATATCTAAGAATTTTCTTCAGTTACGGTTGGTAACTATTTTAGTTTACGAACCATAACTCAGTTACGGTTGGTATCGAGCATTTGGTTACCAACCGTAACTGAGTTACGGTTGGTATCGAGCATTTAGTTACCAACCGTAACTGATTTTACGATTGGGTTTTCTTCAAATTTAACCAGTTACGGTTGGTAGTTCATCTTTTACGAACCGTAACTTCGATTTACGGTTGGTTATGAGCAAAATTCCAACCGTAATTAGCTCTGAAAATGTAAATAAATTGAATTTTTTACGTACTTTAGATAACTTTGAGCAACAAAAAGCTAGTTGGGACTAATTTAGAAGTATATCCGGTCATTTTCAGGTCCTGGTTCTTCATTTTATTGGTTAATTTCTTCAATTGATTGAGATTGACCTTCTCCTCTATTTTTTTTTTAACTCTAAAAATCTGATTTTGGTTTTGATTTTAAGTTAATATAAGTGAAATTAATCATTAACACTAAACTTGATTATCATCACTAAACTAGGTTATCAATAATGAGGGTTAATTTGTCATTTCCAGTTTTTTTTATAAGGGACACCTTGAATGATCATGTAATGACCCTTTTTGTCCTATTAGAATGCCGCCCCTCTACTAAATCATGCCGCCCCTATACCAAGATTGTTAAAGAAACCAAATACAATAATTCTGTTTTTATTTTTACAATGCTGTGAATCTGTGATGCCAATGTCTCTCTAGTCTCTACTGTTGACTTCTTGACTTCTTCTACGTAGGTGGTCATAGGCCACCAAGATAAGCCGCCAAGATTGCGGCAACCTGAGATGCTACCGGGACTAGTATCACCTTGGTACAATTTTAAGTTTGTGGCAGGGTTCACATCCTCTTTTTGGACTATTCGTCAAATTTTTAACAGTTACCGACGAAAAAGTTCTACGGATCGGGCGAAAAATCGGCGAAACCGATTCACTCCAACTCAGCTTTCTTCGTCTGAAATTTAATCCTCTGCATGTCCATGAATTAAGATTTTCTGTTTCAAATCTTCTCCCACTTTGTTTTCTTCGATTAATCTATTCTTTTTTTTTTTATTTAATCATCATTTTCTGTCTTTTATCTCTTGTTTTAATTGAATAGGCTATAAACCCTAATTCATAGACCCCTGTTTTTTAAATCGAATTTATGATTCCCTAATTCTCTATGATTATTCCTATTTACTTTTTCTAATTTGATTATTCTTTATTCTTTTCAGAATTCATCCCTTCACTCCTACCAAAACCTGATTGGGGGACTAGGGTTTTCAGTGGAAGAAGTTGAAGCAACGGCGGCGGAATTTCCTTGTGTTGTTCTACTTCCAAGAATCATTGTCAGTTTTGGAGATTTTATCAGATACTCTTCTATTTGGTTGCTAATTATTTTATCAATTCTACCAATTCCTCTAAATCGGTCGTGCAAGTTAACCCAATTTTACACTCTTTTGTGTAATCATTCTCTTCTTCAGCCTATTACTTCTTAGTGTCAGTAAACATTATCAGCTTTCTCCCCAAGTTTTTGACTACAATTCCTTTAGTCTCAAGATTGAAGCATGAAGAACACTTGGCAAATCCCACTATCTCTTCACCTATTGTTTTTCATACTTATACATCTTTTATCCTACACAATTTCCTCTACAAGACCTGTGGAATTACATAAGTTTGATAAACCAGAAAAAAACCCCAAATACATAAATTTATCAAATACCCTTATTTCAACTTCAATTACTCCCCGTTTCTTAACAACTTCAATTCAATGGCCTACTCTTCCTCAAACATTGAGAACCTTTCCTCAAACCTTCAAAGAAACTGCAACATTTCTCAAAGAGCTACTAGACATGTCAACTTACAAAACATAAGGAGATTTGTTGAATCGTTTGCACTCATAGGCTATGTTAGTAGAGAAGCAATATTTACTAGGAATGCAATGGGTTTTGCAATAAGGTAAAGATGGGGTGCCGAGAGGGAAGTCATTATTATCACTACTAATCGCAGAAATGTTTTCATCTTTCACATACACTCTAGGGAGATTTTTCAAAGAGTTCTTAGGGAAAGACCTCATTCAGTTGGTGAGCATCTTCTTGTTCTTCTACCATGGAAGTTTCACATGAACATCCAGAATGCTATTTTCCAATTTGAAGTTTTCTTCATTGAGTTTAGATTAAGAGCTGATTTGGATAGGGGCAATATAGCTCAAGTGATTGCTTCTCAAGCTGGAGAGCCAATAACTATTTTCAATAGAGATGCTATTGGGGTTGTGAAGGAAAAGGTTAGAGTTGATGTTAACTTACCATTAGTAAGAAAAGTTCAAATTACTCTTGAGGATGGTGAAAGAATCAAAATTGCAATCTTCTATTTGGGTTTTCCATCTGCAACTTGTAGGCACTACCATGTTTTCAACCATAATGAAAATTATTGTGGATTGATTGCAAACATTGGGTGGTTGGCTGTCCCCGTGTTGAATCTTCAAGGTGTGGACCCTTTTGATTAACATATTAACAATTTGGAGGATCAAAATGATCTAGTTCAGGATAATCATGATGAAGCAGTGCAAGGAAATGATGTTGCGGCAGATAATGGTGTGAATCAAGTTAATGGGGTTGATGATAATTCTGCTAAAGTGGATAGCAATCAGGTGAACCAATTTATGCATGTAGATTCAGAAGAGGTGCCGGAGAGAAACCCTCCCAACTCGCCAACAATAATCCAATCAGTCTACTCCTTTGAGATTAATAAACAAGATCAAAGAGATAACAAGAGAAGAAGGGAGGAAGATATAATTTTTGATATAATGGACATGGAGAGCTATCACAAGGAAATTGCTAATGCACTCAATAGGATGTCTGAGGAAGTTAATAAAGGGAAGAATATTATATCTGAAATGGGTGAATCTTCTGGAGGTGCAAATGATGATGATTCTACTGCCAAAGATCAAGGAAATACTATGCCCGCTGCTAATCCTTGTTCCGTGGATACTGAAAATAAAGTCACTCTTTCTAATCAGGTTCCTTTCTTATCTTTTAAATCATATTTTTACATTGATTCATGTTATTATCTCTCA
Organism: Papaver armeniacum; assembly: GCA_023531295.1. Lineage (NCBI taxonomy): Eukaryota > Viridiplantae > Streptophyta > Magnoliopsida > Ranunculales > Papaveraceae > Papaver > Papaver armeniacum. The sequence goes on along the minus strand of JAJJWW010010956.1, from coordinate 223,964 downwards.
AATCTCTTTATTTATGTCCTCTATATAAATTTAGCTCAACCACTTATTCTCCTCTTTTGTTTGTGCATATGCTTTGTGTTTCTCATTTTGTTTGAAATCAAATACATCCTAGTGACTAGATTTAAAATCCTGATCATTATTTTTTTTCAATCTTTGCTCATACTTGGCTACAATGAAAATACTCTCATGGAATGTGCAGGGGATTAGAAAACCCCTCACTAGAAATCATCTTAAATATCTTATTAGAAAGAATAATCCCGACTTTATCTTTCTGGAAGAAACTAAAGCAAATACTGATAACATGAATATTTTAGCTAGAAACCTTAAATTTTATGATTGGCTAGTTATCTCTAAGATAGGTCTTTCTGGTGGTTTTCTTATTGCCTGGCACAATAATATCAAAGTGAAATGTATTACTGAGTTCTTTGATATTTGTTTCTTTGAAATACATGATTGTTTCAACAATGTTTGGAATGTTGTTTGCATGCATGGTTCTCTTAATACTCTAGGAAAAAAATCTCAATGGGATAATTTATTTTGTCAATTGAATGCCAATATTCCTTGGATCATTATTGGTGATCTAAATTTCATTTTGCATATTAATGATAACAAGGGGGAAATAATAATTTTAACAATAATAAGTTTATTCATGATAACATTCAGTCTTTAGGTTTAATTGACCTTGGATTTCAAGGAATTCCCTTTACTTGGTCTAACAATAGGGATGGCCAGGAAAACATCAAAGAACGTATAGATAGAGTTTTAGCTTCTCCTATAGTTGGACCCTTCTTTACCCTCATGCAATTGTTAGTCATGTTTTTAGAGTGGGTACTAATCACACCCCCATTTTGTTAACTTGTAAGCTTTTGAATCAAAAAGTTCGTAGACCTTTTAAAATTATAAGACCTTGGTCAAGTCATGAAAATTTTACTATCCTTATCCATAATAATTGCAAATGTAACTTCAATCGGTCAAATGCTTTAAAGTTGCAAGGGAAACTTAAAAACCTTTCTTACATGCTATCTAAGTGAAATAAAAATATTCTACTATAAACATTGATAATATCTTCCAAAACATTGATAATATTAATAAGAAAATAGAAATTCTCCACACTATAAACCCTTTACCTATCCTAGAAATTAAAGATACTCAAAATAATCTAGATATTTGGTATAATAGAGAATCATATTATTGGAACCACCTTTCTAAAGATAAATTCTTTAAAGATTTTGACAAGAATACTGCTTTCTTTCATGAAGCTGCCAATAATAAAAGAAAAATAGACAATATTCATTCTCTTAGAGATGATACATGTCTCTGGATTGAGGATATTCCTCAATTACAAAATTTGCTGATTAAACACTTCAAAACTATAATAAGCACCACAAACCATGCGCAACACTTAGACACCCTAAAAACTCTTTTTCATCCTTGCATAAATGAAGAAGATAATAATATACTAATTAAAATTCCTGATGAAAGTGAAATTAAAAACACTCTTTTCAATATGAACCAGTGGGGTTCCCCTGGTCCAGACGGTTACCCGCCTGGTTTCTTTAAAAGTCACTGGAGCATTGTTAGAAACGATATTATCAATTTTGTTCAAGATTTCTTTAGAAACAAATTTATTCTCAAGGAAATCAACTATACTTTCATTACTCTGATTTCTAAAGTTCAAATTCCTTTTACCCCTAGTGACTTTCGTCCCATCATCCTTAGTAGCACTACTTATAAACTTATTTCAAAAATTCTAACCAACAGACTTAAACCTCTGCTTTCTAAAATAATCTCCCAAAATCAGTCTGCCATTATCCCTGGCAGCCAAATAACTGACAATATAATTGTGTCTCATGAAATCCTACATACTATGAAAATTTCTAAAAATAAGAACGGCAATATGGCTCTTAAAATTGATCTGTCGAAAGCCTTCGACAGAATCGAGTGGGACTTCCTTAACCAAACTCTGCTTGCTTTTGGTTTTAGTAAAGAGTGTTGCCACCTTATTATGCAGTGCATAAATACTACCTCATTCTCTGTCCACTTAAACGGTGTGCCTGGTGAAATATTTTCTGTCTCCAGGGGTCTCCGACAAGGAGACCCACTCCCCCCATACCTTTTTATCATATGCATGGAAGTCCTGTCTAAACTCCTTTTAAAAGCTGAAAATGACATTCTTATTTCGTGCATAAAAGTTGGCAGCAATGCTCCTTCTATTTCTCATTTGTTTTTCGCCGACGATTGCTTTTTATTTGCTAAAGCTAATCTTTCTGAAGCCAAAAACATTGTGCATATTCTTAACTTCTTTGGTGAAATGACTGGTCAGGTCATCAATTTTCAAAAATCTGGGATTTACTTCACTCCTAAAATTCCTATAAACACTGTAAGATTATCTCTAAAATTCTTAAAGTTAGAAAAATTTCTAAAAACGAGAAATATTTAGGGACTCCCCTATTTTTTGACATAAATAAAGTTAATAACTTTGAGCCCTTGCTTAACAAGTATTATGCTTCTCTTCAAGGTTGGATTGTCAAGATGTTCAATCATGTTAGTAGAACAATTTTGATAAAAACTGTCCTTAGTGCCTACCCTAATCACCAAATGCAGTGTTTAGCTTTCCGTAAAAAAACTCTTGATAATTTAGACAAAGTCCAAAGAGACTTTTGGTGGCAAAAGAAGAACAAGAAAAAGTGTTACTATCCTAAGGCTTGGCCTAGTATTACGAAAGATATTAGACATGGTGGTTTAGGAATTAGAATACCTCATAAACACAACCCTTCTTTAATCACTAAGCTGGTTCATAATCAGGATCAACTTTGGGCAAAAATTCTTAAACACAAATATTTCATAAATCACAACCCTTTGGAAAAAACTAGGAAATACATCATTTCTTGGATTTGGTCTAGTATTAGGAAAGGTTTAGAAGTCATTAAATCTAACTGTATGTGGCAAGTGAATAATGGAAATGATATTAATATTTGGAATGACTTCTGGATTCCTAACCAAACTAGTCTTCTTAAACCTATCTATAATGATCATAACACTCCTTCTAAGGTCAATGATCTGATTCATGCTAATGGTGATTGGGATATGAACATCATATCTAAATACATAAATAACTCTGTTTTTAATGCTATAAACTATATAACTATCAACCTAGACAAGCCTGATAGGATTAGGTGGAACTCTACGTCTGGGCATCTTACTACTAAATATGCTTATAACTTTCTAACTAAATTAAATATCAACAAAGATGAGGCTCGCTTATGGAAACATATCTGGAGTTTAAACAACTTGCCAAAAGTGAATATGTTCAGTTGGAAAATTGTGTCTGGTGCTTTGGCTTTAGGTTACAAAATGTCTAAATATGTCAAAGATTTTAGCTCTTTTTGTTTGCTTTGTAATTGTAGCATTATTGAAGATGAAATGCACCTTTTTGTGAATTGTGTTTTTACAAAGAAAATCTGGGATTTCTTTGGTTTTAAAAACATTCGCTATTTTAAGGGTCATGATGTTTTAAGATGGTTTAAATTTTGGATGAACAACAATACTTTTAAAACTAGTCATGATAAAATCTCCTTTATTATTTGGTCTATCTGGAAATTCAGGAATCGCATTAACTTTGATAACATTCTGCCAGAGTCACAAAGGTTGATTGATATTATTAACACAAACTACCAAAATTTCCCTACCCCTAGGCCTGCTCCTTTACAGAGATGTTCTATTTTTGTCAGAGATATTAATGAAGATACTAATGCGTGAATAATGTCAGACACTTTGACTAGTTTATCTACTTTGATGCTTCCTTTATGGAATCTGATTTCACCATGGGTTTTGCAATCTCTATTCTGGACAAAATAGGAAATGGAAGGGATTGTCGTGCAGGCAGCAGTTGGGCCTCTGCCCTTTAGAAGTTGAAGCCAAAGCAGGAATCAAAGCTCTTAGATGAAGGAATTGGATCTCAGCAAATGTTGCTTAATAAATGACTGTCAAACTTTAGTGAAGACCATCAATGGAGAAATCAATTCTGAAGATCTTCCATGGAGAGCTCAAAATAGCATCGACAGATGCAAGTTTTGTTTTAACTTCTGTAACTTGGTTTCCTTTCTGTTTAAATCTAGGAAGTTTGTAGATGTTGAAGATACACTTGCTAAGGAAGCTAGAGCTAAGAAAGTGAAATACTTCTCCACAGAGAATATGTCTAGTCATGTAAAATTTGATTTCTTAGAAAGGATCAAACTCAATATCGATCCGATCTTATGTAATATAAACTTCCTCTATAAATAAATAAAAGTCTTCTTATAAAAAAAAAAAAGTTTGTGGCAGGGTCTGTGTGGGAAAAAATAATGTCACCACGTGGAAAGGTCTGAGAGCACAAATACGGGAGAACCAAGTTTGTGACAAGCATTGAATACTTCCGTTCGAGGCACTTTTCCCATTTTCAAGATATATACATATCAGCTAAAATTGAGACACGGGTTTCAGCTGAACATTTAATAAGTGATCAGAAATGTCTGTTTGTCAGACTACAGACTGCATATAGCGAAGCGAGCATTCGTCATGGTACAAGGGACAATGACAGTCCCAGCGAAGATTGGTGGCGGCGAAGGCAACTGCCAGCAAAGATGAACCGTTTTGCAAGTCAACTATAGTAGAAATATCCTCCTAGGACACCAACGAGCGAAGTGAGCTGTCTCCCACTAGCCAATTTCGTATATATATAAGGAAATGCAAATAGTGTAAGGGAGGTTGAGTTTAGGATTTATAGCAGATTGGGAGAGAGAACTATTGAGAGCATCCTTGCATCATATTGAGCACTTGTAATCATTTTCAAGCCATAGTGAAATCACCCATGTGGAATTAGGTTTTAACATCAAACCATGTTAATCGCACGTGTCTTGTTACTTTGCTTACTTATTCACGAATCTTAACCTAATACCTCGAATGCTTGATTGATATTTGTGTTAGCATCCTTGTGATTGATCTTTAAATGTACCATGGTTCCCTAAGACACCACGCTTAGGACGCGGATCTTGTACCTAGGATAAATTTGGCTAAGGAATAAGAGATACCGAAAACAAATGATTGTTGTCAAATGAGAAATCATGCATGGGAAACATAAAGAGACGACATCCTCCAATCGAAAGATGAGTGACCAGATAAAACTAGGTCGAGGGACTATTAATTGTGGGAGTATTTAGACCGGTACTTCTCTGCCGAAGTTAATGAGCTTTAAATATTTATCGTTTTGGTTAGAAATAATTTCAGACGAGGCAGGCATTACACCCAACAGTGAGTAATGTCTAAAAAGGCTAAATCAAACGAAAATATGTATATTTATCATGCATAAAAAGGAGTCCGACGGAGCGCCAATATTATCCGATAACCAACATCAACACAACCATGTTCGACAATATCTTAAGATCAAAGCAAACACTTTCTCAGTTTGATTGAAATTCTTACATGAATTTACGTAAGCATGTGAAAAGTCCTCCTTGAAACTACATAGAAGAATATGTATTATTGTCCGGGGTTTTGGATCCGTGCACAATGATAGTTCATAGCGGCTCAGTAGCATTTGAACTTACAAGCACATAGTGGTGTTCAATAACAATCAAAACTTAATCAATGATCCACAATAAAAAGGTGATTTAATGAATAAAGTTCATCTTAGAAGTGTCTATGAGAATCATAACAAAGTTGAACATAAACCTATATAATAGTTTGTGTACTTATACCAGACTAGAACTGAATAGATTTGCAAACCTCTAACAGTTCGCGAAGTCAGACCACAAGGGTTTGCAAACCTTAGCAGTTCGCGAAAGTCAAATGGTAGGAGTTTGGAAACCGGGTTTTTGAACCTACCTAATTCACGAACTTAGATGTAACGGGCTTGCAAACCGGGTTTGAAAACCTCTACCGTATGTGGAATTCCGACTGACTTTGGTGGAACATACAAGTATGTTTACATATTGTCAAGCAGTTTTTTCCCCACGTAATTAATTTGAAACATTCTTAATAGCCATATGTAATTCTCAATAGCCATATGTAATATGTCTTGTTGCTTGGGAAATTTTCAAATGATCACCTTTAAACAAAAATAGTTCTTGAATAATAAATTGTTTTTAACTAAGATTGTTAAGGATCTAGAATATCCATTACTTGAATTGTATTTCAAGAGTTTAAATAAGACAAGCTTGAAATCGAAATTTCTTCTTTCCAATATTAAATCTACTAAACATACGACATAGTCTCATAAGATATAACGGTAAATGCCATGAGTAAATAGGATAGGCTAGTCTTCACTTACCTTTTTGTTGATGTTCTCGCAAAAATATTTGTTTGTTCTTCAGTTTTTAATCTTCGAGACTTATTCAATGATGTCTGGTACTTAACTACCATAATCTAATCATAGTCCGGGACCTGACTTTAATTTACTAGAAATCAAGATATAGTTTGTACATTAGACATTAACGACAAGCTTGAGACATCAAAACTTGTGAGTTTAACCGAGCGAAGATCTAACAATATCCCCCTTTGTCAATTTTAGTAACAAAACTAACAATACATATGGATACAACAAAATAAACCTTTTAGATCAAATATCCATCATGCTTGATTTCTTGAATCTTCAGCATCTACTTGAATTCTTCGTACTTCAAATTCTTATATGGTTTTTCATATGATCGTTTCAGTACCTTTGTTGTTGAGGACCCGTAGCGATAATAGATTAAGAGAATATTCATTTAAAGATTTTCTAAAATATAAAGTCAAACAACTTAGTGGTTGTTGCATCAGTGAGTAATATTTTACCTACCACTAAGTCCAATTGTAGAAAAACTTTAAAGCAATACTACAATGATATGTATGTTCTCCTCCTTAGCCCTTACTTATCTCTTTTGCATAATAGGTGAAGCCTACAGCTTGGAATTCACCTCCCATAAGTGAAGTCTTCAAAGTCGTAACCTAGAATACGGTTCTACGAAGAACCTAGGTTATAGAGGACGACTCTAGATTAGCAACTAGGACACAAGAGTCCGGGTATTGCGAAATCCAGTTGCAAGAGTCTCTCTATTTATAGATTTTCAAGTATTTTTGGTAGCTTTAAATTCAAGCTAAAATAGCTTGATATCCAAGCAAACACTTTCTCAGTTTAGATGAAATTCTTATTAGAAATTCATGTAAGCATGTGAAAATTCGGCCCTGAAAATACACAAAAGAATATGCATTATGGTCCAGGGTTATGGAACTGTGCACAATAATGGTTCTTAGCGGCTCAACAACCTTTGAAATTACAAGCACATAGTGGTGTTCAACAACACTCAAGACTTAATCAATGATCCATAATCACAATTTGATTTACTGAATAAATTTTGTCTTATAAGTGTCTATGAGAAACGTAGAAAAGTCGAACAAAAACTTATAGAATAGTTTGTGTACTTCTGTTAAACTGGAACTGGACGGGTTCTAAAACCTCTGACATTTCGCGAAGTCGGACCACAAGGGTTTGCAAACCTTGGCAGTTCGCGAAAGTCAGGCCAAAAGGGTTTGCAAACCTTGGCAGTTCCATAAAGTCAAATGGTAGGGGTTTGCAAACCGGGTTTGTGAACCTACCTAATTCACGAACTCAGATGTAACGGGCTTGCAAATCGGGTTTGCAAACCTCTATTGTATGTGGAATTCAGACTGACTTTGGTGGAACATACAAGTATGTTTACAAATTGTCGAGCAGTTTTTTCCCCACATAATTAATTTAAAACACACCCAATAGCCATATGCAATATGTCTTGTTGCATGGGCAATTTTCAAATGATCACCTTTAGAGAAAAATAGTTCTTGAAAGATATATTGTTTTTAACCCACACCGTTAAGGATTTGGAACACCCATTGCTTGAATCATATTTCAAAAGTTTAACCCAAGTCAAGCTTGAACTCAAAATTTCTTCTTTATAATATTAAATCAATTAAATCATACAATCGACATAGTCTCATAAGATATAATGATAAATATCGTGAGTAAATATGATAGGTCAGTCTTTACATACCTCTTTGTTGATGAAGTTCTCACAAATATGTTTGTTTTTTCTTCAGTCTTTAATCTTCGAGGGTTATTCAATGATGTCTGGTACTTAACTACCGTACTCTAATCATAGCCCGAGACTTGACTTTAATAGACTAGAAATCAAGATATAGTTTTGTACATCTGACATTGACGACAAGCTTGAGATAGCAAAACTTGCGAGTTTGACCAAGCGAAGCTCTAACAATATCGCCATTTGTTAATTTTAGTGACAAACTATCAATACATATGGATTCCACAAAATAAACCTTTCAGCTCAAATATCCATCATGCTTGATTTCTTGAATCTTCAACATCTGCTTGAATTATTCGTATTTCAAGTTCTTCTATGGTTTTGCATATGATTGTTGCAGCACCTTTATTATTTAAGATCCGTAGTGATAATAATTTATGAGAATACTTGTTTATAGATTTTCTAGAATGAGAAAGTCAAACTCTACTCAATGGATGTTACATCAGTGCGTAGTATTTTTACCTACCTCAAATTCCATTGTTCCAAAACTTTGAAGCAATACTATGGTGATATGTTCTCATCCTTTGTCTTTACTTGTCTCTTTTTCATAATAGATGAAACCTACAGCTTTCAATCCCCCTTACATAATGCTCTAGATAGTTATATGCTATAATATAGTACTACTAAATAATACTTCCCCATTTTGTCAACAAAATCGGCAAAGTTGAAAGAAAAAAATATCTTAATGAACTATGCAAAAGAGTTATCGACACTAAAGATAATATGACGATTTTACTAAGTAAACTTAGCGTCTTCATTAAGGAGGGATAAAGGTACAATCATCTCCTATAATTCCACATCCGCACTCCTCAAAAATATATATCAATTAAGCATAAGTTCAAGTTGAACTCTCCCCCCATTTGATGCCATTCTTGGACATTAACAAATTCACCAGGTGATTCAAGGATCTATTAATTCTAAGGTCCGATTCCCTAATAAGGATCTATTCTAAGAATCAATCCCATGTAAGGATCTCAACTAGATATTCCAAAACAATATAAAACCTTGAACCTTCTTGATCATCATCGAATATTGTCAAAACTAGACATCAAGAAACACCCAAACCAACCATATCTGATATGAATATCACACATAAAACAAAATGATTTTTGAAACAAAAAATTCATTTTAAGTGATCATCATAAATATCTTATGTAATAATATGTGATTGGTAGGTTATTAATCAAATAACCATGAATGTGATAAGACATCAAGCACAATAATGGATACCAAACTGTTAGAGCACTGCTCGGTCGAACTAACAAGCTTTGCTATCTCAAGCTTGTTGTCAAGTTTAGTTGCCAAAACTATAAGTCTTGATTTCTAGTCTATTTATAGCTAAGTCTTGGATTAGGATATAAAGTGTAGGTCAGCATTATATTCACAACATTCATCGATTGAAGACAAAGAACTACTAAGGGGAGATTGTGGAACTTCATCAACAAAAGGTATGTGGAGACTTGAACTCATCTATCACTCAAAAATCTATCTACTCTATCTCCTATTTGAGACAAAAGTCGTATAGCTATATACACTTCGATTATACACATTTGATATTTCGAGCTGAGTTTAACTCGCTTACATATTTATCGAAATATGTGTTGGTAAGCTTTCGCTTTAACCATGTTCATCTTATATTCTTGACGAAAGTAAAAATATGATCATGTGAAAATCGCCTTGTAACATCTTACATGATTTGTGTGAGACAGTCATTTGATGTAAACTTAGAATGTTTCGTATTGATCATTCGATCACTTGAAAATTGCTTTGAAGCTCATAGTTTGTGTGAGACAGCTATTGTCGTCTTCTAAGAATATTTCAATGATTGAAATGGGAGTTTAGAACAAATAACCATGATTGGATATAACACAGTATGCGTACTTGTATGCTAACTGTTGCAAGTTATTCCAAGTCCGGGAACCATAGTATGCTTACCCGTATGCGTACTGGTTGTTTAATGAAAGCTCGAGAACTTAGTATGCATACTGGTATGCATACTGGAGTGAGTTTCAAGTTCCGGAAATTCAATTGAGTTTTGGAAGGTATGCGTCCTGTTCGCATACTAGCGAACCCAAAATTAGTCCGGCCACTTAGGTATGCATACCCGTTTTCATACTTGAGTATGTTATGTTCTAAAATCGGTTTGTTCATGAACTAATATGTTTATATATAAAAGGAATGCAATCTTTTGCAAACCATGTCTATAATGTTCATGAATTGATTCGAGTGAATCAAAATCGATTTTGCTTCAATTGTGTCTGGTATACTTCTATGAGAATATAAAAAATTGAACAACTCTAGATCTAGTTTCATTTGAGTCATTTAAACTTGTTATGGTTAATATGAATGTGGTTGATATGTAAGTGTTCATATGGCTAACCTCGGTTAACTATTGTTGAGACAACAAAGGTGTACACGTTTAGGTACGGTTACTCATATCTAAATGAAGTCACTTTTCATTTGTGTGTAACAAGCTAAGTTCGATCTAACGGTTGAAAGATATTAACTTGAGTCTAATCAGGTTCTCATCTAACAATGAATATTGAATGCTTTGTTACCAAGGTAACATTGATTGCAAACATTGATTTGAAGACTATATAAAGGAGAACTCTAGCAACTGGGAAACCTAATCCCCAAACCTCCTGTGTGATATTACACTACACCATATTCTCACGTTTCAGAACTAAAATTCGTAACCAACATGTTGCCGTCACTAATTTGTGACCGGAAATTTCGGTTACTAAAATTTAGTGACAACCAATTTTCAGCCATTTAAAATTTACTAATTTAGTGACAAATTTATCCTAGGTTACGATTAGTGACTCGTTGGGAAAAAAACGTGCGGAAGGTCCGTGTGCGTAGTAACACTCGGTAACATCTCAGGCGCGTGTGAATCATCTCTTTGGGAAAAAAACGTACTTCTTCTCTCAGCGTGTAAAATAACCGTGTAAATCTTATCTCTTCGCCTTCTTCTCTCTTCGCTTTCTCTCCTAAACTCCATCTCCATCTCTATCGATCGATCCGCCGCATTTATTTGGTAAGATTGATAGTTACGAATTTTAATTTCGTAATCTTCCTAGTTCAGAAAAACAACCATGTCTTCTTCTCTTCCAGCAGAGAAAAGCATCACCACCATCTCAACGTATGTACACTCAAGAGGAAAATCGTCGAAACGACCCACAAAGATAAGTTTAATTTTTCCTACTCTTCCTAGTTCAATTAAAATCTCTAAGTCCTCGACTTTAAATTGATTTTCGTGACAAAAAGATTTTTAGGGTTTTGAAAACCCAAATCGCTCTTTTTATGTAAAAATTCTCGTTCAAAATACGATTATAGGTTAGATCTCAGATATCCTCATCTCGCCTTTCTATTGAGATCAAAATCTCGAAAAAAATGAAAAAAATTTTCTAGGGTTTCATAATTCAAAATCTTGAAATCTTTCTTGATTGAATATCGGTCTTTAAATCTATCAACGTCGTTGAATCTCTATTACCCGTAAAATCAATTTGATTTTCATCGATTTTCAATTTTCAGCCTCATATTGAACTCAATATCAAAATCATTTAGCAACTTGATTGTATGCACTAGCAGATGTAATTTGATAAAATGAATCGGTATATGTATCTAACTATTTGTGACTTGTTCAAGTTCGTGTGTTTGAGCCTCAACTCCGATAAACTAGTTCCAATTGTTGTTTCTCCTTATAGTGTCTCGAGTCTCAACCTGATGAACTAGTTCTGGTATATTCTAAGTTTTCATCTTTCCAATCGGCATCCACCTGCAGAGGTATGTTGTGTCTTCTAATTTGTTACCCCTTAATTACTTTAGTTCTTCTCTGTGAAATGTCTAATTACTTTACCAAAAGTGTGCTTCCATCCTCTCTCGGTGCGGTGATTAGTAAGTTCGATTTTGATACTTGGGTTTCGTAGGTCGGAGATATTTATGATAGTGGGGATTATTTGGTTATGGTTACCACCGATAAGCGAGTGCTTTCGATAGAGTTCTTGGACTATTGATCTTGATTTTTGGACTATTGATCTTGATTTGTGGACTATTGATCTTGATTTCTCGTTTATGTATGAAAGGAATGGTGAAAAACGAAAAGCTTTCTCGCTAATATTCTCGACACCAACTACCAAAGTTGTAGATCATGATGTTCCAAGAACTCCCGACGAGGCACGTCTCGCCATTTTTTACTTCTTATGTTGCTCTACTTGTAAAGTACAATTTCTTTTCCACATTGGAAGTTATCTGAGTTACCGCTTCTCTTTGACGCCTTATCTGGAGCCACATAACAAGTTAAAATATGTACATGCTAGAAAATGAATCTGGTGACAACATATGCAACTCACTAGTTTTCTCCAAGTGTATGGTGAAATCCCTGTGTTGCTAGCAGCTATTTTTATAGCTCATTTATCCTTTATATTGCAGGAGAAACAACCATTTGAGAGCGTCGAGGTTACAAAGCGAGCAAGCGCTGAAATGTTTTCGTAAACAATTTTAAGGTAGGTGTTCTCATGATCTTCTCGTACACTTCACCCTAGATTGCTTCATCTCGTGAGCAGTTCTTTCGTATGGTATTACCATTTTACCTCGCGTTTGTATGAATAAGTTAAATGCATTGTGTAGATCGAAATCATTAATGAGTTGCCAGAAGACAAAAGTTACAAAACGATCACTGTTTATAGATGCGGACCCTTGGTTGATTTGTGTCGTGGACCTCATATACCAAACACATCATTTGTAAAGGTGATTGCCTGTTTAAAGGTAATGATTACATGCTCAAAGAAGCTTTTACTCCATCTCTGTTTCTCTTCACACTAGATTGAACGATGTGCACAAAATTTCAGGCTACCTCGCTTATTGGAGAGGATAGAAGGAGCGAGAAAGTTTGCAAAGATTTTATGAAGAACGGTTTCGTAATGATCTTGAACCCGAAAATGTTGATAAGGTCTGCATTTGTAATGCCGACTCTTTGCATTATGATTGTTTTGCAGATAGTTATGTATACAAGTTGTTTGATACGCTCTGCAATTCTATGTTCTCACTGTCTTAGACCATGAGATTGTAAAGATGATGCTGATTCATGGTTTTGAGTTTTTTGTAGGAGTTTTTGAGGTTGTGGTTCAAAGATCACTGCAACCCATATGAAGACAAGGTGATATTTCTTATCTACATGTAAATTTAGCATTTATCAACTAAAGACCATGTGTTGTTCTTTTGAGTTTCTTCATGTTCATGATTACATGTTTCCTGTACTATATGTTTGTTTGGTTATGATGCGCTTGTATCTTTAGATGAATCATGTATTTTTCTTTCAAACTTTCTCAGAGAAAAAGACACCTATACCATAGAAAAATAGTCCCGACTTTCAATTTGTACTATGATGAGTTTTGAACCTAATGAAATAGAGATATTAAGTTGTATCAGTTTTCAGCTTGTTTCTTATCTTATGAAATCCAAAATACTAAGTTCAAATGGTTTGTCTTGTGTTAATAGGGTATACGAGAGTTTGCGAAACTCGTTTCTAAATCCATCGTATTCTTGCTTGCCGACTTGGCAGTTATCAGGATTGTCGAGGACAAGCAAATATTGAATTAGATAAAGAAACAAGTAGAATTCAGGTAATCTTTTGCAAAAGTCATATCTCAAGATATCCTTCGACACTGCTCAACATTTGAACTACTTCATTTCTTGGAACAAATTTGTAATGTGTGATTGCTTACAAGTCCGAGAGCTTTATTTCTTAGAAGTATTCTTTGTATGTTTTATCTCGCGTCGATATGGTATGCGAGAGTTTGTGAAACTCGTTTCTAAAAGCATTGTTTTCTTGTTTGCAGGTGAAGCAGTTATAAAGATTGTCGATGGCAAGCGGATATTGAATGAAGAAACAAGTGGACAAGCGGTAAACTTATTGGTATGCTGGAACTCTGCCTATACTTAGCATTTATGGAACTCAACATGAACCCAAGTATCATATAACAATTATTTTTGCTTCTTAGATATTTGGATGATAAGCCATCTCGCCTATACTTAGCAAATTATGACACTTCTATACTTAGCAATTATGGCTCATGAACACAAAGAAATTGGATTGATTATAATTGAATGTTGGAATGTTAAATTGGGTTGATGTCTTCTTTTGAATGGTGGAATGTTAAATTGGATTGAAACTCTTATGTTTGAATGTTGAATTGTTTGAACTGAGATTGTATTGTAACAATTCCAGGGGGATAGGGTACCCGCAGGGTAAAATGAAAGGGATTGACCAGGTCAATAAAGACCGACTTTTTTTTTATGTTACAAAAGGATTCGTAACTTTATAAAGTGTCACTAATTTTTTACCAGATAGTGTAAGTTCGGTCAACGGTGACCCGGTCAAATAATTAGTGACCCTGGTAAAAATTTCGTGACGGAAAATCTTTGGTTAGTAAAATTTTACCAGACTATTGAAGTTCGTCAACGTTGACTTAGTCAGCTAATTTGTAACCGCAAAATTTTTTTCGAAACGGTCTGGTGCTGGTCACGAATTTAAATTTCGTGACGGTCCAGTGCGTGTTACTAAATGTGTCACAACCTCAAATTAGTGACGGCAACATGTTGGTTACGAAAATTTGTTACACACCTCGTTGTAACGGTCAGTGAGCGTCACAACCCCATTTCGTGATAGAAATAATGTGTCACAAAACGCAAAATATGGTGTAGTGTTAGTTGCGAATAGAGTCGATTCTCCTTTAACCTTAGGTTTTTCTAAAACCCAGTAGGTTAACGACTTGAAGACTTCATTGGGATTGTGAAGCCAGACCCAACTATTTTCTGTGTAGTTGTGTGTACTGATCTTGGTGTTTTCTATCGTGATAGAGGACTATCTTCTTTAAGATTTGCTCGAGATTTAATCTCCGATAGGCAAGATAAAAAGTAGTCACAAACATCTTCGTCTCATCGTTTGTGATTTCACAATATCTTATATCGATACCATATGATTAAGATTATTGTGAGGTGATTGATATTTCTAGGCTGTTCTTCGGGAATATAAGTCCGGTATATGAATTGGATCCTGTTCACCTTGATTTATCAAAAGACGGAACAAAACTCATAGGTTTATCTGTGGGAGATAGATTTATCTATTCAATAGACTTTTCTGTGTGAGACAGATTGGTTTATCAAGTCTTCGACTTTGGGTCATAACAACTCTTAATTGTTCGTGAGATCAGCTAAGGGAATCAAGTGCGCAGAATCCGACGTGATTCTAGAGGCGTAAGGAACGCGAATGTACCTTGGTCAGTGTGAGATTGGTTAGGGCTCAACTACATTCCAGTCCGAAGTTAACTTGGATTAGGCTAGTGTCTGTAACGGCTTAATACAGTGTGGTGTTCAAATATGGACTAGGTCTCGGGGTATTTCTGCATTTGCGGTTTCCTCGTTAACAAAACTTCCAGTCTGTGTTATTTCTTTTCCGCATTATATTTTCTATATAATTGAAATATCACAAGTTGTGCGTAAGTTTAATCAATTGTGAATCCAACCTTTGGTTGTTGATTAAATTGATTGACACTTGGATATTGGTTTTTGATACTGTCCAAGTTATTTCTTATATTCAATCGGGCTCGCAAATTCCCATTTGTTTGATTGCAGATTGAATTGAGAAGTAGAGATATAACTCTTTGATATACTTTTCTTAAGATTTAGTCTGACTGTCTAGTTGATTCTCTTGAAAGTATATTGGAGTTAGTCCATACAGATTGCTAAACGAAATACTGGGTGTGGTTGTTATACCCTCGCTTTTTCACAAACACTGTCACTTATTTACTTATGTTCCTAAAAAATTTAGAAAATTGAGTGGATTAAAAAGGAAATAATTTGGTTTAAATTCAATTTGTGGACAACTATACACTATCGCGCAACTCTCTTTATATGTCCCATAATAGTTTATGATGATATTTCTGAAAGCATTAGAAACTTATCTGCGCTAGAGTCTTTGGATTTAAGTTCAAATAGACTATCTAGACAAATACCAGAATATCTAATGACAGTCGATTCTCTCGGGTTGGTAAACTTATCTCACACATAGTCAAGTGGCAGAGTTCCAAGAGGGGTTTTCACTTTGATGCACTGAATATAAATGGTTCCATTTGTTGGGAATAACTTTATTATGTGGATTTCCGACAAAGAAAATTTGCAAGGCTGATTTGATTAGAATGCCAATAATGGTGATGCTAATCTTGGATATGGGTCGATGAAGTCGGTCGACTGAGAAGTTGTGAATGATAAGTGCTCGTGTGGTCTAGAGTGGGACTTTGGGTCTCTATCTTATTATTTTAATTTCTTCTGAAAATAAAAATAAAATAATGATCCCCATATTGGAGTTTTTTTATTCTGTTGTGCATAGTAAGATGTTTATCAAGGATAAACTTCAATAATTAAAAAATGTATTCTCTCCAAAACCTAAATAAACAATAAGAGAAACCTGAAAAACTAACAAGCAGCCAACTCAGATTTTGCTTCCATGAAGTAAGGTTTGAGCCGACCAACACCAATTCACCATTTCTTATTCTGTTACAAACTCTCTATTTACCTTTTCTGGTTATAATCGTATTATTTCCTGGTTTCAAGCATTTAATTTTGTTGTTTTTTTTTTTAAATTTTTCCTTGCATTTGATTTTCAGTAATAACTGTAAGTTTCGTTAACTCCGTTTAATTTTGGGTTTTGCTGGTACGGGGTTTTGTGTGATTGTTTTATTCAATATACGTTGAAGAGGCTGTTCATGTTGAAGTTCATGTTTCCTTATGGAGAAGATTCGTTTACAACAACAAAGAGAACCGCATCATTTCTAGCTACATAAACTAAGGCAACAACAACTAGATCAAGATCATCAACTACTTCATCGACTTAATCTGATACCAAGACTCCATTGCCAATTCATCCCGATTCAGGCAAGTAAAGACCGATTCAGAAGACCTAAGTTACTCAAGACACTGTTACTTTAGAATCTGCCACTCAAGACACTGTTACTTTGAAAACTATGGGTTGCATCTGATCCAGTTACTGCATTTTGCAGCGATACAAATTAGTTTTCTTTTAAAACTAGTTAGGCCCCTTGATATGATTTCGTCATCTAGGATTTCCGAAATGGTAAGTAAGTCTGTAAAATTGGGATGGTTAGCCAAGAATTGGTGGAGCTACTTTAAATTGGAAGATTGTGTTATGATTTTAAAAGATCTTGTAATAGTTTCCAATTTGCAATATCGGCCGAGCTTTACCTCTTTTTATAAAAAAGAAAAGAAAATGAAAACACAAACTTCAACATGTACCCTGTGGATTGTTTTAAAAATAATATTTTATTGACCGGGAGAATGAACTGTGATTTCTCCCGTGTCTCACACCAAAACTGGACCCCTATAATTCTTGGTGGTGGGCCCTCAGGGGCTCTTTATTACGTGAGACACGTGAGAATTCCCGGTACATTCTCACGGTCATCATTGTTGAATCATTGGAAAAAAAGCAAAAAGAAAAAATGCAATACATAAAGAAGCTAAATTCCTATCCACCATATGACTAGTGTCAAATTGCCAGATGTTACGATAAAGAAGCTAAATTCTTCCCAACAATCTTTCTGGAGAAATAAAAAAACTAATAGAGGAAGACATATTGTTACTTGGAGAAGAGCCAATCATCCAAAGGTTGAAGGAGGCCTGGGTTTTCGAGACATGCATATTCTAAATAGGGCATTACTTGCTAAATCATCCTGGAAGCTCTGTACTGACAAGACATCTATTATGGCTAGATCTTTACAAGCTAAGTATTTTCCTGATGGTGAGATTTTCGATCTAAAGAAAAAAATATAAATCCAATTGGTCATGGAACATCATTAATTCTGAACTTCAGTTTGTGCAAAATTCAGTTGTTGGTATACTGGTAACGGTGAAAGTATCTATATTTGGAAACATAGGTGGATTTCAGAGATAGAAGGTCCTCCACAACCCGTGATAGGTTGTCTCATTAATCACAACTATACTTTCGTTAAGCAGCTGATTAATGCTGACACTGCAACCTGGAACATAAATCTTTTTAACGAGCTGTTTGATCCACCTATAGTTGAACTCATTCTTCGTATTTATATTCACCAGAACTGTGATGATAAGTTTGTCTGGTTGCTTGAGAAGAACGGATGTTTTTCTATCAAATCCTACTACAAAAAGATGTATGAAGAGACTCATATTCCCCAACCAGTTGGCCCTCGTCTTCAGAAAATTTACACTAAGCTGTGGAAACTTCCAACCTTTCTAAGAATACTTCAATTCTTATGGAAAGCAATATCTGGTCTTCTTCCTACAAGAATGGCTCTAGGACAAGCAGTTGTTGGCGACAATGATTTATGTCCTCTATGTGATCAACACTCAGAATCTGCAACACATCTTATTATGGAATGTTCCTTCTCTAGACTTGTATGGTTTGCAGTCGCATGATGGACCTTTAACAACCAATCTGAACTCACAGATTGGATTGGAAACTGGTTTGATAGTCTTCATAATAGGCAGATTTCTGAACATGAATGTGGTAAAGAGAAACATTATAGCTTGGTGCATATGGAATCTCAGATGTGAAAAAGTCTTCCAACAGTCAAATCCAAATCCTGAGAGAACTATCCAAAAATGCAAGTTACTTATTGAAGAGCACGCTTCCAAAAATTCTTATATGCCTAAGACTATGCAGGGTGTTAATCCTAGAAACTTGCATTGGATTCCTCCTCCTCTTAATTATGTTACAATAAACTGTGATGGCTCTTTTCTAGATCATAATAAATCTGGAGGAATTGGACTAATAATCCGTAACTGTGCAGGTGAACAACAAGGAGCGCGGTGCATCCACTTAAAGAACATTAGAAGCGCAAAGCAAGCTGAATGCATTGGTTTGTGGGAAGCTGTGAAATGGGCCAAAGATTTACAGTTGGAGAATGTGCAGTTCGAGCTTGATGCCAAGGTGGTGGTGGAAGCTGTCACTAAAGACAATAACTCTGTTGATTGGAGATTGCTTAATTTCATCAAAAACATTAAGTCATTTTTTTCTAGTTATAGCTCTTGGAAGTGTTACTACATTCCCAAAGAAAGAAATAAAGTTGCAGATATCCTTTCTAAACTAGCTGGAAAGGAAGAATTATTTATGTCATGGACTGAATCTCCACCTGTTGAGATCAGATCCCAATTGCATTTAGATTCCACTCATGTAACAAATTATCAAATGCAATAACAATCTTCTTTTTTGTTTCAAAAAATAAAAAAATAAAAAAGTATATATGCAATACATATTTTATTTTTCTCTTCTTTTAATCTAGTTGCAACTTACTCCCTCCGTTCCAATTTACTTGCTTTTTTAGGGTTTCTTTTGTGTTCCAAATTAGATGATAGTTTTAGTATTTTTCCCCAATTCTCACTAATTTACCCCTGCTTTGGAATCACACCAGAGAATTAATACTCATCGTAATCAACACAAAAAATTACTTTAATTTTTAAAGATACCCCATGGAGGATATATATACTCAATCTTGGAATATTTGGTAGTACATCCCAAGTAAATTGTTTCGGGATTGATAACTTTCGAGAATCTAGAAACACAAAACTAGGCTATTTAACTCTTTAAGTAGAAATTAATATGGGTTTATTGGAAAGATTTTACTCTCTTTTATTTCTTTCTCCTTCTACAACGCCAAGTAAATCGGAACTTATTATTTTTTCTAGTTGCAATATTTTTATTCCCTAATTTCCCTGTCGGTGTGTAAATTGGTTCAATTAAATTACGGAATAACATCATGCATGTCTCGAATCTCGATCACCATTTCGCTTCTCAAATAGCATGCTGCCGGCCAGTCCATTTACCTCCAAAATTGATGATTTGCCAACCTTAATTAATTATTCAATGTTAAGAAAGTCTCCTCCACCTTACCTAATCACTCTCTGATTGAACGGAAAACGGACTACTTGGTAACTAATTATATTTCCATCTGGTCTAGTGGACGAATGAATATACAGAAAATCTACTTGTCACTTATTATATTTCCATCTGGTCAAGTGGACGAATGAATATACAGACGATCTCTGATAATTGAACAAGTGGGAGTTCTGAAGCAATGCTAATCCTTAAGCTTATAAATAGTAGTGCATATCTAAGCCATTCTGCACATTCATGCATTCGTCAAACAAAACATTTATAAAAGCTTACTAGTTATGGCTTCTTTCAGTAAGAATACTCAAGCAGCGTCCTTTCATCTCCTTTTTATTCATCTTCATTTTCTGTTCTTTTTATTGATCAATATCACTCAGTATCCACTAACCTCACATTGCTGCCAGGACGAGGATAGAAGTGCTCTCTTAGAATTTAAATCATATTTGAGCGACTTTTCAAATCGTTTATCCTCATGGCAAGAAGGCAGCCAACATGAAAACTGTTGTAACTGGCATGGCATTAGATGTTCCAATGACTCATTTCGGGTCGTCTCCGTCGACCTTCGAAACAAAGACCTTGAAAATCATTACAAGATGCATCCTTATACTCTCGTTGCCTCCAATCCACCGAGCACTTCATTGACGGGTAAATTCTCCGCTTCCCTTTTAAAACTTACTCATCTAGAGTATCTTGATCTTGCCTATAATAACTTCCTGGGATCACAAGTCCCACATCAACTTTCTGATCTAACAAAACTCGGTCATCTCGATCTCTCCTTCTCTAGCTTTTCATCATCAATTTCGACACTGCTCACCAATATATCCTCTCTACAATTCCTCGATTTATCTTGCACTTCTTCTGATTATTCCACCACTTCTTGCTTGCAAACATCATCAACAAAATGGGTGAGAGGCTTAGTGAATCTCAAGGTATTAAGGTTGAGCGGTATTGATCTATACAGGGAAGCATCTTCAGAAGAGAATTTTGGTGAATATATATCGTATCTTTCACATCTTAGCGAGCTCGATCTCTCTTATTGCAATATATCTAGCCCGGTTTTCCCCATTCATGAGTTTCAAAATCTTTCCCGTTTATCATCTCTCAAAATGAATCACAATAAGAAACTCAATTCTCCATTCCCAATTCAGCTGGCTAATTTGACTTCACTTTCTATTCTTATGTTATCTAGCTGTAATCTACATGGTTCAGTCCCTTATCTTCCTCAGCTCAAAGAGCTTGACATAAGTTATAATTTTGATCTTCATGTCGATCTAACCATGATGTTCACACATCAATGGCCTAAACTACAAGAACTTTGGATATCATATACTGATGTAAACAAATCAATTCCGAGTTCAATTTCTAATGCGCCATTATTGGTCAGTCTTTCTGCCTCTGGTTGTTCAATTCAGGGATCTCTACCTTCTTCGATATATAGTCTTTCTCAACTGCAACATTTAGACCTCTCTGGAAATGCGATTACAGGGTTTATTCATCCCTCAATCTCAAACCTGAAATCGCTTTCCCGTCTCCACTTTACTTTCAATAATTTCCAAGGGTCCATACCAAAATCTATCTGTGAGAATTTTTCTCTTGAAATACTTCGTCTGGAGTAAAATAATATAACAGGAACTATTCCAAGTTGCATATCAAAGCTCCAAAATCTTAGGGAATTCGGAGTTGCTGCAAACTTTTTCCAGGGCAATGTTTCGCTGTTCTCTTTGATTGGTGAAAACCTAATTGAGCTAGATTTGAGGTTTAACAGGCAGCTAAACCTGGATACGAGGTTTAATTTAGATCAATACTCCCTGTACCCAAAGTTTAGTCTAAAGCATCTATATATGAGCTCATGCAATCTCAGAGGATTATTCCCTATTTCCATGTGTACTTTGACTAATCTCGAGGATTTGGAGGTGTCTCGAAATAATTTAACAGGAACTATCCCTTCTTGTGTCTTCAAACTCAAATATCTTCGTGAGATAGATGTATCGGATAACAAATTTCACGGTCCAGTGCCTCTTCCATCTCAAGGCATAGAGGTGTTTATTCTATCAGGTAACAAGTTCGGTGGTGAAATCTCTTTAGAACTAGGAAGAATATTATCTAATGCTTACACCATATGTCTAGATGGTAATGAACTTTCAGGTTCAATTCCGTTTACTCTGTGTCCCACAAAACCAGGATTCACATCTGTTAGCCATATAGATTTGTCTAACAACAAACTATCTGGGACGATACCTTCTAATATAGGGCACTGCCGAGGATTGGGTAGTCTAAAACTTGGAAACAACAACCTCACTGGAAAAGTTCCTGATGAGCTTAAATTAGCAAAAGACATGAGCTTTCTCCAGTTAAATAATAACCATCTCGACGGTACCCCACTTGATCTCATTAGTGAATTTCACGAGTTAGAATTTCTCAACTTGGCAAATAACAACTTTGGAGGCAGTATACCAACTACTGTTGGTTCACTCAAGTACCTTAGGTTTCTTTCTCTAAGGTCGAACAAGTTCAACGGGTCGATACCCGAAGAGATTATTCAATTGCAAGAACTCCAACTATTAGACTTAGCGCTAAACAATCTCACTGGCCACATTCCCAGCGAATTAGGGAAGTTGAGAGGATTGATTATGACAAATTATTTGGAAGCCACGAATCACGGTGATGTTCAATTGCACTTGGCAACCAAAGGGATTATGATACATATTGATGAATTAAACGACTACATCTCAGTAATTGATCTATCATCCAATCACCTTCACGGAAACATTCCAAAAGAGATAGGCTTGTTAACACTGCTTTCTTCTCTGAATTTGTCGCGTAATCATTTCTCTGATGATATCCCAGAAAGTATTGGAAATTTGTCCGGGCTACAGTCTTTGGATATGAGTTCCAATAAACTGTCTGGGCGTATCCCACAATCTTTGGCAGTAATCGATACTCTTGCGGTTCTAAACTTATCCTCTAATAAGTTGAGTGGCAAGATTCCTCGAAGTCCTCATTTTGATACACTGAGTGTGGATGGTTCTGCTTTTTCAGAAAATGAGTTATTGTGTGGATATCCTACAAAAAAAGTTTGCAATCACGATGCTAATCCTGCAAATGAGTTAGATGAAGCCGATCAAGAAAATGCAAAAGAAAAGTTGTTGGTGTATGCTATTATTGCTTTGGGTTTTGCAGTTGGATTCTGGGGTCTTTTCTTTGTTTTGTCTTTAAAGAAACAGAAATGGTGGTTTCCGTACTGGAGAATTGTTGATCACGTTGTTGTTAAAATAATTGATTATATCCAGTAATAATGTATTCTTCTCTGCTTGAATTAATCCTTAGGCATGCTGAAATTGAAGTTATTTTACTATTGGTTTTAAGATCCTCAGGCATGCATGATGATTTTCCAGTATGAGTAAGTATCCACGTGAATATTTGTTGTTTTGACCATGGCAACCACAACCTTGGGCCACTGTGCTTTTGATTGCACCCTCCTCCCCACCACGACATAAATACACAAGACCACTGAATATCTAGAGTGCTTTCGTTCACTTGAGTTTCAATATCTAAGTTCATGACGATCATGTTAAGAATGTGACGAGGTTATATATAGTTGTTTTCAAGTTTCACTATTCAGGTAGTTGGATCAAAATCTCATTGTATAGATAGTTAGATCTAGTTTCTTTTACAGTAAAATGATGAAGTTCCCGAGTTGAAAGAAAGATGACATGATTGGATATAACAAACGGATCACACATTTCATTATCATGTCGTAATTGAACTACATTTTTATCTAAACAATACAATATGCAATCCTTTAATTACATATCTGTAATCCGAAAGCTCTTTCACTAATTATCTTATTCAGGCACAATCGACATCGCATGTGAACCGCTAATTCAAAACAAATCTACATAGGATACCTGTGAATGCAATCTTCCCAAGGGTTGCCCTTGTTGCTGCTAACAAGATGAGATGGTTTCACATTCTTAAGAGCAACCAAGACTGCACTATTACACTTAAACCCACCTCCTAATGCAATCTGCCAGATACGATTGTTTTTATCCATCCATCCTTTAGCTTCAATGTAGGCTAACTCATACCAAATTGAGCTCGATGACGTGTTTCCAAATCGATGAAGAGTCATTCGTGAAGCCTCTACATGAGCAGGCGAAAGCTTTAGGTTATTTTCTATTTCATCGATTACTGCCCTTCCACCAGCATGTATACAAAAATGCTCAAATGCAAGTTTGAAATCAGGAACGTAAGTCTTGGTTTTTGGATTCTTTACTACTTTGTTGGCCACTAGACTAATGATATATCGAAGCTTTTCTCCAAATGGAAGCACCAGAGGACCTAGAGTAGTGATATTTGTCCGTAATGCTAACCCTGCAACCCGCATAACAGTTTTAGATAGGAAGACACCCAGTTTACCAGCGTCATCTTCGTACTGGCCCATACATTTATAAGCTTCTTCGTCTGAACCATAGTGAGTTCTCACAGTATGAACTAATTTATACTTAGCTTGTCGTTTATCTTGATTTCTGTTGGAGAGGAGAATCGCAGCTCCGCCAACACGAAATAAACAATTTGCTATCATCATAGATTTATCATCTCCATCATAACCACACAAGGTAATGTTCTCAGTGCTCAGGACAAGGGCACAAGTGTTTGCGTGAACCTGAAGTACTCCCTTGGCAAGATCAACTGAAATGACTCCAGCGCTGCAACCCATCCCACTCAGATCAAAGCTTTTAATGCTACTTTTCAGTTTATATTTGTTGATGATCATGTCGGTAAACGAAGGAGTAGCGTTAAACAAACTACAATTCACCACGAGAATACCAATTTCTTCGGGTTTGACGTTCGTACTGGAGAAGAGATTATCCAAAGATTCAAACATAACTTGCTCTATCTCTTTCCTAGCAAACGCTAAGGTCCGACTTGGAGGTGTCATGTGCATTCCTTCGGGAAGACAAGTCTCTTCACCTAATCCAGACCGCTCGAGAATCTTACGTTGAAATTCAACAGAAGAGTCACTTAAATTACAATAACGTTTAACACCTTTCAGGTAATATTCAGTTGGCACTTGAAGATGAGTAGGTGGGCGATAACAGGTGAAATCGACTACGTAGACGGTTGGAGGATGTTTCCTCATCATGTAAATGACTGAAACACAAATGATGACTCCCGCACAACTTACAATAGTTCCGAATAGATTGCACCTGATGATATGGTGACTATGCCAAAGCTCATACGCATCCTCATGTTTCGTCTGAGCACTAGCTTCAACCAGGATAAAAGGGATAAGAAGTACACTAACAGGGATAGCGGGAATGAAGTAATGGTATACTAACTCAGAAATTTTAAAATTCATGCTCTTCATAAAATTTGATTTGCTATTCACTACACAAGAATGCCTTTCGCTTATATTTTGTAAATGCGAAGAGCTAATGTGGTCTGCTTGGTAATAGCAGTCTAGGATATATATATATATATATATATATATATAGTATGTAGTGTGTTGCTTGTATTATCTTAGTGGCCAAGTCTTAATTGGTTGTCCCAATTTGAAATAGTGGATATATTGAATATTTAACAGTAAAGTACGGTTGGAAGTTGAACTACCAAAATTCATTAATCTCTTATATTATGAGCGATTTAACAAAATATATGCCAATTACTACTAGATGACCGGTCGCGGTGGGGAGGCCGGCCACCAGAAAAAAAGACATGACTAGAGATTAGAGACCCACAAATAATATGTGCAAACAGGATTTACAAGTGTAAATTCTATCTAAATGTACGAAAGTAAGTTTTAGTATTTCACAGTATGCTTGAAACACTAAGATGTATCACTTTTCAAGAGAAAAAAAAAACGTATGACAACATGGCCTAAACTCGGCCAATAAATATAAAATGACTTGACGTGTAGATGAGTATACTGAATACAGCATCACATAACACATCTTAGAGATCCACGTACCTGGCATGTGAGTCGGCGTCTTGGTAATGGGTTTGAAAGAATCAAAACTATTTCAGCGAGTTAGTTTAGTTTCGAAGTTTAAATCAGACTCCACGTGTTGTCACACACTAAATGCAATGTCAATACGTGTTCAGGATATTTCTATCTGGAAGGGATACGTTGTTAAGTGGTAACTAAATTTAACCAAAACAAAACAAACGAGATAGGTTTGTTCTTTCTTTCCACTCCCCTCTTCTACTAAACCGATTTTTTCTTTTATTTGAACTTCCAGTTCTTTCTCTTAAATTTTCTGTCAGAAGATCCACCCAGTTGGTGCGTTCTGGGAGCGATTTCAATTTGGCCTAAACACAATTTTGAAAATGAAATGCAACTTTTTGTTTTTAATTGGTATTTTCGGAGGTATGAATTAAGATGATATGTTGTTAGCTCTAGTCATGGTGTTTATAAGTGTGTGTTCTTGGATATTTCAATTTTGGTTAATAAATTAATTCTCAAGTGATGATGGGTTATCAATTTGAGTGATTATGCATGTAGCTAGGGTGATGAGAAGAAATTTAAACTCTTCGGGTCGGGTCGTTTATCAGTAATGGGTTAATAAGACCGGGCCAATAACCCGTCATCTTCTCCACGGAAGTTCTTTCTGAACTCTGATTTTTCTACAGAAAAATATGTTTTCTAAATATCAAATTTGTTCGAATTTACTGAAATAAAAGGTGAAATCACTGAAATGGGTACTTCCATTATCTAATTCGACAATCTGAATTTTGTGAAATTGTAAATTTGAAGTTTCAATTTTATAAACTTGGGACATTTTAACGTCTATTTTAATGACCTTTGAACAGATTTGCAGTTTGATTAAATTTGACAGAAATTTGTCTTCTCCCTTAATTCAACCTGAATTTTGTGAAATTGTAAATAACAACTTAAATGGCAATTATCTTGGTGGCCAAGTCTTAACAATGGCTTGTCCAAAATTGAAATTGATGTTTAACAGTATAGTCTTCACTCTATTACACATATTGAAGACAATTAGCTGAACTTAATGGTTTCATCCGGTTACACGTATGGGGATTGTGATAATAATTCACTCGACTGTGTGTATATTGTCGGGTCATGTCTTCAATAAACTTTCTGAATATGAACAGCGCGCTGAAATGGTAGTATTTATCATCAAATGTCATGGATGATAAATGCTCGTTAGACAAAGTCTCTTACGACATCTATCTACTTAATTTTGAGGCCATACTCCTACGACTTTATGGTATATTTGTGCATTTTTCTTTCTGAAGCAAATTGTGCATACGCGCGTGACCCCTATTCTAAATATAATGTTCCACAATCTGATGAATTATCACAATTTTGAGAGACAATATGCAAGCGTTTGGTCAAGAAATCTAGTAAAAAAAAAAAAAAAACACAAGCTTAGGGGAATGGAAATAAAAGCGTCATTTATCCTGCAGCTGGAGATGGAAAGGGTGGTTATAGCCCAAAAGTTTGAAGCCTGGACTATCAGAGACCGTCTTATGCCAAGAAAAGACTGCCCCAATATCTGGGATCTAATTTGTTTCTAGTAGTGACCCATCACTAATCAAGGCAGAAATTCATGAACGACCAGCGGGCAGCGGCAAAGAACAAGGACAATCTACTTCAACTCGTTAACACACTAATTTAGGAAGATAATAACGAGTAGCGACATTAATACTATAATAATGGAGTAACGAGCCATTTGCGATGGCAAGTTTCAGACGATTCCGATTTCTAATCACCAGCCAAGTTTTTTGTTGTTTACATCCGTTGTCTTTGTTAATCTACTATAGGTTTACCAAATTGATGTGTAGTCGCAAGAAAAATGTTGAGTTCTTGTTCCCCGCTATGTGATTACCAAAAACATATACTGTACTATTCGCTCAATCCATGGTTTTCTGCTGTTTTTTTACCATGACAACCGCAACTAGGACCACGGTGCTGTTTAACGCACAAATCACATCCTCCGTAGCATAAATACACAAGATCGCTGAAATCTAGAGTTTGGTCCATTTTCAATTAACTTAAGGGGTTATAGTATTTATCACTTAACTTAATGCATGTCGGTAATGTAAAGGTATGACAAGGTTACAGAGCCGGTCCTGAGTCTAGAATGGCCCTGTGCGAAAGAAATTTGCAGGGCCTTTTATGAGGTCAATTTTTTATTTTTATTTTAGTGATGGTCAGAGGCTGAAAAAATATAATAAAAACAAGTCGGCAGCTTAGTGGATTGAGGAACTTAATTATCTCACCCAAGTGACGTGTTCGAGTGCTAGCAAAAGCAAAGATTTTTTCCTTTTTGATATGCTGGGATTACTGGGCTTGGAGGGGAAAGTGAGTATACACCATAGGTCAATAGGGAAAAGGCCCCGACAGAGCTGGGCCGATATGTTGGGATTACTGGGCTTGGAGGGAAAAGTGAGTATACACCATAGGTCCATAGGGAAAAGGCCCGACAGAGCAGGGCCCTGTGCGGTCGCACGGCCTCAGGTGTTTTTTCAAAATCACTAGATTAGTGCCCGTGCTACACATCAGGCATTTTTTTTCTTTTAACCAAATTTTTGATTTGGTGTGCGCGGGGATTCATCCCCCGTGACGATACATTTTTGATTTGGTGTCACCCGTCTCGATGCATTAAATAGGTGGAGAAAAGATAGGAAATATGTGCGGAGTTTATTTATTTTTTCCTTTCATTTTTGCAGAAAATATGTGGGTTTTTTTCCCCTTTATGTATTAATTTGGAAAAAAGAGTCTTAATATATTAGGTACTCGACTTCCATAAAA
This sequence comes from Papaver armeniacum, assembly GCA_023531295.1. Taxonomy (NCBI): domain Eukaryota; kingdom Viridiplantae; phylum Streptophyta; class Magnoliopsida; order Ranunculales; family Papaveraceae; genus Papaver; species Papaver armeniacum. Next base: position 195,154 of record JAJJWW010010956.1, on the reverse strand, counting down.
TTCTTAACACGGTAAGTTAAGTTTTCATTTTTCGTTAAATTAAGTTAAGATCTTTATTAAGCAAAATTTTGTATTGGAATTTTTTTTTGTGGTTTGACAGAAGTATTGTCCACCTTAGACGGTGTTACTAACGTACAGTTAAGTATTTGGTGTAAACACGGTATAAGAAAATTAATTATATTAAAACTCTCACGGAAGTGTTGTCCACCTTCCTTTTTGTTGACGTTGCTACTAACAGACGGTTAAATATTTGATGTAAACAAAGTGTAACCCCTATTTTTGATATCCCGACCAACAGAGTTATGCAAGTGTCCTCAGCATAGCTTCTACATTAAAAAAGACCTATTTCCACCAATAAGAAGCGTGGGTTTCATCACCTTTCAACGTGAGAGCTTATTTTTTCAAGGCCTTTAAGGGGGAGATACGTTATGAATCTCAGGGACGGAGTTAGAAATTTTATACATGGGGGACAATCTAATTTAAATATTTAAGAGGGGCTAATAAAAAATATTTTTTTATAAACTATAATCCTATAGTGCAACACACGACAAGATCTCTAAGTGCATTCCAGTATAGAGCTGAAACGTAACCAAATTTCCCCACGAGAAGTTATTAGAGGAAGAAGTACTGAGGTTATAATCAATAAAAATCTTGTAACAAAATTTGATGGAGAATTTACCTGAGATTGAAGGATTTCAAACCAACGACTCGCTGTTATTCTCCCCTGACTAATATATTTCCTTAATAACTTCAACAATATGCGGAAAAATTTCTGCTAGTGAATCTTCATTCCAAAGATTTGGGACCAGAAGAATGAGATCTGCAACAATTGTGTCTCAAGAAGGAATGTGCTCTGGTTCAGGCAGTAAATGTGATAGTGGATTTGGGATCCATCTTAGATTGAGTGGAAGTTTTTGAACCTGCCAAAAAACTTTATTATCCAAGAAGACTGCTCCAAATTGTTGAAACCCTGTTATGTACACATATTTTCCAAGAAGATACACCCTTTAAATACTTAGCTGATAGTAAATCATGCCACATTGCTCTTTTGTTAGACAAAAATCTCCAAGCTAACTTGCAAACCATTGACTAATTGACCAACTCAATGTATTTGAAGCCTAATCCACCGTCTTGTTTCTTCATTCTCAACTTATTTCAGTTAATGAAGTGTATCTTCCTTGTCTCAACTGGATGTCCCCACCAAAAACATCACATTATTCTGTCTATGTGATTGATAACATCCTTAGGTAGTACACATATCCCCATGAAATAGATAGGAAATGCATAGAGCACATTAGTTAACAAAATTGTCCTTTCTGCCGGATTCAAGAAGTGTTTACGCCATCCTGACATTTTATTGTTAAACTTTTCTATTAGAAAACTGAAGCTTGAGACCCTATAAGATTTTAAAAGATAAATTCCTAAGTACTTATCATCTTCGTTCATTTCTTTAACACCCGACTCCTGCATTATCACTTGTTTTTAAGAAGATATGCCCTTGCTGAAAAATATAGAGGAGTACTTATTGTAATTGATTAGTCCTAACAAATCAGAATAGTTTTCTTCAGATTGTTTATATTAACCCTTGTATTTTTCACCAAAGAAGAACAAGTCGTCAGCAAATATCAAATGGCTAGTTATCTTAGCTCAATTGTGTTGGAACCATGTACAATGATTCATTGCAAACATGCCATATGAATGTATAAGCATAATCGTGTTCAATGACAATCAAGACTTAAACCATGGTTCATAAACACAAAGTGATTTAGTGATCAAAGTTGTCTTAGAAGTGTTTATGAGAGTTGTATCAATGCCAAACATATTTGTGAAAAATAGTTTATGAGCAGCTACTTTTTTCATAGGTATATGTAAGGGTACATGTACCTATGGACCAGTCTGTGAACTCAGGCTGCTACGGTATGCGTTCTGGGTCTGCACACATCTAGTCATTCGCAAACTCAAGACCTTGGGACACCTGTACAGGGTATGCGTACATCCCCCTTTTACACGAAAATATAACCTTAGTGAACGCGTATTGTGTATGTGTACTTACCTTGTTACGCGTACTGGGTATTCGTACCTACCCTATATATGTCCAGAATCTTAGAAATTCTCAAAACTTTCTTTCAATGATTTGAAACATTCCAAATCGCCATATACATGAAATATCATTGCTTGGGAAATTTCAAAATGATCAACTTGAAACAAACATAGTTCTTGAACAATAAATTGTTCTTAACTAAGATTGCTAAGGATCTATGAACATCTATTACTTAAATCATATTTCGAGATATTCAATAAGACAAGCTTGAATCGAAATTTTTCTTTGCAATATTAAATCTACTAAAAATTATACGACATAGTCTCATAAAGATAAAATGGTAATGTCGTGAGTAAATAGGATGGTTCATGCCACTACACCAAAAACAGCCTTTTTGTGACGTTTATAAACGTTACACATAATTTGTGCAACGGAAATAAACGTTGGTAAAACGGCGTTGCGCATTGGTGTGCAACGCATTTTATCCGTTGCACAAATTAATTTGAGCAACGCTTATAAACGTTGCACACTTGTTGGTGCAACGGTTTATTTTTCTTGTTTGTGCAACGTATATCTTAATTTGTGCAACGTTTATTATTATAGAATAACACTTTTTTGGTCCCATTCTGGTTTTCTTTGAACAATGTATTTGTTTGGTTGCAGTTATATCTGTTGTTCACTTCAGGTGATTTGTGCAACGTATTATTTTCCTACGTTTATATCCGTTGCAAAATTATTTTCAGGTAAAAAAAAAAAATAGTCGCCGGCTGTAATTCCGGCAAATTTCTGTACCCGAATATAAATTGATTCTGCACCTGCACGCATATACCATTCTAAAAAAATTAGAAGCCCAATTTAGAAACCTCAATATCATTAAAATCGATCAAGAACGATTATTGATCATCACAATCCATCAAAAATGATTCACACATCAACAGAGTAGATAGATGAACCATAAACCCATACAATATTAAACAACTTATGCAAATTCCCAAATGTTATAAACGCAAGTTTCTGAATTTCAAACTATGAAAACCCTAACCATCTGTTGTCACATTCTGAGAAGTCTTTAGTATTCCAAACACTACCACAGGTGGAAGAACATTAAATCAATCCTGCAGAGTACAAGATAGAATTAGAATCCAATTCTGAACTCAAAGAAACTACCACATATGTGAAGTATGTATATGGTCAATTTTTGGGAAAGAACATGTGAAAGAATTTGGTGTAGAATTTGCTATACGTACCTGTAGAGTTAATGTGATCGAATAAAATTCCCAGGTAGAATGCTATACTGCAAGAGCAAATTTTTGCCAAAAACTGAGAAATGAATCAACTTAGGTCTTCTTTATATGGCTAACGACAATGTTTACTATCAAACTGATATTAAAAAGAGTTTCATCCCAAAGACAATTACCTTTTTGCCTTTCTGTGATGATATGAAACAGACACTTGAAATTTTCAGCAGATCCAATTTGACAAGTGCTCTTTACCTATAAAACAATCATTGGATTTGACTTAGCATGATAATCAACATTTCCAGGATTAAATAGCGATTATTATTACTAGGTGTTCGACCGCTTCTCTAATGAACTAAATTGTATTGTCCAACATCTCAGGGAGAGGATTCCATCACAGGCAAACCACGCTTTTAAGGAAAAAAATAAAGACTACAATAGTAAGATGGTGGTAATGAGGATAGTCTTAGCACTTCTTTACAAAGAAACTAATGTAAGTATCTAGAAAACTAACCACCATAAAATTAACATCAGTTCGAATGCGCGTGCAAAAGCTTCCAATATATTCTTGAACTTGATGACCCTAAACCAGAAAATAACCATCTCAGGAAGTACGAGTGAAATAAAAAAATTAATATAAGACTAGAAAAGCGGACAGATTTTACATAGAGACGGAAACTAACCTAACTGCATCTCACATGCATAACTTCCTCAAAACCTTTAGGTCTAGTAACATTCCACCTAAGATCATTATATAGCTTGGATGAATGAGAAACCACTAAAAAAGGATGGTATTAATACCTTCCAAACCAGAAAAGAAAGTATTAGCTATAAAATACGTAATTTTGAGTTTCTAAGAACTTCAGAATAAGTTCAACTCTAGATAATGTCATACGCTGAAAAGGCGAGGGTACCCAAATATACCTCAAGCTAAAACTTTTCCTACCTATAAGTCCTTTCTCCGAAAGTGATTGTCTATGGACTGAGTCGAAACAATACAACTAATCGGTTCACACTTCGTGTGATCGTCTATGGATACGAGATCGAGACAATACAACAACGAAGTATGTTACTTGATAAAAAGGTTCGGACTTAACCAAACACAATAGGATTCACTTATCAAGTAAATAGGAATTAACGTTTGTGTAATTTACTTTAATTATAATAAAACAATTATAATGCGGAAATATAAAGTAAATGACACAGCAAGATTTTGTTAACGAGGAAACCGCAAATGCAGGAAAAACCCCTGGACCTTGTCCAGAATTGAATACTCTCAGGATTAAGCCGCTACACAAAATTACACCTAACTTCGTATAGTTAAGACCAAGCAACTAAACTTATAGTTCACTTAGTTTTGTCTGTATTCCCGCGCCTCCGACCTTAGTGACGTACTTGGAATAATTCCTTTGGTTCATATTCCAAACAGTAAAGGAACAACAAATCTGTTTGGTATCAACTCTATTCAACCAAGTGATATGAGTTGGACAAAGGCTCTTCCGTTTATCTTAACATAAACTCCTTCGTCAGGTCCTTAGATCTATCTTATGTTCAATTACCGAAGTAATCGTTTAAGATTAAGCCAACAACACAATTAATCCAAAGAATTGTGTTGATGCCGATCTACTCAATTAATCAATCCAATCTATCACAAAGATAAACCGATTATTAATTGGTTCCTCTTTTACCGAAATAAGTATTGTGCACACCAAAGATTATGAACCCACAAATCAGAAATCCTCAATATCTTCTTCGTCTTCAAATCTTCTTAGATCTTCAATAAACACCTGCACACAATCACTTGAATATCTTGTGATCAATCACGCACAGAACGGAGTCTGTTAACAATGGATTATCACAAGATCGTCTTTAGAACTAACAACAGTCTAAAGATCCCTGTCGAAATTTTGAACTAGTTTGTGTGAATCTTATATCAGAAGAGAAGATTCTCAAGCATAAACAAACTAGGTGCAATCAAAGTTCAACTACCGTTAGTCAATCAAATCAAAGAAAACAAAAGATAAACCGTAATTATCTAGTTTCCCACCAACGGTACTCGTAGAGCTTCTCAATCCCAAAGAAGACTTTAAACTGAGCGGCCGTAAGAGATTTCTCCTAATTAGGTTACTCTCCTCTCCGAATGGGCGGCTACACCAGTAACAACACAATAAAGAGGGAGTCTGTTGTTAGGAAGGATTAGTTTGCTAAAAAGGCAAAATTCAAGTATTTATAGACAATGAAGTTTGCACACCAAGGAATTTCCAAAACAGAAAATATTCTCAAGATATTCATTAAAGCACAAAGGCGTTTTCCATAATTCCCCGAAATGCTCTTTCCAAAAATAATGATCGAAATCTCTCGGAAAATCTCTAATTAGTAAATGCACATTATTAATTCTTATTTCCCTACAAAATGAAGTTAAATACCTTAATTAAAAGATTCTTAACTTATTTATGTTTCGATCCTGGGATTCTTTTCTCTTAGCTATTAAGGAATAACTTTGAACAATTAAAGAAATAAACATTCATGTCACATGTTCAAAGTATGTCGACATCTTAACTTTGTAAGTTCTCTTTCACACTTACAACCTTGAAACCGATTTGCCACACTTCCAAACAAGTTTAGAATTGGTTCATCTAACTTTCAAGAACTATGCGATTGATCAAATAACATTCAATCACAATCACAGGTTTAACGGTTCTACCAAAACAAGTTTCGTTTCTACCTTCCATGTGAGTACTGTGCATAGTCACACTAGCTTTCCAAAATTCGGTTGACTAGGTACTAGGATCGGTTCCCCACATATATATGGTATCTAACTTATATGTGTTGAACATGTCCATAGGATCGGTTCCCCTTTGCCTAAAAATGTGTTGCACATGTTCATAGGATCGGTTCCCCTTTCTGCTATAAACCTTGTTGCACCTCATACAAGGATCGGTTCCCCTTTGTGATGTACTACAAAGTTTAATGGTTAAAGCATACATAATCACAATAACATTCAAATGATTATGGCGTATCTACAAAGTTTAATGGTTAATCAATAAACCTCGTATTGTATTCCTTGATACTATGTCTATCTAGAGTTCCAATATGCTTCGCAGTTTTGTTTTCAATATGCACGACTTGAAAGATACGTTAGGGAATGAAACAGTTCAAGTCAAATATCACTAACCTCAAGTGGAAGGATGATTGTTGTCGTTGTAGCTCCTTGCTTCTTCACATCTTCAAGTCTTCGCAATACTTGTAAAGTCTCATATCATAATACTTTCAAGCTAACCTATACGGAGTTGACTCTAGTACATAATCAAGCGACTCTTAACATGAGTTTTGATTCACTAAAATATGACAACCAAACTTGACATACCAATGCTTGGTGGGTTCAACCGAGCTATGCTCTAACAATATCCCCCTTTGTCAATTTTAGTAACAAAACTCTTACATCATATGGATAAACAAATTACAATAATTCATTACACATATGCTTGATTCCCGATTCAACAGCACAGTAAACTGCTTACATTCAATCCTAGAAAATGTCGTTGTTGACATTATAATAACAAAGAAAATACTCCCCCTAAGGAATATAGGTAGATATGCAATCCGCACGTCTTTGTTATACTAATTCATATGATATGTTACTCCCCCTTAGTCTGTGCTTTCACTCTTTCGTTTAGATAAAACGTTTAAGCACCACTGTTCTTTTCCTTAGTGATACCAATCAATATAAAATCAATGCCAGTATCACTTGTTTACTCCATATATTTCTCCCCCTTTTTGTCACAAAATGACAAAGAAAAGAAAAAATAAAGGACAACACGAAAAGAATCTTACAAATCTCAATAGACTTGCAACCTGTAGAGTTAGGCACGAGGATTCCACACATCATGTTCTGATAACCAATATCAAAACCGAAACTACAAGTAGTTTTATTTTGATATGTTACCAAGGAAACAATTGTCCGAAACAATTTTTCCATTTTAGTTTAGCAAACCAAAAACAACTAAGCACCTTAGTCCCTTTTGATGGTTATTTTCAATGATGTTGTAGAAAGTGGTAGTAAGGTTGTCGTTCACTCGGACTTGATGGGGTTGATTTTAAGAATTAATAAAAGAAACTGTAAAATAAAAATATATACAAATATTGTCACAGGATGAAGAGATGTCTTTGGGACTCGTGGATTCGACCAAACTCATAACGAAAGGTTCAAATATTAATTCTTTTAACAATTATCGCTCAACAAATAAAAACAGGGGACTCTTATTTTGCCAAGATAGATTCTCAAAAGATTGGTTGTAAATCCTAAGCATGATGTATCAAAACATTTAAGCTAAGCATACATCATCAAATTAAATGACAACCAATTAATTCAAATCATATTTCAATTAAAATTAATGCAAAAGTATTAAAAAGAATTAAATAATTTTACCCATGTATGAAATTCGTCTTCCTCCGTCGTCCCAGTGTTGGAGTCTAGCTCATCATGTTGGAAACACGCTCAAAATATGATTTTATTGCTCAAAGGTGCTTACAAATGATGAAATGGAGAAAATCGGGTGTTTGCAACGTTTATAAGTGTTGCAAACACTGTTACAAAGAACGGTAATGATGAAGTGCTGCTGTTGTTTTAAGTCTGCCCTATGAACTACGACCCACGTATGTGAGTCCTTACCACTGTAGCTAAAACGACAGTCTTTGGCTATCTGTTCTTCGTGTTCTTGAGGTGTAGCAGCAGCAGCAATGGTGTTCTCTGGAACTCGATTTTCTTGACTCTGTGACGTTCCAAACTCTCCCAAATCTCTCCATCCCCTTTTTCTGAGACTCGTACCTCCCCTTTTATACAAAACAGCACAACAAAATCTCTCCATAACTCACAAAATCTCCGTAATAAATAAAATATTTTCTTACGGGAATATTTCTTTCTATTGATTCTTCACGTGTTTTCTGATGTCGACACACCCCAAACATGCTTTCAACATATCAAGTATCGATTAAAACCTTCTCCATACATACACGGATGCACGAAATCTCGTGTAGGAGTAAAATATCTCGGGATTTCTCGTGTTCCCCTGTTTTCTTGAAGCTGTGAATCAAACCCCTTTTCTCGAATCCAAACGTATTACCAAGCCTCGTTTACCCTTAACAGCCCAAACCAAATCGAATCCACGAACAAATCCGAAAAGAACACGCCGAAATCAAGCCCGAAGCTTACGCAAAGAAACCGTGAACTCCACACCTCTGTTTCCTTCTAACTCGAGTTCTAGCCAATTTGGGTTCAACAAAACGACCATACCAGGCCTGTTTTGGCCTAAGAAGTAAACCCAATAAATTTCAGCCTTTTAGTCTCTCTAAAACTCGATCAAATTTCAACCCAAATTCTGCCTCCGTTAGCAACAGTTTTCCCGCCAAATTCCATTTCAAAAGGTAGGGGATGACCTCCCCCTATCCAGTTCCGGTGTGCCACTAGTAGTTGCCCTGTGAGGTTACCCCTTATCATCTGGGTGCCCCTTATCCAAAATGAGAGTCCGAATAGTAATTTTCTCCCACGAGCGCAAAAACCACTTTTTGAGCCAATTTTGCCGCAAAAGCTTATTTCTCCAAAAACACCTACAAAGACATAAAATACCAAAATAAATACAAAATCGAGCACTAACAATATATACAATTGAGATTATATCAGACACAAAAATGTGTCTATCACCTTTGCTAAACCGATTGTACAAAAAAATCGCTTAATTCGATAAGACCAAAATAAAGATAACTCTATTTTTCTCATCAGGTTCTAATTATCCATAAACTTAGACCTTTCAATTTTAAACAAGACAAATACTATGTTAGTTAACTAGCATTTCTTGTTAAGGCATTCAATTAGACTTGAATAACCGAAACCTCACTTCGATAAGTCTAACTAAGATCAGAATTAACTTAGTTTCTCTTATCCGGAATCTAATTAGACTAAACAACTCATCCCGTAAACCTTTTATTTCGTTAAGCCATAAATAATTCATACAAACCAACATAAATCAACTTGCATAATTATTCACCTCAACCGGAAGCAATTGAAACAACATAGACATTAAAAGCACCGCAATTGCACCGAAATTTTGTAAGCCTAAACAATTGATATCACACAATAACGCAAGATAACAATAGTTTTTCTTAACAGGAACCAATTGAATCACACATACATCCATACACACATCTATCTATATTATAAGGGACAATGGTGTTTTTCTATCTGGACGAAGATCTACAATTTGGACGCATAAAAGACGGCCCAGATTAAGGCACATATTTAAGTTACTAGGATATAACCCGTGCCGTAACGGCACGGGCTTGGGTATTGCTACTTCTTAGTGTGATTTTTTGTTTCTTTATTTGATGGAAAAAATAAGCTTCCTTGATTTTTCTGTCTCTCCTGTATCACAGTACCACACGTTTTAAGTAAAGAGTCCAATTGTGCAATGTTTCAAAGAAAATGAATCGGTATCCCGTTGTCTAAGAACTTGTCATAGAAGTTGTATTTTTTCTTCTACACTGGAACTAAAAGGATATTTACTATCTAAATGATGCATTTATCATGTTTGGCAGTTGCAGTTGGATCCAAATATAATATGTGAGGCTTTGTGATGATAATGAGGATCACCATATCGCCATTTTAGTTACAATTCATTCAGTGTGTACCGGGTATTTGCTCAAGGTGATATACAATGTGATGTCATTTTCTTTCGCATCACATAGGTTTGAGCAGGATCATACGATGACGGGCATATTTATTTAATTGTATTAGAGTATAACCTCTATTTCAGAAAGCATCGAGACCATATAAAATTATTCTTTTATATAGAGTTTATACCGACGCGATTTTTATAAAGATTTATAAGCCAAATGGAACCGCAACTTTTAAATTATATGTGGAGTTTATCGTTTTACAAAATATTCTTCTTACACTTAGCTAATTGTATTGTGATTTCCACCTTCTACTGCAACCCATTAGACAGACTGACATATTTCGTCAAACGTAGACTGACATCATTATATATTTCGTCAAACACACACATCCTGATTCAATACCACATCCCAATAAATAATTATGACAAATGAGCAAAAACCAAAAGAAAGGAGAAGGAAAAATACGTTGAAAAATATGTTTTATTGATCTTGACCGCGTCGGCTAATAAATGACGCACTAACTACTGAGTTGAAATGAAACTGTAAATGATATCAACTACAACTGTAGCAATCTAGAAGGGCTTATGCCACATTGGGCCAATGGGCTTCCTAGTAAAAAAACTTTTGAACTTTGAACTGTAAAAGGTATCTCTTTTCCAAAAAGAGTGAGAGTATTATGTAACAATTTCCACAGTTCAATTCCACTCTAATTATTATAAGCATTTCTATATTAAAGGCATTTGTATAGTATGATAGGCGAAGAATCTCAATGTCTAAAATAATTCAAGCACAAATCATGTCAAAAGAAATGAGGCTTCTACTTATGATTATCAAATCCTAAAGTTTTCAAGCACAAATCATGTCAAAAGAAATGAGGCTTCTACTCATGATATCAAATCCTAAAATTTTGCAGTTGCTAAAATCGAATTAGCTCACTCGACACAGGTAATAATGTAGGCACGGTGGTGGGTACGTTGGAAAATTGTCTCAGGCCGTCGTTGCGATACTTCACGGCCGATCAACTTCTGAACATTCTACACAAAAATAAATCACTGAGTTGGCAGCTTGGTTTAGAGGGTTGCTAGAACGGATATGAGGAGAATATGAACAAAGTGGAAGGGACACATGCAGGAAAAAAAACACGTTGTTATCCTATGTCTCACAATGCCTAAATTTACAATAGAAATCGAAGTTGCATCATTATTTATATCAAATTCGAAATTTACAGTTAGATGTACTTGCAATAACAAATGAAGTGCATAATGGTAATATAATAGACTACGAACTGAACTTCCTGCCACTTTCCATGGCCGTCTGCGTTGTTCACCTGTAGTTAGGTATCACACATCAAATTTTATACAACTATTTCCACTGTTCAATCCACTCTATTTATTAGAAGCATTTATACAATCTGATAGGTGGCGGACCTCAAGGTTCAAAATGTTTCGACCGATCAAAAAAAAAGTTCAAAATGTTTCTAGCACAAAGTGACGCCAAAAGCAGAATAATAAGGGAACTTAATAACCACATAGACTGACCTGTATCTCTCTTGGAAAGGTGGCACGAAATAACATGGTCTTCCTTGCACCTCGCGGAGACATGTACATTTTCTCAATAATATTTCTGATTTGTGGTTCAAATCCTATATCTAACATTTTTTCAGCCTCATCTGGAGACAAATACCTGATCATCTGTAACGACATCATAGCCCTTTCCAGCAAATCCACAAATCCCCAGGATAGGCACAAAAATATCAACAGCCCTTCAACATCATAGCAAACTATATCAGAGAAGTGGCCGAGCCCGTTTAAATTGCCAATAAGATAACCATGTCACTTGCATCATCATGCCGGTTAAACATGCTTTCATTTCATTACACCAAGCAAAAAACAAAACAGGAAATATAAACTTTGATTTGTAGGTGATGTCTAAAACATCAAGGAGCATAGTCCATGATCAACCAAATTCAAGAAGCATATAAAACAAAGATGGGGTGAGATATCCTCAGGTGAAGCTGCTTAACAATCATGGAAAAGTTGTTTAAGACATGCTTAAAGTACCACATTAATCATTAGGACATGAGATTGTGTTACGCAACAAATTGGCTAAAATGAGAGAAGAATCGTAAAAAGGAAATTAATATAAGGAAAAAGAGTCACTTTATTGATTCAACACCATGTAAACTCATTAAACACACGAAAATGGGCATTCTCTCAATCTCAGTTTTTCATCGTCAAGATACGAATCTTTAGGAATTCCTCTCTAATTGTTAAATTTTCTTATTCGACCTTACCATTTTCATGTCTAAGAGCAGTGGTATCTGCTTATTCATGTAGTGATTTCACTGGAAACATAAGATTCAATCTTAACTCAAAAATGTAGAAGATTTTGTAATAGACAAAGTGAGCTTGGTTACCTTCATCTGGGTTCTTCTGTTCTAGCGAGTTTAAGAGTTAAATGAAGTACAACAACTGTATTAGGATTCATGTAACCTCCTCCCTTCACTCTTTTAAATTCTTAATGTCCACCATCACAATTAAACCCTAAAATCCCAGCTAATTTAGAAGAAAAAAACCAAATTATGCAATTGGTTCAGATAATCAAAACCCATTATTAGAAATCGATTAAAACATTTAAAAACAAAAAATTCAGAAATCACACATCCATATCGACTTACCTTGTTCTTCACACACACACACAAAAAAAAAAGAGGTAGAATTATAATTCATTTCTTCAATCGCTGATGTTTCAATCAGCAAATCAAAAACGCATTAACGGTAAGTCGATGTTGTGTAAATAGAGCCTCTAGTCTAGTTTATATTGAACAGTTGATTCGAAGGGTTTTTCTTAGTTCTCGGTCCATAGTTGAATGAAGAATTTAAGGTGGATGAATCGAACAATTTCTCCATAGGAAGACGAATCAAAACGTTTTAACCCTATTCTGAATCAACCAAAATAAGAATGAGTGATACCGTGATAATAGATCTTTTCGATGTGAAAACATTTTTCCATCTTTAATCGCTAAAGAGTAACGCCTTCGATAAATGAGATTTATTAACCGATCGCTCCCGAAGAGTAACGCCTTTTACATTGTAGGGCAAGATTTACTGGTGAATATTTCAAGGAGATGCGAAATGCTGTAACGGTTCGATCTCGGCCGTTCCTTATCACCCAAAAGTGTAGACGTCCATTTGATTTGGTTATATGATAGAACATATTCGGAAACACATAGCAGTGGCTCGATCTGGACCGGCTTTTATGAATCGAAAATGTAAATCACCATTTGCAAATCGATCATGACTGTCCTTTATATGTCCGAATCAGACAAACAGATCAATAAGAAAAACACCATTGTCCCTTATAATATAGATTCAATTACATTTCTGGGATATAAAGAATGGTTCAGATTGAGCTACATATCTAAGATTTTCAATCTATATTTTAGGCTTATAAAGAAGGGACCAGATTAATTCACATATTAATTTTACCTAAGATAATAAATGTAGACTTTTAATGTGCATTGGTCACTCATTTATTTGGGAGTTATTCCTCCCATTTAATGTCAAACCGTTTTTATTAATTCAAAATTAAATGCCCTTTAACTTAGCTCTTAACTTAATCCCTTTTATAATAAAATTTCTTTGTCAAATGTTCATCCTTTGCATAACTTTATTCTCAAGGTATGATTCACAATTGTTTTGGAGTCCTGCTGTCACGCGGCTGTGCGCGTGACAGCGAAAATGAACTCGCGTCTTTCTGCCGTTGATGGCTTTTATAGAGATGGAAATCTACAGATCTAAGATTAAGTATAATTTCAATATATAATACTTTACTAATATTTCTATTCCAGTCCTTCGTTCTTCAGTATAGTTTCGACTTTCTTATCCTCTCCACTTCTCGTAAAAACTATAAACCCTAATTCCAAATAAGCACTACTTGAATCCCAAAGATAAAGCAACTCTTCCTTTTCCTTTATACCAAGAATCATTTGATTTGACCAGATTATTTACCCATTTCCATCAAATCCTAAAACTTCATTTCATCATCTTGTTTTTTCTTTTAAAATGACCGATCAAAAAGATCACGATGAGAAATACATCAGAAATAGAAATAGAAATTCTGATTATGGGATTTCATTTAAACAGGATTGGTTTGTTATTGTCGATACTCGGTAATTCCGCATCAAAAAGTTATGTTATCCACGAAAAAGAATTTATTACGCCTTCGTTAATATGGACATGCTATCTAATACAAAACCCAGAAGTATTTTATTCTATAATCGAAGTTATAACGAAAACATAAATCAGAGTTGAAAACTTGAAATACATCAAAATTCAAATCAGTAGCACCCCTCCTTCCAATCGTTGAGATTCAACTAATCCTATATTCATCTATCTCTCTTCCCCCGTAGAAAAATTGACCTCTATTTTAACGACGAACAAATGGAGATGAAGATGAGGGTGAGAGGGTCTAGTTAAAAATAAGATAGAAATATAAGAGTGTTTAAAGAATAGAATACAAACGAAATATGGTGAAAGATCAATATAATCGGATCAAAAAAGAGGGAAGAACATCCAACGGCTGTGGACCGCGAGTTCATTTTTGTTGTCACGCGCACAACCGCGTGACAGCACGACTCTATGGTTGATTGAGATAATTGTTGTTAACCTTTCCCTTTAACTTTTTGTATAGCATCAATGGATTCATGGAGTTTGATTTCTCTTTGTTTCTTTTTATTAATATTGTATTTTGTTATCTTAATTTTGTTTTTTCATTTGCAGTCAAAAGATACTGATCAGATATGATTGCCATCTACTCATTTTTATTTTTATGTTAGTTTTTTTTTTTTTTTATACCATAACATTTAATAGTGTTTTTCTATTTGGACGGAGATCTACAGTTTGGACACATAAAAGACGGCCCAGATTAAGGCACATATTTAAGTTATTCAATTACATTTATGGGATATAAAGAATGGTCCAGATTGAGCTACATATTTAAGATTTTCGATCTATATTTTAGGCTTATAAAAAAGGGTCCAGATTGATTCACATATTAATTTTACCTAAGATAATAAATTTAGACTTTTAATGTGCATTGATCACTCATTTATTTGGGAGTTATTCCTCCCATTTAATGTCAAACCGTTTTTTTAATTCAAAATTAAATGCCTTTTAACTTAGCTCTTAACTTAATCCCTTTTATAATCAAATTCCTTTGTCAAATGTTCATCCTTTGCATAACTCTATTCTCAAGGTATAATTCACAATTGTTTTGGTTGATTGAGATAATTGTTGTTAACCTTTCCCTTTAATTTTTTGTATAACATCAATGGATTCATGGAGTTTGATTTCTATTTGTTTCTTTTTAATAATATTGTATTTTGTTATCTTAATTTTGTTTTTTCATTTGCAGTCAAAAGATACTGATCATGTATGATTGCCATCTACTCATGTTTACTCTTATGTTAGTTTTTTTTTTTTTTTTTTTTTTTTTTTTGATACCATAACATTTATTTCTCTTTGTTTCTATTTTTTTATTTTCTATGGACAAGAAATTGTCCAACCAGACTTTGACTTTTGAGGGCAAAATCAGAGGATTTACATGGAGTGAAAATAAATGATGAAGAAAACGATGGTTTCATTGTTATCCCCTTAACTCTCTTTGTTTCTTTTCATGAATATTGTATTTTGTTATCTTAATTTTGTTTTTTCATTTGCAGTCAAAAGATACCGATCAAATATGATTGCCATCTATTCATTTTTATTCTTATGTTTCTCAGAGGCTGAGCCATGTAAATAACATTTTTTAACTGTATTGCTACTGTTTTTGGAGAGTTCAAACTCTTAGTTGGATTAGAGTCGTTTACATGTTGGTATCAAATGGATTAATGTTTATTGATTATATTTTTTTATGCTTTTATAGTTTGGACAATGGTGTTTTTCTATTTGAACGGAGATCTACAGTTTGGACACATAGTCCAGATTAAGGCGCATATTTAAGTTAATCAATTACATTTCTGGCATATAAAGTATGGTCCAGATTGAGATACATATTTAAGATTTTTAATTAATCTATATTTTAGGCTTATAAAGGAGGGTCCAGATTATTTCACATATTATAATGAATTTAGACTTTTAATGTGCATTGGTCACTCATTTATTTGGGATTCCTTCCATTTAGCGTCAAACGTTTTTTTATTCAAAATTAAACGCCCTTTATTATCTCTTAATTAAATCCCTTTTATAATCAAATTCCTTTGTCACATGTTCATCATTTGCATAACTCTATTCTCAAGGTATGATTCACTATTGTTTTGGTTGATTGAGATAATTGTTGTTTACCTTTCCCTTTAATTATTTTGTATAACATCAATGGATTCATGGAGTTTGATTTCTATTTGTTTCTTTTCATTAATATTGTATTTTGTTATCTTAATTTTGTTTTTTCATTTGCAGTCAAAATATATTGATCAGATATGATTGCCATTTTTATTCTTATGTTAGTTTTTTTTAATACCATACCATTTAATTTCTCTTTGTTTCTATTTTTTATTTTCTATGGACAAGAAATTGTCCAACCAGACTTTGACTTTTTCAGGCCAAAATCATAGGATTTACATGGAGTGAAAACAAATGACGAAGAAAACGGTGGTTTCATTGTTATGCCCTTAATTTGGGTCGGTAGATAACATTTTTTAACTATATTGCTACTGTTTTTGGAGAGTTCAAACTCTTAGTTGGATTAGAGTCATTTATATGTTGGTATCAAATGGATTAAATCTATAGTTTGGACACATAAAAGACGGTCCAGATTAAGGCGCATATTTAAGTTATTCAATTACATTTCTGGAATATAAAGAATGGTCCAGATTGATATAAGAACACAATCAATATTTGTTTTTAAAAACAGTCATCAATTCCAAGAATTAATACAGATATAACACTTTTTAGGGACACGAAAGAAGGGTTCCCAACTCTGATTCAACTTTTCAAAATTTCGAAAATAAATTGCACTAAATTTATTTTTAGCACAAAATGACAATCAATTTAAACATAGGTCATATATAACCAACACCAAAAACAACTCATAGCCCCGTGCCGTCATATCCTAGTAATGGAATAAACATCAATTGAACTGAAATTTTGTTAAGCAAAAACAATAAATATATATGAAATAAACTCAGGCTTTTCTTAAACAGGAAAACAATTAACTAACAAGATTGTTACCTCAAATTTCACATCCACTTCTTCAATATGATTGCATCTTCTTCCAGGGAGAATTGATATCGAAATATCGTCATGTTGTCATCCTTATGCCAAAAACATAATAATAACAACAACCAACCTTTACCATAGAAAGGTTGAAAATCGGTTTTAACAATTGCAAGCAAAAGTTGAAAACCGTCGAAACACATATTCTTTTATGCTAAACCAAAACCGATTCAACATATTGTGACTTTTTCACATATTGTTTCTACCAGAACCCCTCATGATTATTTGATAAAGCCTACCAACATGGGATAGAACTTAATCATGCTAAATCAAAAAGTCACCCAAACCACAAGGTTTCACAACATATGAGATCGAATATTAAGGTAGTAAAATCGAAATCAAACATCCCAAAAACATACATAGCAATAAGATAAAAGCATTAAAGTACGAAGCTATGTAAAACCGAAAACTATCACAAGAAAAATTATAAATCAAATAATTTTATTCATAATAGTTTTATTCTCACTAGTACAATCAATGAAAGAAATCAAAAATTGATGTCTATTTTTCTCATTTTTGAAACTCTGAAATTGACTTTTTAGAGTTTTCTTCCAAAACTGAAACCGGATCAACATATAACTTAATCTCTAGCAACCTTTAGATAGGTGATTTTCAAAGATCATCTTCAATTTCCTCAAATTTTTCAGGATCTTCATCAACAGCATCTCGACTGATATCTCGGATTCTGCACACAGTACCTTGGTTATGTTCACAGGCTAAAGCATTAACCTTTCGATTAATATTCCGAGCATACCGATTCCAAGTTTAATCAGTTTTATTTGGTTACGGATAACAGTTCTTAGTAATGCTGCATGTCTATGATGAGTTTCAATGGTACTGAGGAGGAATTGACGTAGATTGATGATATCAACCTTAGCATTCAAGCTATTTTGAACAAGGAGATGAGTCACATCTTCCTTTTCATTATCGATATTTTCACAAACTGTTTATTGAAGGTATTATCAAGATGAACACTTTCTTTTGAAGTCATTCCACTCAAGGCTTTCAAAAGTTGTGCTTGAGATCTGGTTTGAGAATACATCCTTTTGTATAAGTTCTCAGACAAGTTGAGTACATATACTTGAAATACCTTTAACACATTCTAAACATAGATATCAGCCTTAAATAAATAATTCTGACAAGATTTGAAAATAATTTTCGCATCTAATGTGTTACGGAAACACAACATTCTCCAAAGGTATTATCTCCAAAAACTGTTTTAAGAGATACTTTAAACAGCTATACAAATCCTTTTTACACAAGTTGCTGTAAGACAACCTTTCTACACATAAGAATTATTAAAGTATTCGTAAGGTAGATTGTGTATCCTCTCTATCTTGAATAAGAGAAATTTGTAGGATTCAGATTGCCCAGGTACATGTGCTTCCTTATATCCGAAGAAAGGGCATTGTTAGGATGCACATTCTAATGCGATTAAGCATTAGGATGAGGAACTCCCTCATCAAATACCTTTAAAGTAGAATCTTCCTCCTTTGTCTTAGGAGCATTAACATGTTCCTTTTCTTGGGTTTTGAACCCATTCTCTTTGTTAGGGAAATTGCGAGATGCAATGTCCTTGATTAAATCTTGTTCCCAGGATGGTATGTTCTTGGAACTTGAACCCGTGTGGTCTAGATCTGCCAGTCGACAGTTTGTTAATGTCTCTTGTTCAAGACGTTCTATATGTCCTCTTAAGGTATTCATTCATTGTTGGAAATGTTTTTCTAAACATTTGTTCAGATATACCTCTTGAGATGTTACAGTAAGAAGCTTTTCAATAAGGACCTTATTCCTTATTTTTGAATGTTCCAGCGAATGAGTAAGAATTTCACACTTTGTAGTCTGTTGATGAACTTCCTTACACAAGGCCAGTTTCTGTTCCATATAATCTGCCAGATTATTTTGAAGACTGAGTGTTTCTCTCTTTCCTTCACATATTCTTACATTTAGTTGAGCAATAAGTTCTATGACATCATCTAGACTATCAATAACCTTTCCCTTCTCTGAATATTTTTCAACATGTTTGAAAAATCTTTCCAACATCTTTCGAAATTCAGAACTTGGGCAGACTAGTGAATCAAATCTCTTTTCAGACGATTTTTCACTATGAAATGGAGTCGAATCCAAAACATGTTTCTTGAGTTTCGAACTCACTCTTTTCTGATCAGTAACCTGATACCCAGTCAAGTCAACAGTCAAAGACATTTTCTTTGATTTACGAAAAGACTTTCAAGACCAATTTCCATTAGTTTTCCTTGAGATCTTATTCTCATTATCTTGACTTACGTTAACTGAACCATCCTTTGGATTCATTCTTATAGGTTGGATCGCACCAAACACAGATTGTTAGATATTTTCGTGTTTGCCTGCTCTGATACCAATTAAAAAGGAGAGGATACCCAAATATACCTCAATCTAAAACTTTTCCTACCTATAAGTCCTTTCTCCGAAAGTGATTGTCCATGGACTAAGTCGAGACAATATGACTAATCGGTTCACACTTCATGTGATCGTCTATGGATACGAGATCGAGACAATACAACAACGAAGTATGTTACTTGATAAAAAGGTTCGGACTTAACCAAACACAATAGGATTCACTTATCAAGTAAATAGGTTTTAACGTTTGTGTAATTTACTTTAATTATAATAAAACAATTATAATGCGGAAATATAAAGTAAATGACACAGCAAGATTTTGTTAGCGAGGAAACCGCAAATGCAGAAAAACCCTGGGACCTTATCCAGAATTGAATACTCTCGAATTAAGCCGCTACACAAAATTACACCTAACTTCGTATAGTTGAGACCAAGCAACTAAACCTATAGTTCACTTAGTTTCGTCTGTATTCCCACGCCTCCGACCTTAGTCACGTACTTGGAACAATTCCTTTGGCTCGTATTCCAAACAGTAAAGGAACAAAAAATTTGTTTGGTATCAACTCTATTCGACCAAGTGATATGAGTTGGACAAAGGCTCTTGATAGGTGTCTAAAACACCTAATTTACTATCTAGTAGTTACGCTTTCTTTGCTATTTTTCTTGTGAATTATGTACTTTACGCATATTTTTGAGTTATTAGGTACTCTGGAGTCGCACGGAGGAAAAGAAGCGGAAATCATTCAAATTGAGTTAAGAAGGCGTGGTTGTCATTTCACATGCTATTGGGAGCTGAGCCAAGGTTAAGGGGTTGCAACAAAGATGGCCCTTATCTGGGATTAGGGGTTGGCTGAATCCAATTATTACAACCCCAAATTCAGAGAAAATCATTTCTCTCATTTTTCTATCGTTCATTTCTTCTTCTCTGTCTGTCTGTGTGTGATGACTCCATTAGAGATCGAAATGGAGGCGGAGATACAGAAGAAGCAAGAGTTGGTGGTGGTAATTGTGTAGATACTATGATGAAACTCTGGTGAAAGTAGTCGTGGGTGTTGCCGTGAAGAAAAGGGGTTTTGAGATCGAGAAGAAGATGATGTTGGTGAGCCACTGTTGCTGAAATTGAGAGAATTAGTGAGAGTCTGATGAAGGCTTGAGATAATGGGTTTGTAGTGACTCTGTGTGTGAACAACAAGATAGAAGAAGAATCAGAAATTCAGATGAAATGGAAGTTAGGGTTCTTGAATTGAGGTGTTGTTTAACTAGAGATGATTAGAAGCCAATGGAGAGTAATGCGGGTGTTTGAGTGAATTGCATATTATGGTGATTGAATTTGGGTACAAACTATATGGGTTTAACCCCATGAGAATTACATTTGAGGAGAATTCTGGATTTACAGGGGAAGTGGTTGATGTTGATTACAAATGAGAAGAAAGGGGATCTGGTGACAATGGTGGTGTTTGTTTTCGAATCAGAGAAGAATCATGGCTTGACTGAGTTGCTCATGGAAATTACAGGGTTTTGTGGTTGAATCTAATGTGATGTTTGGGATTAATGAGCAGGAATTCAAACTAGGGTTTCTCTGAGCTGAGACTGGAAACTGGAAATGCTGCAGCTGTGATGAATTAGAGTTGGGTCTGTGTTGGAAATCACGTCTGATTTGTGGGTGTTAGCCATGGATTCATCTGGTGCTGTTGAATTGAGAAGACAATTAGGGTTTTGATTGAAGAGAAGAACAGCTGTTACAGATGGTGGTCCAGAGTTATGGCCAGTGCTAATGGAGGCAGTGTGCAAATTAGGATGTGAACCCGCTTCAAGTTGTTGAGACCTGTTAATGAAGCTGGAGCTGTTGAAGTGCAGGTGGTCTTGTAGCTGTACAAGGAGAAGGTTCAGGCTAGGTGTTGCTGCCAATGAGAATGGTGATGAATGGTTGTGTAAGCTTGAACCTGAGGTAAAGCTGCAGAAGCTACATATGATGATGTAAATGGATGGTATTGTAGCTGCTTCAATTGGAGGCTCTGGTGGTGGATTTGGTTGAGTGTTGTGCTGCTGGTACTGAGGTAATGGTGGTATTGTTGTTTATTGCAAGCAGTTGTTGCAGTAAAGTGTGAGTGAGCTGCAGTTGCTGTGAATTGCCAATACAGGGAAGCTATAGGATTGAGGAGCTGCAACTGGTGGTGAATGAAGGATGGAGTTGCAGGTGGAATGTGGCTCTGATGTTGTTACAGGTTATGAATAATGTTGGCTGTGTCTGAATTGGAGAATTAGATAAATTGCAGCTGGATGATTTGGCAGGGAAGCAAGGATTGAGATGCAATTGCAGCTCAGATGATGCAATGATGCTGTTGTGTGTGGTGATTATGGCATTGAACTAAGACGGCAAAGGCTCTGGAAGTTGTGATAAAGGATATGCAGGCACCTGAGATTACAAGGCTGGTTGAGTGGTGTCATTAGGGCTAGAATGAAGCTATAAGTGCTGTTATGGAGCTAAATTGGTTGCTGAGATAATCCTGAATCTGAGTGTTACTGGGTTTGCCATGGAATTGAGTCTGTGCTGTGAGTTCGAACTACATGGGAAGATATGGCAATGAGTTGATGGCAGAGCTGGTGCTGGCCTGCGGTTGATGTTGCTTGCCAGGGATTGCAGGAAAGTTGAGATAGTAGAGCATCAGAGCTAGGCACTGAGGCAGTGACTCTGATTGGAGTAGTTGTTGGTGGTTCAGAGCAGGAAATGGTGAGAAAGCAAGTGGTAATGAGTTGCAGGCCATCTTGGCTGGAAGTGCATTGGTGAAGCACAATGATAGTGCAACACGAGTTTGGCATGTGCAATGGCCTGGCTCTGTTAATTTAACTCAGCCAGCTAATTCGACTCATCGACCTGATTTGACTCGGTGATCTGGACTGAGTTGACCCGAGTTGACTCGTTGACTGGTGACCGGGCGGACTTTGCCGGTCACCTGAGCTATTTTCCGACGACCCTTCCGGCCAATTTCCGACCATAATACCAGATTTCCGGCGACGTATTTTTGGACATATTTTCTACATGGGTTTCTCTCTCTTATGGGCTTGGTGGATTTTCATCTAATGGACTTTGAAGACTAGACCTAATTTTAGAAGTTGGAGAAAAGCTATAAAAGGGAAAGTCTTCTACAACTTAACATATCTTATTCTTGGAATTTTGGAGAGCCGTTTTTGTCTTACGCTTCTAGGGTTTGCTTCCAATTGTTTTTCATCTTCTTCATTATTTTATTATTGATTATTGATTATGATGAACTCAAAAGCTATGAGTAGCTAAACATATTATTGGTTATGGGATAAAAGTTGATTTCTCAACATGTTTTTGAATCTATGAATTAGTTTTGTCTCAATAATTTATTGTTTGTGATTCACAATTAATAGTGTTACATGATTTGATAGTTTGTTTGGTTGAGTCCGGAATCAATCCGATTTACATTCATCTCTAGAGCTATATTAGGGTTTTCAATACGAAAAAGTTGTTTATCCATGATTCTAAGTAGCATAATTGTGGGTAGTGCTTGTAGTGATATATCCTACTAGTCACAAGTGAATCATAACTTTTGTTAAAACGTTTAGTGCTTTTACACATTCGTTTGCATTGATTAGTCTTATTCCATAGAACTTATTGCTTTTAGGGAGTTAAATCTAATTGTGCTTTTACACTTTAGGTTGCTTTCTAGGAAGAATTCACATATGCATCTTTTAATGTGGTTGTGATGAAATCAGGGAATTAACGGGTTATACTTGCGATCAAGGTATCCTAGGACTATTAGTAAATAAGAGATTAAAATACCAATTCTAATCATTGATGAAAATCATGTTTGTGAATGATACTATCCCGTGACCAATATCTTCTCCTTATTGATTATTCCAAGTATTTTCTTTGCTTTATTTTATTTTTACTTTAGTATTTCGTTAAAACAACAAACATCCCCCCTTGGTTACCTTAGAAACTGAAAATTGCATAACAACAATTGCCTCTCTGTGGATACGAACTCTTCCTTACTTTGTACTTCATTTAAATTTAGTGAGTAAGAAAGTGAAATTATTTTTGACGGATTGACAACCGATCAGCTCTTCCGTTTATCTTAACATAAAATCCTTCTTCGGGTCCTTAGATCTATCTTATGTTCAATTACCGAAGTAATAGTTTAAGATTAAGACAACAACACTATTAATCCAAAGAATTATGTTGATGCCGATCTACTCAATTAATCAATCCAATATATCACAAAGATAAACCGATTATTAATTGGATCCTCTTTTACCGAAACAAGTATTGTGCACACCAAAGATTATGAACCCACAAATCAGAAATCTTCAATATCTTCTTCTTCTTCAAATCTTTTTAGATCTTCAATAAACATCTGCACACAATCACTTGAATCTCTTGTGATCAATCACGCACAGAAACGGAGTCTGTTAACAATGGATTATCACAAGATCGTCTTTAGAACTAACAACAACAAAGATCCCCTGTCGAAATTACGAACTAGTTTGAGTGAATCTTATATCGAAGAGAAGATTCTCAAGCATAAACAAACTAGGTGCAATCAAAGTTCAACCACCGTTAATCGATCAAATCAAAGAAAACAAAATATAAACCGCAATTATCTAGTTTCCCACCAACGGTACTCGTAGAGATTCTCAATCCCAAAGAAGACTTTAAACTGAGCGGCGGTAAGAGATTTCGCCTAATTAGGTTACTCTCCTCTCCGAATAGGCGGCTATACCAGTAACAACACAACAAAGAGGAAGTCTGTTGTTACGAAGGATTAGTTTGCTAGAAAGGAAAACTTCAAGTATTTATAGACAAGGAAGTTTGGATACCAAGGAATTTCCAAAACCGAAAATATTCTCAAGATATTCATTAAAGCACAAATTCGGTTTCCATAATTCCTGGAAATGCTCTTTCCAAAAATAATAATCGAAATCTCTCGGAAAATCTCTAATTAGTAAATGCACATTACTAATTCTTATTTCCCTACAAAATGAAGTTAAATACCTTAATTAAAAGATTCTTAACTTATTTATGTTTCGATCCTAGGATTCTTTTCCCTTAGCTATTAAGGAATAACTTTGAACAATTAAAGAAATACACATTCATGGCACATGTTCAAAGTATGTCGACATCTTAACTTTGTAAGTTCTCTTTCACACTTACAACCTTGAAACCGATTTGCCACACTTCCAAACAAGTTTAGAATTGGTTCATCTGACTTTCAAGAACTATGCGATTGATCAAATAACATTCAATCACAATCACGGGTTTAACGGTTCTACCAAAACAAGTTTCGGTTCTACCTTCCATGTGAGTACTGTGCATAGTCACACTAGCTTTCCAAAATTCGGTTGACTAGGTACTCGGATCGGTTCCCCACATATATATG
Source organism: Papaver armeniacum (assembly GCA_023531295.1). Classification (NCBI taxonomy): domain Eukaryota; kingdom Viridiplantae; phylum Streptophyta; class Magnoliopsida; order Ranunculales; family Papaveraceae; genus Papaver; species Papaver armeniacum. The sequence continues at coordinate 170,145 of JAJJWW010010956.1, read as the reverse complement.
GTATCTAACTTATATGTGTTGAACATGTCCATAGGATCGGTTCGCCTTTGCCTAAAAACATGTTGCACATGTTCATAGGATCGGTTCCCCTTTCTGCTATAAACCTTGTTGCACCTCATATAAGGATCGATTCCCTTTTGTGATGTACTGCACCTCTTACTAGGATCGGTTCCCCTTTCCCATATTTGGTCAGACAGAAAATCACAAACCCGATCATACCATCTCAGGTGATTACTTAAGATCGGTTTCACTAATAAAAGTCATACCAATACATAAGTCAGGCCTTTGTGAATAGTTCTACCAAGAACACAACAAGTCGTGAACGGTTATACTCAATCACACATTTTGGTTGTTCATAAGATATGCAATGAATAACAAAACCAATAACGCCTGGCGATTTCCTTTTCGATTCACAAACAAGTTTATGAACTTACTTCCTTAGAACACATGTAAAACATTGTTCCCTAGGATGAAATCCTCACCTCATACCCATACATAATCACAATAGCATTCAAATGATTATGGCGATGTCTTATCTACAAAGTTTAATGGTTAAGCAATAAACCTTGTATTGTATTTTTTAATACTATGTCTATCTAGAGTTCAAATATGCTTCGCAGTTTTGTTTTCAATATGAACGACTTGAAAGATATGTTAGGGAATGAAACAGTTCAATTCAAATATCACTAACCTCAAGTGGAAAGATGATTGTTGTCGTTGTAGCTCCTTGCTTCTTCACATCTTCAAGTCTTCGCAATACTTGTATAGTCTCATATCCTAATACTTTCAAGCTAACCTATACGAAGTTGACTCTAGTACATAATCAAGCGACTCTTAACATGAGTTTTGATTCACTAAAATATGACAACCAAACTTGACATACCAACGCTTGGTGGGTTCAACCGAGCTATGGTCTAACATACGCTTATGTTACTCGTTGAGTTGACAGCAAAAGGGTACAGGTCCAACCTAAGAGGAGCGAAGACTCACATAAAGTATGCATTATCGAAGATGAGGGGGTTGGTGGTCCAAGGTCCCTCAAATCCAGAGCACTCCTCTGGGGCGCGTCCATACACAACAACAACAAAAATACAAATATGAAATATCAGTTGGAGAACCATGACAACTAGTCAACTGTGGAATGAGAAATGAGCGATTTTCCAAGTTGTTAACTTACCAATAAAATGGTGCATCCCATCTAACCAAGAATAGAGTCGTAGAATTTTATGTACTAGAAAAGTGAATATCGCGAACTATGTATGAAGCAAGCAGTTAGAGACACTGAATTACTCCAGAACTGATATGAGAACAAGAAAAGAAGAACCGGGGACAAATAAAAAGATGCATTATAAAGCAAAGAAACATCACCCTGAATGACTCCAAATTCGACAAAAATAAGAACTTGGGTACTCAAATTTTTTCATGTCTTGAGATCAGAAGACAAGTACCTGTAGGTATAGAATAAGTCGATAGATTGTCTTGTGATCACCTGCTACCATCATCACCTGACATTTATGGTCACAGAAAACATCATTAGGACAGACAAAATAAGATATTGGCAATTGAATGACAGAGGATCTTAAAATTGTATAAGGAACGAATGATGATACGATAGAAAGACCTTAGCATAGCAATTTGGATTAGGTGAATGGTTAGAGAACTTCAACTTGGCCCCCTTCCAGTGAGCGTCAAGGACAAACTGCATTAGTTAAAGAGTTTGATGGAACTTAAAACTTAGGGAAAAGAGAAACCAGAACCTAGCTAAGAAATGTAAGTTACCTCATAATGAAACATGCCTGATCATTCAAATTGAAGAGAAATGACGAATTTTCAAGGTCACATATCTTTCCACACTTGTCATCTTCTGGATGTGAGATCAATTCGCCAGTGTATTCCCCAAGGTATTCATTTTTGCTGACGCCATTCTGTAAAATTGTTGAATATGATGGGAGGTCAAATTTAAAATACACAAAAAAGGCAACAATTTTGCAAAGACTACCTTTAAGAATGCTCCCCAAGCAGAGACATCTGACCTTCCAAGTAAGACCTGCAGTAAGAAAATGATTAACATTAAGGGGAAAAAAAACTTTTATTTACATGACGCATAAGTTTTGTACATATTGATGTAAGTGCTTAAAATATAATTTAAAATTCTGTATACATCAAACTAGATAATAGCTTCACAAGAAGTAGTGATACAGTAATAATCACAATTACATTCCACCAACAAACATACTGAGTTTGTATTATTTATTACCCTTTGTTGTTGCTTTAGAAGGAGCTTCATCTTCCTACATTCATAATTATCACCTCTTTGAGGAGGGCCTCCAAGAGTACCGCCACCACAACTTAGAAAACAATGCAAATTAATTTAGATCATATGGAGGAGAAACAAATTGTAGAAACTAGAAACCTTAACTCAAGCATAACCTGAAAATTCTATGATTTCGAGCTTTAAGAATTTAAAGAAGATCAATTTTAATTACTTCCATTCCAGTTTTGGTTTTAAGTCTTAAAATAGAAGCAAATCGTTTGGATGAATATTTGGGGATTCTTCGAATGAAAAAAAAGTTACATCTTTTTGTCTTGTACTAGCTAGAGAATTTAATGGCTCAATACACGTTGCAAATGTTCTCTAACGTATTATTAGTATTGTTTCTCTAAACGTTTTACAATACAACTCCATGGAGGGGGAACTAGAACATGTTCTGTGGTCTTATGGAGTTGGGTTAAATAGCGGAATCATTCCACTCTTCTTTACGTGGAGAATCCAAATCATAATTTTTCAAACTTACTTACGGCTTATTAACAACTCACCCATTTTGGCTGCCCTAATTTTTGGTGAACCGTGAATATCTTCTTTGCAAGACCATGTTTTGTCTCTTTCCACCGAAAATGTTACTCATCAGAGCTACATGACGGGTCATTTAGACACTTGGTCAACCAAAATTTTTTTTCAAACACGAGCAACTCAACCCAACACATGAATACCATACTAATTTAGGATAAGAAATGGACAAAATTATGCACATACCAAGTTTTCAATGGCAAAATAACCATAGCAGCCATCAGATTCTTTGATTTTGGAGATTCTCTTGTTCAACTGCAAACACATATAGAAAAAAAATTAGTAGTTGCACAAAGAGAAAGAGCATGGGTTGAGATTTTCTTACTTCTTTCTCTTCTTCAGAAACTTCACTTGTATATTCATCAGATGTACCCCTTGACTGCAATCAAGAGAAGATAAAACAAATTACTAATCCAATTGGGGATACATTGATTAATAAACGCTTAGAGAAAATACACTCCTTTTGTTACACAAAAATTAAAAATAAACTCAAAATATGCATAATACCGGCTTCCCATGATCGGAAATGACATCATGCAATAACCATTACTTGAGAACCCCATTCATACATTTCATCTACCCAATGAAAAACACAACTACATACAACCATAATATACTTACATACCAATTCATTTCCTAGTTAATCATATAATCAACCAATCAACCAAACCTAAAAAAAAATATCACAACATAAAATCAATTAATCTTAAAATTCCAATCAAAATCCTAATTAAACACAAACCCAGATTTATATTAGCTCATCTAACAACCCCAGACAAGAAATCAAAGAAAATAGTTCACCAAATAACAAAACCCCGAATTAAACTATGCAAACAAACGAAACCGACGAAATCAGAAGAGAAAAAACATACTTATAAAACCCTAGATTTGATAGTAAGAGCATACAAACAATAAGAACGGATTAAGATCTGAAAATGATTAGAGAGTGAGAGATGAACACTTGTAGTAGAAAACAAGGGTTTAGAGTTGGAGAAACGGGATTGGTTTGATTTGGAGATACTGCTTAGGGTTAAAAGAGAAAAAAAATGGGGGAGGAGAACTCGACGCGAGAAGAGAATAAAAAGAAAAATAAGAGAAATGAAAATAAACGGGAGATAATATGAATTAGATGGACAATTTAGCCCTCAAACTAGTTTAATAAAGACAAGCGCGTCCTGCTTTTCTTTTTTTTTTATTTTTCTATCCCTAATAATTAATATCTTGTGCAACGTATTTCCTGGTGCGCAACGGATATATACGTTGCTCAGTGTGCAACGTCTATATCCGTTGCACATCCCCAAAATTGAAGCGTTGCTAAACCAGGATATGCTTGAGATAGCAAAACTTGCGAGTTCGACCGAGCCGTGCTCTAACAGTATGCATATATATATATCAGTCCGTGAACTCAGGATGTTAGTGTACGCATACTAGGTATGCGTATCTATGGCCATTCACGAAATGATGCCCTTGGGGTACGTGTACTGGGTATGTGTACCTTCCTCCTATTCACAAACTCGTAACCTTAGGTACGCGTACTGGTTATGCGTACTTTCCCTATTCCGGAACTCGGATGTTTAGGGTATGCGTACGGGGTATGCATACCTACCCTATATGTTCGAATCTTAGTAGTTCTGAAAACTCTCTTTAAACAATTTAAAGCATTCCCAATCGTCATAAATATTAAATAACACTACTTGATCAATTTTCAAATGATCAACTTGAAACAATAATAGTTCATGAACAATAAATTGTTCTTAACCAAGGTTGTCAGGGATCTAGAATATTCATTGCTTGAACCATATTTCGAGTGATTTATCAAGACAAACTTGACTCGAAATTTCTTATATGCAATATTAAAAAAGCGGGGGTATAACAACCACACCCAATAATTCCTTCAAAGACAATCAGATGGACTAAACTCTAATATAATTCCGAGAGCACCAACTTAAAAAGCGAGCTCAATCAAGAAATATATCAAAGAGCTTTATCTGTCTTTCTCAATACAATCAGAAAATCGAACAGATAGAAATCCGTGAGCCTGATTGATATGAGAAATAACCTGGACGGTACCAAAGACCAATGCCCAAGTGTCAATCAATATCCAACAAACAAGGTCGGATTTATCGATTGATTAAACTACGCACAACCTGTGATATTTCAATTATATAATAAAATATAATGCGGATAAGAAATAATACAGACACCAGAGATTTTGTTAACGAGGAAACCGCAAATGCAGAAAAACCCCGGGAACAATTCCCTCTTTGAACACCATATTGTATTAAGCCGCTACAGACACTAGACTACTACAAGTTAACTTCAGACTAGAATGTAGTTGAGCCCTAACCAAGTCTCACACCGATTAAGATACAGTCGCGTTCCCTATGCCTTTAGAACCACGCCGGATTCTGCGCACTTGATTCCCTTATATGTTCTCACCCACAACTAAGAGTTGTTATGACCCAAAGTCTAAGACTTATAAACAAATATGTCTGTACAGATATGTGTATCTTTTATTCTTTTTGTTCCGTCTTTTGATACAAAGATCAAGGTGAACAGGAAATAACTAATACCCCGGACTTATACTCCCGAAGAGCATTCTAGAAATATCAGTCACCTCACAATAACCTAAATGATTAATAGAAAAAGTTATTGCGGAATCACAAGAGTCCGAGACGAAGAACTGTTGTGATTACTTTTTACATATTACCTATCGGAGATAAATCTCGAGTAAATCTTAGAGAAGATAAAACTCAATATGATAGAACAAGTAAGATCAGAATATGCAACTACAGAGAAAATAGTTGGATCTGTCTTCACGAATCCCAAATGAAGTCTTCAGGTCGTTAACCTAATATGGTTTTGGAAAAATGTAGGTTAAAGGAGAATCGACTCTAGTTTGGAACTAAGACACAGGAAAGTGTCGGGATTAGGTTTTCCAGTTGCTAGATAACTACCTTATATAGCCTTTCAAATCAGGTTTGCTTACAATCAAAGCTAAGATAGATTAGTAACAAAGGATTCAATATTCATCGTTAGATGAACTCCTGATTTAAGATTCAAGCTCAGTCTGCTTAAAAGTTAAGCAATCAATCTCCATCGTTATATGAGCTTAGCTTGTTACACACAAATGAAATATACTTATATTTAGATATGGGTAACCGTACCTAAACGTGTATATTGGGTTGTCTCAATAACAGTTAACCGAAGTTAGCCATATGAACACTTTAGTCTTAACCACATTCATCTAAACACTTCTAGATCAAATATGATGATCAACCAATCATGATAGATAATCAAATTAATCTTCTTGTGTTTCAAATAGAGTTGTTCAATTGTTAACTATCTCATAGAAATATTTATGAACAAATTAAAACGAAATCGGATTGATTCGTAATCGTACAAAGTACTTATACAAGAATCAATTCATGAACATTAAGCCACGGTTTGCAAAGTTAATTTGCATTCCTTAAATCATAAATGTTTTAGTTCATACATAACCGATTCTAGAACTTAACCACCGTGTTTGCAGTCTGGGTACGCGAACAGCAGCTTCGTACCTTGGCCTAGTCAAGTCGTTCGCAAACCTAGTTCGCAAACAACTGTTACAGACCCAACTCAGGTAAATCAGTTCGCATACTAGGTACACAAACAAGAGTTCCAGACCTTCTCAGGTAAATCCCTTTGCATACTAGGTACGCAAACAAGAGTTCCGGACCTGAATTATCACAATACAGTTCGCATACTAGATATGGATACCGTATTATTTCCAGACATGGGTAATTGTTATAAACTCTCATTTCAATCATTGAAATATCCTTAGAAGACGACAATGATAATATCACACATACCATTAGCTTCAAGTAATTTTCAAGTGATCGAATGATCAATACGAAACTTCCCAAGCTAACATCAAATGGATGTCTCACACAAATCATATACGATGTTCAAGGTAATTTTCACATGATCATCTTTTGACTTAATATTTAGTTTCCAAAAAATAAATTGTCTCCAACTAAACTCGTCAAGAGTATGATGAACATAGCTAAAGCAAAAAGTTTCCAACACGAATTTCGATAAATAGATAAGCGAGACAAACTCGGCTCCAAATATCAAATATGTACTCCCTCTGTTTTTGGAAAAGAGATACTTTCACTTTTTCATTTTAGCCTAAAAATAAGCCAAATTGAAAAAGTGAAAGTATCTCTTTTCCAGAAATGGAGGGAGTATAATGTAAGAGTTTATATAGCTATACGACTTAGTCTCATTAAAAGATAGAATAAAATAGACTTCTGAGTGATAAATAAGTTTTAGTATCCACATACCTTTTGTTGATGAAGTTCCTCCAAGCTCCTCAGTAGATCTTCTTCTTCAATTGGTGAATGCCGTGAATTCTAAAGATAAACTACACATTTTATCATAATCCGAGACATAGCTATAAGTAGACTAGAAATCAAGTATATAGTTTTGATCAACTAAACTTGACAAACAAGCTTGAGATAGAAACGCTTGCAAGTTCGACTGAGAAATGCTCTAACAAATATTAAATCTACTAAAATCATATGACATAGTCTCATAAACATGTAATTGTAAATGGCGTGATAAATCGTCACATACCTCTTTGTCGATGAAGTAATCCAAATGTCTTCGTTTGATCTTCAGTCTTAAATCTTTGAGGATTATTCAGTGATGACTGATACTAAGCTACCATACTCTAATCCTAATCCAAGACTTGACTATAATATACTAGAAATCAAGATATAATTTTGTGCATCTAATATTGACAACAAGTTTTAGATAGCAAAACTTGCAAGTTCGGCTGAGCAGTGCTCTAACAAAGATTTAAAGGTATTTGGGGTTTGTAGATGAAACATGGGTAAGGGAAAATAGGTGCATTGAAAAATGGTCAAGGTGCATAAATTTTTTCAGCATACTCCAGCAACCAATGATGCCTCTTGACAGGTGTTGCCCATTACGAATCTCAAAAAATCAATTATTTTAATTACTATCAATATGCTCTCATTTAAATTAAGTAACATCCCTATAGACCTCTTAATGTAATTCAGAAAATAATTAGGCATAATGAAATGTTTATAGTTAGACTTTGAATAAATGGTTTGAGGAGTAATGATGTTTTTTTAGAAGGTGTGATTGGCGTTGAATAGACGTGAATTTCCAAGAGACTGGATGTAACACCCCGAGTTCTGGACGAGGGTCAAACTCTTATGGAGATCTAAACTCGAAGTGTTACGGTTCAGAAAAAGACTTATGCATATATTTCACTTACTTAAATTTTTGTATCAAACATAATTGTTGAAGTTTTATGAACGATGAATTGATGCAGATGAATTTAGTAAACATCTTTAACAATATTTTAGTTCAAATTTACATTTCAAGAAATATAAGAAAGCAATGCAATCAATAATAAGCTAACTTCTTAGTTCCACTTCCAACTTCCATATATCTGCAAGGTATTTCAATTGGGGTAATATGACAGCTCAATAGAATGCACCACCATTCTCTAAATATGCGGGAGGGAAAAACAACTTAATTATCAATGAAGTACCACCCAACTCCAAAGAATAAATGTTATATTCAACATATAATGTTTCCAATAAACTATCGAATCTAGAACTCAATCCATGAGTTCACCACACCAATAAGGTTTCCTACAAATCATGAAATTTACATGAGTTCATAACACCAATAATATTTTCAACAATTCATCCAATTACATTTCACACATGAGTTCATGGTAAGAATGTCCTTGGTTCGTACACCAACCTCTCGTTATCCGGCACATATAGCCACCACTAATGGTCAGGAACATAAGTTCATACATGGGGATCACTACCTATTTAACTCTCGGGGATCATTATTCGCCGTTAGCATGAAACCATATTCCATATAACGGTAAAACACGCACTCATTTTCAATTTGTAAATCATTTTTACAAACAATACTATCAAATCATGTGATAAACAAGTAATGATATATTTTATTCAAACATATACGCAAACAAGAATAAGTTTTACAATTTGCATACATTTTAGACTAATTATTTCATGGTGATAAATTTATCCGATCGTCTTTAAATTTTATAAGAGCATGGATGAATCAATCAACAACAACATATCCAAAATTCACAGTAAACTAACGGCTCAGTTAATAGATATTGATTTTATAAAGGCATCCTAAAAACTGGACAGGTTATTACCAAACAATTCATGGTAAATTCACAAAAATGGAAATTGAGCAAATATAAATCACAATGAAAGATATTATACATGGCTAAAAAAAATTTCAAGGTTACAAATAATTATAACATCATTAAGATTTCCTAAACACATCAAAACCATAGCAAAGCGAAACTGTCAATTTGAAACTATCATTTAAACTAAAACAAACATTCAACGGTGAAATTTTGGTGTATTATTCTCCAAATTTAACCATAGATTCCTAATCTTGTTATATATCAATAGGAGGACCCTGATCATCAATAAGAGATATATATTGATGCCAATAAATTACCAAAACCTAACAAAACTTGAAAATACCTCATCGATACCTAATCATGTTACCAAAACCGGTATGCAAACTGATTTGGTCCTTGAATGATAGTACCGGAATTGGTCATATTAATGTCATTTAACCTTGTCTTATAAATATGAGCAAGACGGAATCAATCCGACAAGAATTTGGACTATTGGACTAAGATAGACTTGAGTACAACCGTAGGATGGCTGATGTGGAGACCGCTATTGTAACAAAAGAATACATCCACACCATCAAACCCTATGCTGACAAAAATGCTGCCCCAGCAACTGAAGTTAAAAAAGATGAAGCTATCTGATATTTGAAGAGACATATTGAACCTTTAAAACGCGGGGTACCAAAATACTCCACCATTTTTTTCTTAGGTAATCTATATGGACAAACTCGATACAACTCCGAGAGTTAAACTCAATCAACGAAAAATATTTAGATTTATATATCTCTCTCTTGCGATTAGAATGTTTACAGAGTCAAATCCGTGAACCTAATCACAAAGAGATAACTTGGACGGTACCAATGACCAATATCCAAGAATAAATCAAGACGTATCCAACAAACTAGGTCGGATGTATCTACTATGATTGATCAACACACAACATGTGATATTTCAATTATAGAGATAAACAACATAATGTGGAATAAGAAATAACACATGTAGGATTCAAATATCACACAACATATGTAGAGAGAGAGCCTGCGAAATTATGAGCAGTACTCCAATATGTATGAGTTGTCATCCACTATGTAAACACCTATATAAAGAGAAGGCAGGAGAGAGAAAAAGGGGAAGAGACATAATTGTTAGGGAGGACACATTTAGTAAGGGGGAGATATTTTTAGGGAGAGATTTTATTTTCTTTATCATCTTCTTCCCCTAAAACTAGATCTAGAGCTCTACAAAATATCCATTAATGGAGATTCTCAATGTAACCCAAATGTAATTTCAATAATCATAGTGAAGAACCCTAACCCCGTGGATGTAGATCACATTGATCGAACCACGTAAATCTTGTGTCTTATTTTATAATTTTAGCACTTTAATCTTTATTTTGATTATGAAATAGATTTAGATCTATGAAATATTACATGGGGTGTGTTGTGGGATTTCCTGCAACTACATTTTTGGCGCTAGAAAAAGGGAGCAAAGATTGGAAAAGATTGGCGAAGATTGTTAGATTGGAGAAAATAAAGAGAAAATGGCAAAGATTGGCGATAGATTCAATTGGATCTACAAATTCTGAGTTTAAAAGAGGAAGTTCCAGGGGAAAAGCTCCATCAACAGACAACAATGGGGGATAGGTTACAACAAATTCAAGCTAAGACATATCGAGAATCTGCTTTAAAAGGATAAATTCTTCCTTATCTCTTTCATTTTTACTCTTAAATATCTAGATCCGGTTATTTAAAACAGAAATTTTCGAAAATAATTTTTCAAAGCTCCTAAGCTGTTCTTCCTAAAATTTTATGTTTTTTAAAAAATGAATTCAAAGTGAGGTTTGATTACAGAATAATAAGTTACAAAGACTGTTTTACAAACCCAAGTGACCGATTTCAAACATAGTAAATATCATAAATTTTAGCTGATTTGGGAAGTGTTCTCATGAACAAAACCAAACGAGATTTCACCAACAATTTTCATTCTTCTTCGTAAGACAAGATGTATAAGATTTTTTAGATTACTCACCAAACTGATCTTTTGTTGGCAGCAAAGTTAATTCAACATAAAAATAAAATTACTAGAGAAGTTTATACAGCTAAAGGAGAAGATAAAGAAAAAGAAATTACAGTCAACACGAAAAGGAAAGACGCAGAGAAGAAAAACAGAATAGCTACCTGCGAATAAATAAACTTCAAAGGCAAAGAAAGCAACTAAGGCGGAGACAAATCCCTTGATCATCAAAATATCCACAGCACCAACAAAGCAAAAGATCCTGTAAAAATCATCACCAGCGAAAATCCAGCATGATCGGATGTCTTCATTTTATCTAACGTGACGAACAGCTAAGCCAACTTGCAAAGAAGTGTTGCGAAGTTTACTGACAAAAGTTATCACGTGAAGGCAAGTTTCCAGTTATAAATCACAAGGGAACATAAATAAGAAGATACGTAGTTAGCAACGTTGGCGAAGAAGAATTCTCACCATCATGAGACCACCACAATCATCAATCAACAGCTCCAAGATAATTCAAAAACGCGAAAGGAATCACCGTCAATCACAAATATTTATATACACAGTTTGCGAATTACCAGTCATTGATATCGTAGCACGGATGCAGCAAAAAATCAGGAACCTAACAAGCATGCGAAGAACGAATTCAAGTCAAGCTTGAAGATCCAGCAGAGACATAATATAGCAACACTACAATTTCTATCAGTAGATTCTTATCTTTGACACCGTCTTCGCCAAATTCTCATCTTTACTCACAACTCATGAAAGAAAAAGAACAAAAGGAGGAGAGATTTAGCGAATAAAAGGAGGAGAAATTCTTATCTTCGTCACCGCCTTCATTAATAACTTGGAACCATTAATATGCACAGCCACATAACCGGCGAAGCAGTATGAGGAGCATTGTAGCAGTTATCTTCGCAGGCTCTTGCAAAATCAGAATGACAACTATGAGGCCAACAGAACATAAACAAAATCAGGATTAACGAACAGTGCATTGTACTTCTAGCCGATGGAGGAAAACTTGACGTAGCAGGCGCTAGAATCGTCATCATCATAAGGGAATCAGCTATGAGGCCATTTATGTGCTGACATTTAGGGCTTAGGTTTATATTATCTTTCTTTCAGCAACAACGAAGTGATAGTCAAAATCGCAGCCATAAATATCAATTTCCAACATCCTGTGCGAAAGAACTAGAATTCTCAAAACTGATGGAGTACATGCTTGAAATCTCCTGCGAACTGCAAGGGAAGAACAGTAAAGAGCAAGTGTAATTATCGCAACAAAGAAAGATCATCAAAGAGGTTCCATGAAACCATTATAATCACAGCAAGCTTCGCAGAAGATACTAATAATACTAAAGTTGCCTAAAGAGAAGATAGTAATAAGATGACGGTAGTATGGCTTTCTCTCGCAATCAGAAGCCAATATAGATGGTCAACAGCGAAGAGAAGGAGTTTGATGCTGCGAGATCAATTTTCTACTCAACCATATTTTTACATGTTTTATCCAACTTCGCAAAAGACAACCTCGTAAGAGAAGAAAAGGATAAGAAGGCAACTTCACCAACCTTATCAAAAAAAAGAATTTGACACATATGGTGAAGTCGGCAGAGTATGCGTTCGTGTTCGCAGGATCGAATCCCAACTTTCGCAGACTTTTTGCATGTTTTTACTCGAAATGCTAGAGCCAGAGATCACAAGAACGACATGGTCACATTATTTCACAAACAAGAGCCAGGAAAGTTGGCCAGAGGCAAAGACAATGAACTTGAGGACGCAGATTCAACTCCCATCTCCCGCGAATTTTTTGCATCATTTTTGGACTACAAGAGCTTCGCAATAAAACCATATACTTCGCAAGAGACAACAACAACAACAAACCACAAAAGCTAAGTACCACTTTCTTTGAACATTTTACTTCTACAGAAAATAAAAGATTTCTGATTTGATTTAAAAGAAAGCGATACATTCGCACGATTATAAAGATATCAAAAAAAAAAAATTATTTCAAAATTACGAAGATTTCAAAGATTTCAAAATTACAAAGATTTCAAAGATTCGAGAAAAATCTTGCAGATCAATTTACAAGAGATTATCAAAGATCAACGAAATTACAAAAGAGCTTATATGTAGAAGAATCAACAAAATAATTAGATAGAGGCGAACTTACTATGGCGTACACCCTAGTTCGTGAATAAAATTTCGTAAGAGGCAAATGTACCTAAAGTACGTCATAGTAGGGGGTACTTATTGCATATGAAGAAGAATCAATAAAATAATAAGAATGGGATGAACCTTTATGGCGTACACCCTAGTTTGCGAATAAAATTTCGTAAGAGGCAAAAGTACCTAAAGTACGTCATATAAGGGGGTATCTGTAATGTGGCTCGGGGAAAGGTTACACCGCCCCCGGAACTGAGTCATGAAGATTGGGGGTCAATAAAACCCATCTAGGAGAGGTACCTTGGATTTTCAATCTAAGCTTATGAATTAGGTTGGACGACCGAGGGTCTCTTCTAAGGAGTCAACATTTGACCAAGGCGCCGAGGTACACGGTTGAGCCAAGGGTTCCTGGGGCATATGAAGTGTCTCGGCCATTCTTGGCAAGTTTTGGCTTATGCTGCACTCGGCCCGAAGAAAACTCCACTTAGGGTGCAGTCTCGTAACCATAAGCCCTATAGTCAAAAGGGATAAGAGGTTGAGAAAACAACTGGTTGTTGTTAAGACCGGATGGGAGGAGATAGCCTTGTATGGCAGAAGTACGCCTCCTTGAAGGGGCAACCAGGGGGAAGATAAGGGCGGCACCCTCCATTAAGGAGCTGATAGTGTCAAAAAATACGCAAATGTCATGAGGCTTTATGTTCGCAAGAATATTTAGGCTTGTCATATTTGTGCAACAATCCATAAGAGGCAAAAATACAAAAGAGTAGATAAGACGAGATCAATGGGTCATTGCATGCAAGTGTAAAGACGTCCTGCGATTTCGTCGCAAGACGGCAATGTCATGGGGCTGTATGTTTGCAAGGATATTTAGGCCTGTCATATTGTCGCAAGAAAAATATCCTGCAGAGGCAATAATACTAAAAAAATGATAAGACAAGATCAATGGGTCATTACATGAAAGTGTAACGACGTCCTGCGATTTTGTCGCAATAATGAGAGGTGGCAAAATAAGACCTTTAACTAGGAAGGCAAAATAAGACCATACAAGAGAAATGATAAGGCAAGATCAATGGGTCATTACATGAAAATGTAAAGACGTCCTGCGATCTTGTCGAAATGACAAAATTCAGCAGAAACATCTGCGAGATTATGCTTAATCTTCCATTCGAATACAAATAACAGAGGAATAAACAGTGGAGACAATAAAAAAATGAGATACAATGAGCTAAAGATGGACAAAAAATAAAAGCAAGAAAAATGAAGCACAAGCAAAAGAACATGGGAGGAACAATAAATACGCAAAGAGTAATGCATATACTAGAGACAAAATCAGAGAAATGAAGAATGGAAGCGATTTAAAGCTACATCAATTTTAGAGCGGCAAAATGAGCTAAGTAACACAAACATTAGCTATACATTGCAATAGATAAGCATTCTCATCATATAAGCATCACACTTGCATCATGAAAGCATCGCATAAGCATTTCATGGCATAAACATCGCATATACATTTCATAACATAAGCATTAGATTCGCACAAGTATTTTACAAAACTTTACAGAATAATATCGCAGGATTATTCATAATTTCGCAAGATTATTTGGAATTTCGCAAGATTATTCATAATTTCGCAAGATTATTTGGAATTTCACAAGATTATTCAGAATGTGTCAGATTTTCGCAGGATGTGATTATTTCGCACAATTATAAGCAGCTTGAAGAAATTATACTATCGCATGAGCACAAAACATGAGGCAGAGGCAAGATAAGAATGAAGACACAACTCGCTCATTCAACATTTTCTCAAGGATTCTACCCTCATAGATAAAGAACAGAGGCAACTATGGATTACCGAGAAAACATTTTATGTTCTTTATCTTCTTGGCAAGAATCATTTCCAAAATGGACGTTCACTAATGAACAACAAGAATCCTCATCAAAAATGGAGTAATAATTTCACATGAATAGAGGTAATTTCGCATGAATTGAGGCAATACTTATTACTCGCATTCAAGGATTGGATACTTCATATACTTCTTCAAGGATACTTCATACTTCATACTTCTTCAAGGACACTTCATACTTCGTATACTTCAAGATGATACTTCTAATTACTTTTCAAAGCTTCGAACTTCACAAAAGAATAGAGGCAAGTACGTACTTTTCAAGTCCAGTATTCTTTCGCTCGTTCCTTGATCAACAAAGATCAGAGACTACTACAACAACGGATTTTTTTTTAAAGATCGCTCTTCAAGCAATATTCAAGAAAAAGAGGAAAGATGTAGGATTCAAATATCGCACAACATATTTTCTTAGCGTGCGAGATTCAATTATTTCCTTAACTTGCGAGAATGTAGCAGAGCTTGCGAGAATGATTGAGAGAGAGAGCCTGCGAAATTATGAGTTGTACTCCACTATGCATGAGCTGTCATCCACTATGTAAACACCTATATAAAGAGAAGGCATGAGAGAGAAAAAGGGGGAGAGACATAATTGTTAGGGAGGACAAATTTAGTAAGGGAGAGATATTTTTAGGGAGAGATTTTATTTTCTTTATCATCTTCTTCCCCTAAAACTAGATCTAGAGCTTTACAAAATATCCATTAATGGAGATTCTCAATGTAACACAAATGTAATTTCAATAATCATAGTGAAGAACCCTAACCCCGTGGATGTAGATCACATTGATCGAACTACGTAAATCTTGTGTCTTATTTTACAATTTTAGCACTTTAATCTTTATTTTGATTATGAAATAGATTTAGATCTATGAAATATTACATGGGGTGTGTTGTGGGATTTCCTGCAACTACAACACAGACACCAGAAGTTTTGTTAACGAGGAAACCGCAAATGCAGAAAAACCTCGGGACCTAGTCCAGATTGAACACCAAACTGTATTAAGCCGCTACAGACACTAGCCTACTACCAATTAACTTCGGACTGGAATGTAGTTGATCCTAAAAGGTATCCCGCCGATTAAGGTACAGCCGGGCTCCTTACGCCTCTTGAATCCCAACAGGACTCTGCGCAATTGATTCCCTTAGATGGCGTCACACCAACCAAGAGTTGCTTCAATTCAATTGAAGACCTTAAACCAAATCTGCCTCCCACAGATTAAGCCTATATAATTGACTTCCTTTTACAATCAAATAGTATGATCAAAGGTGTGGAAATCGATAGCAATAGCTAAAGTATAGCTAACCTTAAAATCCCGACTTATGCAACCAGAAGTGCAACCTAGATTATTATTCACCTCACAAGTATAAAAACTTTGAAATCACAAAGTTTGAGATGAAGATAACTTTCTTATTTCTATCATTATTGTTCAAGTGATAAGTCGACAATCAAACAAGATCAGGATACACTAGTTATCAAGGAAAGATAACTGGACAAGGCTTCACGAATCCCTATGAATACTTTGTAGTCGCTAAACCCTAAAAGGGTAAGGAAGAGGAAGAATCTAGATACAACTAGGACACACCAAAAAGTAGTGTCGAGATTCAAAATCACAGTTGCTTGAAGTTCCCATTTTATAGACATTCAAAGCATAGGTTGCTTTATGTTTAAGATAAGATAGCTTTGGAACTAAGCAAACAATATCTACCGTTAAATGAATCTTTGAATCTGATTCACATAAACAAGATATACATTCTGGTTAGGTAAAACCGTAACCGAACCGTGTACAAAGACTATGTTCAACATGGTTAATTATCCGAAACTAGCGGTTTGAACCTAAAAGCTTAATCTTCATTTTCATGAACACATATGACATTAATTCTGAGTCACAAACATGTGATCAAATAAGTCTAGTGTTTTAGAGAACTAATCAAACGCTAATTATCTCATTGAAATAATTTAAACACACTTGAAAATATAATCGACATGATTATTAGATGTAAAAGGTACAAATACATAGTAGTTAGTGAATCCGTTCAATCATAGTACGCGTACCGGTTTGTAAACATTTAAACAAAACCGAGTTCCGGAGTTCGTACAGAACTTTTTAAGTTTGTGTATCGTTTTGAAAACCTTAAGACTGTCACCGGTTTCGGAGTTCACAGAACTAAATCAGTTTGCACACCGGTTTGGAAACGCTGCCGAGTTCAGGAACACAAAACTGTTTTAGTTTGCGTACCGGTTTGGAAACAAACTTGGTTCCGTAACCACAGTTCAAAAATGGTTTACATAAAAGTATGTATACCGATCCGGTTCACGAGTCAAACATATTTTCATATGATATACATAAGAATATGTGTACCACTAATTTGTAAGTCGATATGAATATAGCTACTCCGCTACGTGTACAAGTACATGTAATACGGGTATAGACATGTAACAGTTTTCCCAATAAAACTGATACCACTGTCTTGTATTTGAATCAATAGTAGTTCTATATTTCTCTCTAAATCTATTCGAAACATTTCTGAATAACATCAATGACACATATCATTGTTCTAAGCTATTTTTGAACGATAAAATTTGAATCATGATTTTGATTCCGAACAATAAATTGTCCTTAACCGAAATTCATCAAGTATGAAAAAATGTTCATTAAGCTTAGTCATTATATTTCGAGAATCAATTATCAAGATAAACTTGAATCGAAATTCTTGTCTATGCATAATAGTCTAACTAGTTATGCGACATCGTCTCAAATGAAAGAAAATGAATATAACTTAGATATAAGTGGTTTAGTCTTCGCTACCTTTTGTTGACGAAGTTTTCCAAAAGCTTCGATTGATCTTCGACTTCAAACAAAACAGAACACAATGATGACTGTCGTGATCCACTATTTCTCAATTACATTTCTATCCTGGTCCGAGACTTGAATAATTGTAAACTAGAAATCAAGATATATTTTTGACAATTAAATTTGACAACAAGCTTGAGAAAGCAACACTTGTGAGTTCGGCCGAGAAATGCTCTAACAAAGTGCATTTTCCATTCTCGAGCAATGCTACAAAAGTACCGGGAAGCTATAGATCAAGAATATCACTGTGTGGAAGAACATGATTATGCCCCAGATGTCACCTTCACAATATCAGACTTTCAGGGTAATAAGAACCATGCCCCAATGGAAACATCTGATTTTGATCGATTGTTGTTTTTAGTTATCTTCTGATCCTAGACATTTGTTTATTTTCTTTCTTTATGGTTTAACAGACTTTAGTTTAAATGTTTCGCTTCATGACTTAAACTATGTTAAGTAGTAGTTGATGGATCAGTAGTTTTTATTTTTCCTAAAACATACTTTTTATCTATGGGTATTTATTATGCTTTGGATTCAATTTTTACTTTGATAATCTATTGTATGATTGAATATATGGAGTGACAGGATTTTTTGAAGTACATGAAATAAATTATTCGGATTTTATAACACTACCATTTACTTGTAGGAATGTCGTCCCCAGAAGAGATTGAGTGCCTAGCTGATAATGGCAACACACACACTATTTTAAGAAATAGAAAATTATTTGTTGACTTAATTCCTTATAAATCCCACGTGACTACGATGATTGGATCTTCACAAGTGATCATTGAGCGAGGTACTGCTCAATTCTTGTTTCCAAATGGCACAATGATTAAAGTCACAGAAGCTCTATATGCACCAAGAGCTAACCGTACCTTGTTGAGTTTCAATGATATTCATTTGGAAACTCACCGTGAAAAGAAACCTGATATAGGGGCTTCACATTTCAATAGAGGGGCTTCAATAATAAAACAAAAATGGGTCACTGGTGAGTAATTTCAAAAACCCCTTATCTAAAATATTTTCATATTGGCTAAATTGTCCTCATTTAATTAGTATTAAGTACTTAATTAAGTTAGCTAATCTAAATTAATCAATGATTTTGATTTATGGTAAGAGATAGAAAAATAGAGTTAATGTTTTGGTTTTTGAAGGAAAAGACTTTTTTGAAAACCCTAGATTTTGATTTACCCAACCAAATAGAGTTATCCCAAAGTGAGAAATATGAGGTGGGTGAATCCTTATATGATAGGGAAAACGAATTTTACATACCTCATGATGAAGATCGTGATTCACCCCATCAAAGATTAATTTTTTTTTAGGTTTTCAGACCATTTTACGGTTGGGTTTCTTCCTTTAGGAAACCGAAAGACCAACTTACGGTTATGTGATGATGAACTCCTAACCGTAACCGGATCAAACAGAGAAAATCGAAATATAAACCACTTATAGTTGGGTTTATAGTTTTCGAAGCCAAACGTAACTTAAATTTTTATATGTAAATTTTAAAGTTTTTTGGGAAATTTACGGTTAGGTTCGTACGTAAATTTATATTCATGTTATCCCATTTGCTCACACTTTACCGAATTCATTACTAAACAAAATCAAATATCTTTTGGTCCCACTAATAACCAACAATTGTGTCTAATTGATTGGTTAGGGTCAAACAAGTCCAAACAGAATCCAAATTTTAAGTAAAACAGAAAAATAAAACGTGGGTAGTTATTTTGTTCCCATTATTTTCTCACCATCTCTACGACAATGCAACAACAAAATAGATTTTATAATAATAATCACTCGACTGACATACTAACTTGTTTGGTTAGTAACGTATAAGAGAGTATTTAATAACGGTGGTAGTATATGTTGTCTTACAATAGAAAGAGTTGTTTGAAGTATATTCATTACGTACGTTTACATGGCTATTTATAGCCTGATAGATACATAAAATTAAAATTAGAATAATAGGTACGTGTTAAATATGGGCTTAAGTCTAGCTAATCTAATGCCACTTAGAAACCAACACGTCTGTATAGGGATGGAACTTTTAACACTCAAGTAATACACGTCTATCTCTAATGGAGATAAAATCAACTACCTATGAAACATGTTTTTCCCATGCAATAATTACGGTTCAATTTATGAACTCGAAACTAACCGTAAAAATCTTTACAGTTGGTTTGTCTGAAATCGAAATCCAACTGTAATATTTTTGTAAAAATTTGAAATTTTCTAGCTCGGGATATTTTACGATTAAGTTTTAGAAGAGTCAAACCTAACCGTAAACCCATTTACGGTTACAAACCTAACCGTGAAAACAAATGTAATTTTGTTTCCTTTGATTTACGGTTAAGAGTTATTAGTTTCCTAACCGTAACAACTTCAGTGAACAAGTTTACGGTTAGGAAACTAAAAATACCTAACCTTTTGTGAATTTACAACGCTAATTTTTTCCATGATTTCAACCAATTTAACCCATTTCAAACACACAAAAAAAAGATGGGTTTTCCGAATCTAAAATAGTTCGGTTGAGAGAAGAAGATGAGAAGAACATGTGCTTAGACAATCGAAATTAAGGTTTCTCAAACATGATGAAATGATTTCAACTAAAAAAATATGGAAAGATTTACGATTGATGAAGGAGGAGGAGGAGGAGAAGAAGAAGAAGAAGAAGAAGAAGAAGAAGAAGAAGAAGAAGAAGAAGAAGAAGAAGAAGCAAATTTTTGGTTTTTATTTTAGTTTTTGGTTTTTATTTTAGATTGAGGGTAATATAGAAATTTTCTATTACATCAAGATACCCCATAACCAAATTTTTAGTCATTAAGAATCCATGTGAAGCCCCTTAATTGGAATGTGAAGCCCTTATATTAGGTTTATGTGAAAATGAAATTGAATATATCAATGTTATCTCTAATACATGTGGAAGAAAACGCATTTTAGAGAAGCTAATGAGTCACTCTAGTGGTTTGTACACTACTACTATTCGAATTATCGAATCCCATGTTACTTATACAAGATTTGGCATGACCGTTTGGGCACCCAGGTCGTGATATGATGATCCGTGTTTTAAAGAACTCACACGGACATCCTTTCCTTCGAGTGAAAAATAAAATGAGACAAAAGACAGTTACAGTGCAAAGTAACAACGTCTTCAAGCCACTAGCTAGTCAAAGTGTTGTTTCAACACAACCACTGTCATCTAAAGCAACTGATATGCAACTCATCTCTCATTCTACTTCTCTCATTTTGCAAAGCTTGTTCTTTAGCAAAGACATGAGCGAGACCATCTTATGCTAAAGATACAAAAAAAAAAACATTCTGTTTTTATAAAGAATACAAGGTGATATTTGTGGACATATACATCCAGAGTGCGGACCATTCAAGTATTTTATGGTTCTGGTAGATGCTTCGACCCGTTGGTCACACGTTGCATTATTATCCACAAGAAATGCTTCCTTTGCAAAGCTCTTGGCACAAGTTATACGTTTGAGGGCACACCATCCTGATTATCCAATCAAGTCTAGCAGACTTGATAATGCTGGATAATTTACGTCTAAAGGATTTGATGATTTTTGTATGTCTATCAGAATTGACGTAGAGCCAGCGTACCCCACGTACACACTCAAAATGGTCTCGCAGAAGCTACCATATAAAAGTTACAAATGATAGCTAGGGCATTGGTTATGCGTTCCAACCTGCCTATTACTGCCTGAGGGTACGCCATACTGCATGCAACATTACTTATTCGCTTTAGACCCACTGATAGCCAACCATTTTCTACGTACCAGTTGGTAACTGGTGTTGATGGTGGATTTTCATTTAAGGTTAAAATTGTAAAAACCAGAAAATAATGCTACCGACATCTTGTAAAAGATAAAGCCATTAATAAGTGTTGATACTCCTTACTTAATTCACCAAGAATGGAGCATGTGGCAACAATCCCATTCTATGGATACACGAAATTCATCCGAGGTTGGAGCAGGTAGCAACAATCCCATATACCTGTGAATTTCTAGCATTATTAATTAATGCGCAATCGACCTTGTATTTCATGCTCATTATCGGTGCGGCATGATTATCAATGTTACTCTTCACTGAAGCAACACGAACCTCCAAGCATTATAATGAAACCATGTACGAAATACCCGTCAGGCTGACTCTCGGTGTGTTATACTAGCCCGATTGAGCCCCTCTCGGTGTGTTATACTATCCCGATTGAGCATCCCGGACCGATCAGTATAAGTCCTGATATGATCGCGATCATCCAACTCCACAAGCATGATTGGATGACCCGGATCAATTCCATCACCCCAAGCAGGTATGGAATACCCACTGCCGACCCCGCATGGTCGGCCATTGGCCTAGCTTGCCAAAAAACGTTCATACCAAGCAGTATGGACGGAAAACCCTAAATTAGGGTTTGCGGCATATTACATGTGTCGCAAAACAGTCTCAACCATCCATCTTCGCAGGTATAGATGGAGGGTGTAGATGTAAACTCAAAGGGCCCAGAGCATGTCAACACAATCACCGAGCCCGCCTACACACTTGACCAACCGGTCAAGACCAACCATGCTTGGTCGTATCAAATTCGTGCGCCCAAACAAGGGGTGACGCACGGCCTTGAAATCCCGGAATTAGGGTTTTGAGCATCACGAGCGTCCATATTCTCCTAGCACGAATAGAGGTCCAAGATTAGATTAAGCGGTCCGGTCATACCGAAGCATGACCACCGTGGACCCATCTATTCCCTCACCCCGATCGTCCAAGGCATATCATGCACAGCTAATTCAAAACGCACGCCCAAACTAGCGTGGTCACACCTCCCAAAACCACAAATCGATCTCGACCGCTCAACTTCGGGACGATTTGGATGGCTCGAGATCACGTTTTATGGGATATTCGGTATAGGCGTAAACACCCAGTCTACCACCTTCACACCAGGCCAATCGGCCAAGACCGACCAAGATTAGTCGTCTTGGAACGTGTGCCCGAAGTGGGCGTGACGTGCGGCTCTTGCGGCACCGGTTTCTGTCGCAAATCGATCTTGACCACTCAACTTCACCGGGATGAATTGAGTGACCCAGATCATACTTTCGTGAGGTAATGGAGTATAGGCGCCTACACCATCATGCCGTCTACACGCATGTATGGTCGGCCGCCAAAGTTGTATCCCATGCTTGGTTTAGACCAAGTGAAGAGTCATGCCTACGCACCTCTTCAAAACCTAATTTCATTAACGGTCGTGAGATGAGTGTCTCAAAGATCATCTCATCCGTCCAAATTCACCAGCTTGGTTATACAACCCCGGTCGGGAGTTAGTTGGTCAGTGAGGCGTCATTACCCATCACTTTACCACACCATGATGCGATACACAGATAAAATACACACGATACTTCACAAGTATCAACTTCCCGAATAACGCATTATTCAAATTAGCATTACATGCTACCTATCGTGGATCCACGATCCACACGTTCTGAACATCAATCATGTCACAAACTGGGGGATACATATGGGTATTGGTCTCGCGGTTTCCCCGTGCGGCGTGCAACGCGCCATCACAAGAACGTGTTAGGAAGTCATGGACGGTAAGAGATGAACAGGAGAAGTGGGCAAGACTGGTCGTGTGGCACCGACGCACAACTCCACTACTCCATCACTCCACTTCCTCCACTTCCCACGAGAGACGTGAATAAGGCTCAATGACTTGTATAAATAGGTTCTCCGCCCTATTTCAAAAACAAGGAAAAAAACAACAGAGGCAAGTATTAATACAAAATCGTATTCCAACACCCAGAGCCTGCTTGCATCCATCGTAAGCCTGCTCATCTTTCTGTTACAAGTCATTCATAGCCAACACCTTCACAATCTCAACACCTTCTTCGCTTCCCTCCCTAAGATCAACCCCATCTCCTTCACTTTGTGACCGAAACAAGTCTGGAACGGCCATTTCTTGGTTTAGGCCGGACTTGCACAGATTGACTTCCGAATCTACAAGCACTCACCGCGCAGTGCATTTGTTTAGGGTTTAGATTCATTCCTCATCCACACACCCCAAATTACCAAATTCAACAGGAGTAGTTTTCACCCATAAACAATTGGCGACCACAGTGGGAGGTTAATCTCTCGGTTGTAAGGTCAATTTCTTCAAATTCGATTCAATTTCATCAATTTCAAAAGGGTAGATCTTAGAATCAATTCAATCAACAATTCATTTCAAGATGGTGGAATTAAGGTCTGGGTCAGCAATCAATTCTGATGGAGCTGGTGTGGATAACAATCCTGGTGTCGAAGTACCTGTCAGTGGAGCTACCGTGGTCAATACATCTCGTGGATCCGTCACTTCTACCATCAGCACCCGGCGTAGTAGGAAATGTTCCGGTAAGTGTAACGCCTCCCATCACCGATCCGGAAGCGGCCGCAAATCATGGCATCACCTCAAGTGTAACACCTCCCAGTGAGTCACCGAGCAACAACTTTCACTCCTTCATCGGGGCCGAGGGAGCCGGAGGCACAAGAGGAGGGACACCGTCTATTACCATTGCAGAATTGATGGAGAAACAGGAAGTTCTTGCTAAGACTCAAACGGATATGGCCGCAACTCAGAAAGAGGTACTCACTTTCCTTAAAACTTTGACCGAACGATTTCCGCAAGATTCACGACAACCCTTGGAGTTGACAAAAGATGCATTCAATACACCCTGAGCGAGCGTTTCCACGGACCACACGAATGAAGAAACTCGTGTTGCTCCCGAGCGCCAAAGAGAGGGACCAACCTTCCAACTTCATTACACGTGAGGATCCGGAACGACTTCTCCAAAATCGAGGAAAAGGGGACCGAACGGATGTACACCAACATCGCCCACCGTACCCTCAAGATGTACAACGAATTCCTCTTCCAAGAGGTTACACCTCTCCCAGTTCTCCCTCTACGACGGTGCTGGTAATGCTCGTGAACACGTCTCTCGATTCTTGGAATCCTTGGGGAACATGAATACAATCATGTTACTGCGCTTTGAAAGAATTCTCAAAATCACTTACGGGGAGGCGTACACCGGTACAACAACATTGCGCCTAACATCATATCCAATTGGGCGAGATGGTCAGGTGCTTTCTCTGAAAAGTATTTCTTCGTGTCGAACAAATCACCTTTTCAGATCTAGGAAAATTCTTCAGCGGAACAACGAGCATCCTAACGACTTCGTCAAAAGGTTCAAAACCCAAGCGCTGGATTGTCACGACCCGAACGTCACCGAACGACAATTGGTGGAGTTGTGCATCAACGGGATGATACCCATATACCGCGCTCTGTTAGAGAATCTGGGCTTTCAAACGTTCTCAGGAACTCCATGAAGCCGCCAAGCGTTCAAGCAATAACCGCACCGCGTTGATAGAGAGAACCGAGTCGTTCAAGTGAAGATTCACGTGAAAGTCGAGGAGCGGGCGCCTCACGAACAAGCAATACAACACTGGTCTTTCAGGAGTGTAGTGGGCGGAGGAGAGAAAAGGAAAACTCCGGTGACGGAACAACAAACCAAGCGGACATCCCGGCACACAAGACTTCGTCTCGGGAAAGGGAGCGGACAAAGCTCCTGCACAAGACACCGAAGATACAGGTTTTCCTTTCCCCATGAATGAAGTGATAGAACTCTTGGAAGCATGGATCCAAGACGATGCCGTCAAGTCGCCTCCTATCAGGCGTCCTCCAATCGAGAAAGACATGGCAGATGCAAAATACTGTTGCTACCACGATTCGTACATCATCCAACCAAAGATTGTAACAGGTTGAAACAAATATTCAGGGAAAAGATAGAGACAGGGGAACTCCAACTTGGAAACGAAGGTGTTCGTAGAGACCCTCTCCCTATGAGGAACTGCATGATTTCTGGGATTCGTTCGCAAGACTGTACAATCTATGATGGAGCACTTGTGTGAAATCTTGTACTTCTCCAAAGGGCAGCGTCAAGACATGTTTACGGCCCTCAACCACGTTGTGTCAGGCAGGCGTTTGTATCCGGAAGCAGTCCAAGAACCCTAGTCTTTCCTGAAGGATGCGAGCAAAGGAAACTGGGGACTCCTAACTGTCACTCGTTTGAGAGATGCTGAGTTCGATAGCGTTTTGATTGATACGGCTTCCGAATTTAACATCATTACTGTCAAGACCTTGAGAGCGGCAAAGATTTCAAAGCAGGAAGCTACTCGTTACCCAATTGTGGTTAAAGATTCAGAAGGAGAGCTCAGAGATGCATACGGATATATTGATCTGGAAGTCAAATTGGGTGATGCCTCGACACAAGCAAAGTTCTACATAGTCAAAGATCACCCCAACTACGACATGATCCTGGGACGCCCTTGGATGCACGAAAACAAAGCAATACTAGAAAGCTGTCCTCTACCGGTTTCGATACCTGAAAGAATCTCCAACACGCCTTCTGGACCTGATGGCTGTCTGGTACCGCACCAGCAACTTGCCAACGTGACACGACTTCCCGAAGAGAGCCTGTCAGCATACATTGAAAGGTTCCGATCTCAAGTAAGTCTCATCGCGCAACTCTCTTTGCAACCTACCGCCCCTCATTCTGACAAGTCCTGGGGACTGGCTCCAACCAACAAACCAACCCCGGCTAGGAGATGTGAATGGGAAGCCGGCCCTTTCAAACGTTTTATCAAGAGCGTAGAGGCTGTCTTGGTCAAAGATGATAAGGCCAAGGTCCAAGTATCTGCACGCCCAAACCCATTTGGAATTGGAGACCTGGTGACGAAGACGACTACATTCAAGGTTGGGAGCATGACAGTGAAAATGATCACTCCACCTGACTCACCCATCGAAAGAGAAGAAGAACCGTGCACAGTAGCGTATGTTATCCTGGGCGGTTATCGCAAGCTCATCAACGCTGATAAACTAGAAGGCGTAACAATTCACTCACAATGGCTCAAACTCTACCGAACTTAAGACACTGTGCTACCACTTTCCAGCATCCTCCACCCTTTAAAACGCTGTGCTATTTTTTCCAGCGTGTTTCCTTTTACAATTTCATGTCATACTTGTAATTCCCCAAAAAATGATTGCAATACTTGCATTCATAGTTAGGACTTTCAATTTTCAATTTTCAATTTAATTGAAGCATTTCCACCTGAGAACCTCTCTACCCATAAAAAAAAACAAAAGGTCCTGAGTCAGCCTAAATCAACCCATTAGAGCAAGGAAGGAAACCTTAGGCAAACATCTCATGAGAAGAAGGAAACAGAACGTGTACACAAAAGGAAAACGATATGAGCCATCTGCCCCAGCAAAGACAGGAAGATCTTGCATCAGGAACACAGGTCCGTGGATATTTCATTATGGCATTATTTCTTTTATCACAAAGAGTTATGTGTAAAGGCGCACCCTTGCGCCTGAGAAAGTTCAATTGCAGTCTTGACAAAAGGTTATAAAAAAAAAAAAAAACCTTTATTCAAACAATCAAATAGAAGAAAACCTTGAACTCAGCTGCCACTGAATACAAGGAAGATGTTCAAATGTACGGAATATACTTAGAAAGCGAAAAAAAAAAAAAAGAAAAGAGGTTTTAGTTGTCAAGAGGATCGACATCGCTTTGCACCACTCGCCGGTTTCTGCTCGCGAGCGCCATCACCTGTTGATGCTCCTCCTTCAATCTACCTCAACTTCGCATCGATCGTGCATCTCCCGCAACACACACTCCGTCCCAACATCATCGGGGGAGCATTAAAGAGCGCATCAACATTAGGAGTCGTACCAATTGCTTTCAGATGTTCAGGTTCCTCTGTGTCGGAGTCAAGAATTATCACGCCGTCCTGGATCGGGTAATCACACTTATCTTCAGTCAAAGGATGTTTATGGTCAACTCTCCGCCTCTTCAACCGCGTTGCATATCTCTCTGCCCTTGCGCTTACTAGTACTTGCAACGCTTCCTCGCGCCTCCACCGCTCCTCCATGTCAATCGCAGCTGAAAGCGCACGAGATGCGTCCCCGGCAATGTCGCAGTGCGGGATAGACATCCTCAGATAGCACAGCCGACTTCAAGTGGAAGATCAATCTTAGCCATTACTTCTTCATGCACATGGGTTTCGGGCTTGTCAACTTCGAAGCTTCTTTCCGGAGAAGCGACACGATCGTCCACCGCTTCCATGATAAACTCAAAGGAGAAGAGGTTATGAGCACAAAAAGAAAAATCATCAATCAATCAATCGATCAGTTAATCAGGAGATCAAATAAGTGCGGAGCAGTACCTGAGATATAGAATAAATGACTGCGTGAGATGATTCTTTATAATCTCGCAAGTCAAAAGAATCCCAGGAGAAAAGAAGTCTTTACTTACCACCTATAAAGGCTACCAATTCGGGATAACAATCAACGATGCTTATCAGATACATCTGAGGAAAGCTGTGTGGGAGTACACCTAACCCAAGGAGGGGAACCAAAGCGACTCACCGGATCAAGTCCTACTTCCTTCACAACTTCGATCAGACCAACCAGTTCCGAGGCAACGCCTTTACGATGTCGGCTTATCCGCAAATATACATTCACCTTAGCTTGGTCATTTCAATGTACAAAATTTGTCACCATCTCATGCCTACCCCACAATAGTGTAACCATTATGTGCTAGGCGGGGGGACTTAATGTTGATGGTGGATTTTCATTTAAGGTTAAAATTGTAAAAACCGGAAAATAATGCGCCGACATCTTGTAAAAGATAAATCCATTAATAAGTGTTGGATACTCCTCACTTAATTCACCAAGAATGGAGCATGTGGCAACAATCCCATTCTATGGATACACGAAATTCATCCGGGTTGGAGCATGTAGCAACAATCCCATATACCCTGTGAATTTCTAGCATTATTAATTAATGCGCAATCAGCCTTGTATTTCTGTACTCATTATCGGTGCGGCATGACGACTCGAATGTTACTCTTACGGAGAGCAACACGAACCTCCAAGCATTATAATGAATCCATGTACGAAATACCCGTACTGGTCGACTCTCGGTGTGTTATACTAGCGATTGAGCCCCTCTCGGTGTGTTATACTAGCCCGATTGAGCATCCGGACCGACCGTATCGATCCGGATATGATCGCAGATCATCCAACTCCACAAGCATGATTGGATGACCCGGATCAATTCCATCACCCCAAAGCGGGTATGGAATACCCACCGCCGACCCCGCATGGTCGGCCATTGGCCTAGCTTGCCAAAAAACGTTCATACCAAGCAAGATGGACTGAAAACCCCCTAAATTAGGGTTTGCGGCATATTACATGTGTCGCAAAACAGTCTCAACCATCCATCTTCGCGGGTATAGATGGAGGGTGTAGATGTAAACTCAAAGGGCCCAGCATGTCAACACAATCACCGAGGGCCGCCTACACTTGACCAACCGGTCAAGACCAACCATGCTTGGTCGTATCAAATTCGTGCGCCCAAACAAGGGGTGACGCACGTCCTTGAAATCTGCAATTAGGGTTTTGAGCATCACGAGCGTCCATCTTCTCCTAAACACGAATGGAGGGTCCAAGATTAGATTAAGCAGTCCTGGTCATACCAGCATGACCACCGTGGACCCATATATTCCCTCACCCGGTCGGCCAAGGCATATCATGCCTGGCTAATTCAAAACGCATGCCCAAACTAGCGTGGTCACACCTCCCAAAACCACAACCGATCTCGACCGCTCAACTTCGCCACGATTTGGATGGCTCGGATCACGTTTTTATGGGATATTCGGTATAGGCGTAAACATCAGCCTACCACCTTCACTGTGGCCAATCGGCCAAGACCGACCAAGATTGGTCGTCTTGGAACGTGTGCCTGAAGTGGGCGTAACGTGCGTCTCTTGCGGCACTGGTTTCCTGTCGCAAATCGATCTCGACCACTCAACTTCACCGGATGAATTGAGTGACCCAGATCATACTTTCGTGAGGTAATGGGGTATAGGCGCCTACACCATCATGCCGTCTACACGCATGTATGGTCGGCCTGGCCAAAGTTGTATCCCATGCTTGGTTTCGACCAAGTCAAGAGTGATGCCTACGCACCTCTTCAAAACCCTAATTTCATTAACGGTCGCGAGATGAGTGTCTCAAAGATCATCTCATCCGTCCAACTTCACCGACTTGGTTATACAACCCTGGTCGAGTTAGTTGGTCGGTGAGGCGTCATTACCCATCACTTTACCACACCATGATGCAGATTACTGATAAAATACACACGATACTTCACAAGTATCAACTTCCCGAATAACGCAGTTATTCAAATTAGCATTACATGCTACCTATCGTGGATCCACGATCCACACGTTCAGACATCAATCATGTCACAAACTGGGGGGATACATACTGGGGTATTGGTTTGGCGATTTACAGCGTGCAGCGTGCAACGCGCCATCACAAGAACGTGTTAGGAAGTCATGGACGGTAAGAGATGAACAGGAGAAGTGGGCAAGACTGGTCATGTGGCACCGACGCACAACTCCACTACTCCATCACTCCACTTCCTCCACTTCCCACGAGAGACGTGAATAAGGCTCAATGACTTGTATAAATAGGTTCTCCGCCCTATTTCAAAAACAAGGAAAAAAACAACAGAGGCAAGTGTTAATACAAAAACGTATTCCAACACCCCAGCACACCTTTGCATCAATCGTAAGCCTGCTCATCTTTCTGTTTACAAGACATTCATAGCCAACACCTTCACAATCTCAACACCTTCTTCGCTTCCCTCCCTAAGATCAACCCCATATCCTTCACTTTGTGACCGAAACAAGTCTGGAACGGCCATTTCTTGGTTTAGACCGAATTGCACAGATTGACTTCCGAATCTACAAGCACTCACCGCGCAGTGCATTTGTTTAGGGTTTAGATTCATTCCTCATCCACACACCCCAAATTACCAAATTCAACAGGAGTAGTTTTCACCCATAAACAACTGGATATGAGCCTGATATTTCACATTTACACATATTTGGTTGTGTTGTATATGTGCCTATTACGCCCCCACAACGTACTAAGATGGGTCTTTTATATTAGATATGAATCCCCAACAATTATACGCTATTTGGAACCTTTGACAGGATATCTCTTTACTGCTAGATTTGTGGACTGTCACGTTAATGAGACAACCTTCACAGAGTTAGGGAGGTATGGAAAAGGATCTCCTAAAGGAACAACATGAATTGTCGTGGTGTGTTCCCACTTTGTCTCATCTTGATCCCCGCACCTCACAAAGTGAAAGTGAAGTGAAAAGAATTATTGATCTTCAGAATATGGAAAATTCAATTCCTGGTGTATTCACTGATATCGCTAAAGTGACGAAATCACACATACCAGCTGCAAACATGCCTGCAAGATTAGAGATCCCTAATACGGGAAAAGGAACCCTATATAGAGGTGTCAAACCTACACTTAGTGGAAGTGTAGGTGAGGTCGTGTCCCCCAAAGGAATAGGGGATGACCACTTGGTCCGGTCGATACTCAACCAAGGAAGAAAAGAGTGAGTAAGGCACAAAATAATCCACTTATCATCAATGCATATAATCCATCTCATGAGATTGTCTCTGATTATATATAGCTATGTCCATGAATCATTAATGGAGGACGCTCCGATGTTTGAGATGATTCCAGAGAACAAAGAAATATGTATGGATTATGAGAGTGCATACGAGTTGATGGAAAGATCCTCCATACAGATTAATGATGCATTTGCATACAATGTTGCTCAAGAGATTATTGAGCACGATGACATCGAACCACGCTTTATTACAGAATGTCAAAGAAGAGCAGACTGGCCTATATGGGAAGTTACAATCTAGGAAGAATTAAATTCACTGGCAAAGAGACGGGTATTTGGTGTGGGACTACTAACCCCACTAGGTGAAAAGCTCGTAGGACATAAATGGGTATTTGTCAGAAAGTTTAATGATAAGAATGGAGTCTTGAGGTATAAGGATCGCCTTGTGGAGAAAGGTTTCTCACAACGCCATGTAATTGATTATGAGGAAACATACTCTCCCGTAATGGACGTCATAACGTTCCTCTACTTAGCTAGCTTGGTAGTTTCAGAAGGACTTAAAATGTAGCTTATGGATGTGGTTACAACATATGTGAATCTTGATTCAGATATATACATGAAAGTTCCTGATGTCCTTACATTTCCCAAATCAAGTAAATCTAAACTATAGATTGCATTTTCAATTAAGTTGAAAAGCTCACTTGACGGATTAAAGCAATGCGGGCGGATGTGGTATACCCGTCTAAGTGATTATTTTATTGGGAAGGGATATACAAATAATGAGTTATCCTCCTGCATATTTATAAAGAAAACGAGTTTCGAATTTGCAATTATAGTTTTTTATGTTGATGATATGAACATAATAGTTACTCTTAATGAAATAAGAGAAACTGCAAGCTATCTGAAATCTAAATTTGAGATAAAAGATCTTGGGAAAACTCGGTTTTGTCTAGGACTTGAACTAGAACACCGAGCATGTGGAATATTAATCCACCAGTCTTCATATGTCCATAAGATACTTAGGCAATTCAATGTGGACAAGGTGCATCCTGCTAGCATTCCCATGATTGGTCGAAGTTTAGATGTACAAAAGGATCCATTTCGTCCCAAGGAAGATTACGAAGAGGTATTGGGAGATGAAATTCCCTACCTAAGTGTAATAGGCACATTATTGTACTTAGCGCTAAATACTCAACCTGATATATCATTTTCAATAAACTTGTTAGCTAGATACAGCTCAACGCCTACGCAACGTCATTGGAGTGGTATAAGGAATGTTTTCAGATACCTAAAAGGAACCATTGACATGGGTTTATTTTTCCCTATGAAGAAGTAAGAAGGACTGCTAATAGAAATGCAACTCCCTACAGTGAAACCCCAAACAATGTTTTAGTTGGTTTTGTTGATGTTGGGTACCTCTCCGACCCACATAAAGGTCGATCACAATGGTTATGTGTTTATTATTGGAAACACAGCGATATCTTGGAGATCGACCAAGCAGACTCTTGTGGATACCTCCAAGAACCACTCTAAGATCATTGCCTTACACGAGGCGGTTCGTGAGTGTGTATGGTTAAAGTATATCATTGCACACATTCGAGGGACATGCGGCACGAGTTCTACCACTGATGAGCCAACTTGCATTTATGAGGATAATGCAGCTTGCATCGAACAAATGAAGCAAGGGTACATTAGGGGTGATAATACGAAGCCTATTTCATGAAAAAGCGGGGGTCTAACAACCACACACAATATTTCGTTCAGCAATCTGTATGGACTAAACTCTAATATAATTCCAAGAGAATCAGCTAGATAGCCAGACTCAATCAAGGAAAGATATCCAAGAGTTATATCTCCGTTTCTCAATGTAATCAGCAAATCAAATAAATATGAATCCGTGAGCCTGATTAGTATGAGAAACAACTTGGACGGTATCAAAAACCAATACCCAAGTGTCAATCAATTTCCATCCAACAACCAAAGGTCGGATTTACCAATTGATTGAACTAAGCACAACCTGTGATATTTCAATTATATAAACAAATATAATGCGAAAAAGAAATAACACAGACACCAAAAAATTTGTTAACGAGGAAACCGCAAATGCAGAAAAACCCTGGGACCTAGTCCAGATTTGAACACTACACTGTATTAAGACGCTACAGACACTAGCCTACTACAAGTTAACTTCCGACTGGAATGTAGTTGAGCCCTAACCAAGTCTCACACCGATTAAGGTACAAGCGTTCCTTACGCCTCTGAATCCCAAGCGGGACTCTACGCACTTGATTCCCTTTAGCTGATCTCACCCACAACTAAGAGTTGCTACAGCCCAAAGTCGAAGACTTATAAACAAATCTGTCTCCCACAGAAAAGTCTATTCTTATAGATAAATCTGTCTCCCACAGAAGTACCTATGAAGTTTTGTTCCTTATTTTGATAAATCAAGGTAAACAGGAACCAATTGATAATCCGGTCTTATATTCCCAAAGAATAGCCTAGAAATATCAATCACCTCACAATAACTCAACTATATGGTAGTAGAAGAAGTTATTGTGGAATCACAAAGAATGCGAAAACTAATGGGATCATAATGAAATTCGCAAAGAGATTATTCATTCATGACTAAAAGAGAACATATAAACTTGGTTTCGATGATTTCACATAGTCGAAACTTAGTGTATTCATCAAGGAGTTTATAAAGATACAAGATAACTCCTACAAGTTCCACAACCGCACTCCCCACAAAGATTTGGTAATTAAGCACAGGTTCAATTAAGAACTCTCCCCCATAATATGTCATTCCCGAAAGAACAACAAGAGCGACCTTACTTTTACGAGAAAAGAAGGATTTCTTTGGACATTAACAAATTACATGAAACATGAATTTCTATCCAGAAAACTCGAATAAATTAACCACAAGAGAGCTTAATGATTAATTTAATCGGAAAATACTCAACATAAGAAAACTTACTGAGCCATACAGTACTTTCACATATAAGTGGATTATGGAAAGATCAATACTGCGAAATATTCAAAAGTTCATTCTATCTTTTATCAATATTTGCATCAAGACCTAATAGACTTAACTTTTGATCATATATGAGATAATCATAGTTCACGGAGGTAAAAACACATATCCCATAGCATATTTTTTTAATATATAAAACCAATAAAGATTAATACTGCAAAATCATCTTCCAAATAACTTTGAATTTAAATAAATAAATCTAAAAACATAGCAAAATGAAATCGTTGGCAATAGCTATGTGTAATCACAATATTTGCTATTACAAACCCTAGTTATCCTTCTTAAAAACAAAAATAAATTCTCATAAGAAGTTTCCTAGACATTAAGATTCTTGAAAAATTCTTTATCGTCTCCGAACTCCTTGTCGTCAATAGACATTGGAAATAAGGTTCATGAAGAAAGGAGTCAATTCCAACGAACCTTCTAGACTGATGTCGAACCACGGCCTTCTGAGTTTCAAGAGATCTTAGAACAATAGCCTTTATTTGTTGCATCTCATCCTTATTTCTTTCAACTCTTCAAGAATACCAGAAAACTTCTGAAGATTTGAGGGTTAGCCCTAGGTTTCTTCATATTCTTCCTTTTTCTTTTCAAAGTTGTAGAGGAATGGGATTTATATTTTTCCTTTATGATTGATTGATGGATTAACAATCATGTTAACATATTTTCCAACAGGAGATATGATGCTTGGAGTTTCCATTCAACTTATGGGATTGTGAGAGAAATACACAAAACTAGCTCCACAAGCAATCTTTTGATTAAAAGAGTTTTCAGGAAAGGAAAAAGGAATGTAGGGTTACAGAACCTTTATACATAGCAAATAGAATTCATGTACGAACAACTCATAACCCTAGAAAAGGTAGAATTGTCAATTTCTACCCTCTTTCAATGATCTAAACAGGGTAAACCTTTCCAATACCATTTGAGGATATGAAAAAGATCAACAGAATTCCAGAAAAACAAACAAAGAAAAATAAACAAAATATTTTCTTTTTCTAAAAAAACCCGATTGTGCATAACTCTCGTCTATTTGAATTCAAACACATGAGACAAGATGCACCTTCAACACAATTAGGCTGTGTTGGGGTGAACAATAATTTGTTCACCATGTGATTCATGTATGGAATTCTCGGTTCCATTTTTCATAGATTTTTTAGACCAAGTTCTTTTATGTAAAGGTATAACTTTTTCTTTAGAAATTAACTTCTTCGGAGATGACTTAAATTTACACATACCTCAGATGGATTTGAATTCAGAACAACTTTGAGCTTGTTTGCTAATCGATGTTCTCTCCGTTGAAGTTTGTTTACATATCTTACTTTATGTTTGTACTTGAAACAATTGGAGAGTCCGTGACCCTTAGTAGTGCAATAAGAACATGTCAATGTGGAGGACGGTTCATGCACCATAGTGGAGCATGCTGCTAAACAAACTGAAGTACCTGAAACATGAGAGATAGAATTTTTTGTAGATAGAGAAAAATCCATTTTATCCTCCAAAGTGTTAAAAGAAGTTTCTCCAAGAAGAATATCAAGATTGTTGTACGTATTGCTACAATTATCAAAATTAATATTTTCGCCAAGGAGTGCAACACTTGATTTTTCATCTTCATTTGAATCATAGTGATCAGACATTTCATCAAGAGTTGCAGTAAGACCTTTGTTCCCAGTTTATTTTCTACGATTTGGACACTCATTAGCAAAATGACCAAAGCCTTTACACTTGAAGCACTGTGGCATATCCTCATCATCAGTGTCGATGGTGTCCCTGTTTTTAGGAGGAGGATGATCATGAGGTTTAACTGATGATCTAGGTTTATCTCTGATGAACCGTTTACTTCTCTTCAAAAGAAAATCTCTAAACTGTCTTGTGATCATCGAGACTAAGTTTTCAAGATCTTCATCTAATGAATTAGTCTCAATATGATCTCTAATACCCCGATTTTGGTAGTGGTTCGCCGATGGAATGGAATATAGGTAATGGTTTGTCCTTTCCTAACACCGAGGCCTGATGAGTACACTTGATTGAGTTGTGGAAAAAAAATTCTCAGTCAAGCATGCTCGGCCGAGAGTAGTCACATGATAGGTGACCTCGCGGGAAGCTGCTGCTGGATGACCACAGTATTATCGTTTAAAATCCCACACTGCTGGATAACTGCAGTGGGTAAGTGGGAACAATATCGGTGTTAGTTGGGATATAACTAGGGGTCGTTCGCTTGTGTTATGGTGGGGGAGTATGATGGTCGATTATGCCAGATACTGCTATCACATGAGACAAGGAACGTCTACATTATACCGAGGCCTGATGGGTTCACTTGACTAAGTTGTGGGAGAAAACTTCTCAGTTAAGCGTGCTCGGCTGGGAGTAGTCACAGGATGGGTGACCTCTCGGGAAGCTGCTGGTGGATAACCGCAGTAGTGCCGTTAAAAATCACACACTGCTAGGATACAACTAGGGGTCGTTCGCTTGTGCTAGGGTGGGGGAGTATGCTGGGCGATTATGCTAGATACTGCTCTCACAGGAGACAAGAAATGTCTACATTATACCAAGGCCTTTTCAGCACAATTAGCTTCAGAGTTGACAGAAAACTCTGCAGTTAAGCGTGCTCGGGCGAGGAGTAATCCGGGGGATGGGTGACCATCCGGGAAGTTTCTCTTTGGATTACCGCAGCGATGCCGGGCTGAAAACCCCACACTGCCGGATAACCGCACTGGCTAAGTGGGGACAATATCGGTGGAGGGACGGGTCATTACAAATGGTATCAAAGCAGACGACGGGTCACCTGCCAAGGGTGGGAAGGTACGCTGGCCGGGGTTGTGTCCGGTACCGTTCTCATGAGGGACAGGGAACGTCGGAGATCTGGGCTTAAAAATATATTCCAGGAGCCGAGGACGGCTCCAATTTAAGGTGGTGGTATTGTAATACCTCGATTTCAGCAGTGGTTCGCCGAGGCCTGATGAGTACACTTGATTGAGTTGTGGAATAAACTTCTCAGTTAAGCGTGCTCGACCGAGAGTAGTCACAGGATGGGAGACCTCTCGGAAAGTTGTTGTTGGATGACCGCAGTAGTGTCATTAAAAATCCCACACTGCTGGATAATCGCAGTGGGTAAGTGGGAACAATATCATTGTTAGTTGGGATACAACTAGGGGTCGTTCACTTGTGCTATGGTGGGGGAGTATGCTGGTCGATTATGCCAGATACTGCTCTCACATGAGACAAGGAACGTCTACATTATACCGAGGCCTGATGGGTTCACTTGACTAAGTTGTGGGAGAAAACTTCTCGGTTAAGCGTGCTCGGCGGAGTAGTCACATGATGGGTGACCTCTCGGGAATCTGTCTTTGGATAACCGCAGAGTGCCGTTAAAATCCCACACTTGAATAACCGCAGTGGGTAAGTGGGAATAATATCGGTGTTAGTTGGGATACAACTAGGCGTCGTTCGCTTGTGCTAGGATGGGGGAGTATGCTAGGCGATTATGCCAGATACTGCTCTCACAGGAGACAAGAAACGTCTACATTATACCCAGGCCTTTTCAGCACAATTGGCAGAAAACTCTGCAGTTAAGCGTGCTCGAACGGGAGTAATCCAGGGATGGGTGACCATCTGGGAAGTTTTTGCTGGATTACCGCAGAGATACCCGTTGAAAACCCCACACTACCGGATAACCACAGTGGCTAAGTGGGTACAATATCGGTGGAGGGACGGATCATTCACGAGATCATCCACGAGTTGACAACATATTTACTTTTATCAACTAATTTTGTGTTCTTTTGTGCTTTGAAAGCAATATCCTTTCCAGACTTGGATGTATGCTCATGATCAAAGATCATTAACTTCCCAACAAGAGTATTTCTGCAAAGTGTATCAAGGTTATTTCCTTCAACGATGACATGTTTCTTAGAATCGTATTTAGTTGGCAGCGATCTGAGAATTTTCATCACAATATCCTTTTCATAAATAGTCTTACCCAACGCAAAATATACATTAACCACTTTGATTAAACTCATCAAATGAATCTTTATCATCCATACGAAGGTTTTCCCAATCAGAATTTAGGTGTTGAAGCCTAGCTTCTTTTTCAGAGGTATTTTCTTCTGTTAGAGCATATCTCAGTTGAACCCTCCAAACTTTGGTATGTCAAGTTTGGTTGTCATATTTTAGTGTGTCAAAACTCATCTAAGAGTCGCTTGATTATGTAATAAAGACAACTTCGTTTAGGTTAGACTAGAAAGTCTAAGAATGTTGAGACATACAAGTATTACTCGAAGACTGAAGAACGTGAAGAAGTAACGAACTAAAACGGCAACATCATCCTTCCTCTTGAGGTTAGTAATATTGACTTGAAATGTTTCATTCCTAACGTATCTTTCAATTCGTGCTATATTGAAAACATAACTACGAAGATGTGTATTGGATATATTACTCTAGTAGTGAGACATGATCATAGTATTATGGAATTAGGCTACGAAGTATAACGCTTATCTTTTGAACTTCGTAGATATGAAATCGACATAATCTTATGAATGCTGTTATGATTATGTGAATAAGTAAAGGTGAAGAGTTCATTCTAGGAAACAATGTTTTACATTTTTTTAAAGGAAGTACATTCATGAACTTGTTTTATGAATCGAAAGGAAATCGCTATGCTTATTGGTACGTCCATTCATTGCAAATCTTTGGATTACCAATATGTGTAAGATGGTAGAACTGATGGTAACTTTGTTATCTATCTTTGTACAACTAATCACAATGCCTGACTTATGATTTGGTATGAATGGTTTTTATTAATTAGTGTAACCGATCCTAAGTAATCACCTGAGATGGTATAATCGATATTTGTAATTGGTGTGACCGATCCTAGTAATTGGTGTAACCGATCCTGGTAATTGGTGTAACCGATCCTAGTGACTAGTGTGACCGAACACAAGCAATACCATGAGTATACGGTAACCGGTCCTGGTAATTGATATAACCGATCCTAGTAACTGATGTAACCGGTCCTGGTAACTTGTGCGACCCGATCACAAGTGTTTCCATTTTAAGTATAACCGATCCTAATGATTGGTAGAACCGATTGAACCTATGTATGTGATTTGATATTTGATCAATCACATAGTAGTCTTGGGATGCAGGTAAACCAATTCTAAACTTGTTTGGAAGTATGGTAAAATGATTCCAAGAATGTAAATATGAAAGAGGATTTACATAGAAAAGATGTCAACATACTTTGAACACGGACAATAACCCTTATCATTTATTGTTCAAAGATGTTCCTTAGTACTCAAGGAGATCCTGGACCGAAATTAATTGAGAATCTTTTAATTAAGGTTTTTGGTTGTATATGCTTTTAATGACCAACAATTAAATGCATATCTCTAGAGAATAAAAATTAGTAATGTGCATTTACTGATTGGAGATTTTCTATTGAGATATTTTGGAAATTTTGGACAAGCATTTACTGGAATTATGAAAACCGAATCTTGCCATTCATTGTATATCTTGAGAATATTTTTGGTTTTGGAAATTCCTTGGTGTCCAAACATCATTGGTCTATAAATACCTAAGTTTGCATTTCTAGCAAACTTTTCTAAGAGCTAGGCAAACTTCATCTTTTTGTTGTTTCTGGTGGAGCCGTCTATCCGGAGAGGAAAGTACCCTAATTAGGCGAAATCTATTACGACCGCTCGTTTAAAGACTCCGTGGGATCAAGAAGCTCTACGAGTACCGTTGGTGGGAAACTAAATAATTGTAGTGTTATTAGTTTTCGATTGATTTGATTTACTAACGGTTGTTGAAACTTTGATTGCACCTAGTTTGTTTATTCTTGAGAATCTTCTCTTCTGATATAAGCTTCACTCAAATTAGATCGAAGTATCGACGGGATCTTTAGAAATTTTTGTAGATCTAAAGACATCTTGTGATAATCCATTGTTAACAGACCTATTCCTACAATTCATTGAGCGCCCCTGATCTCATAGGAAGTGGAGGAAGTTAAGTAGTGGAGAAGTGGGTTTGTGCGGAAGGTGGTGATCATCGTGTTTCCGTTATGAGGGAAGACTGATCACACGTTCGCCCACTACTCTCATTTATGTTAACCATCCGTCTTTCCTAACACTTTCTCATAATGGGCGCGTTGCACGCCACACGTTGTAAACCGCCAGACCAAAACCCCAGTGAGCATCCCCCAGTTTGTGACATGTTTGATGTCTCGAGTAAGTGGGTCGAGTAGTAGAACTCGTTGCTGAAAGCATCACGTAGTGCTTTTAGGTCAAATGATAATTTATTTGTAAAACCGATATTTATAAAGCATTGCTTATAATCGATGTATATGAAGCATCGCTTTCGAATAAGCAGCTGAAAATAATCGATGTGCTAGAAGCATCGTTGTTTATGAGCTCGATCGAATTAGTCACGTATCAAGCGTCTTAAAAGCATCACGACCGGCCCTCTTTGGGTGTTCGTTTGAGGACCCTATGGGCGAGCTATCACTTGGTCGATCGCTCCCTGTGGGGAAGAGATGTCCGGTGATCCGAATATTACTTTGTTAGATTTCTGAAAACAAATCTACACTATCTAACTAAGCTGGCGAAGTTGGATGGACGAGATGATTTGCGGAAGTTGTATATTGTCGTTGTCGTATTTAGGGTTTGGAAGCCGTGCGACCATCCCTCTTTTAGTTAGTCAAATCAAAACGCCGGGCACTGATTCGAACAGGCCGATTGGTCATGTGTAAAGATGAGCCACTGGTGTGCACGTTGACATCTCTTGGGACATCTGAAATTAGATCTAAGCCACTCGATTCGGCTGGCGAAGATGAGTGGTCACGATCGAAGTGCGTTGCCGCAAAGCATTTTTTAGGGTTTTCAAACGGCGCGTTCTCCCTACTTTGAGCCGGCGATTTGATGTGCTCTAGTCTTGTTATGAGCGAGTCGATCGACCAAGTGTGGAGTTGGGTCGATGGTGAACACGTTAGCACTTCTTAATTATTCGAAGGAAAATCTAAGTCGTCCAACTAGGCTAGCTAAGTTGGGCGGTCGTGATGTTTTGAGACCGTTTTGGCCGGTCTTAGCTCTTTTGAGCTATTTTTCAACAGCGCGATCATCCTACTTTGGGCAATCGTTTTGATGCGCCTACGGATTGTCGGGTGAGGTTCTATCTACTAAAGATGAAGGTGAGTTGCCGGTGAACACAAGGGCGCCTCTTTGATCGCCCAAAACACGATCTTTGCCGTCCAACTTGGCTGGTTAAGTTGGACGGATGTGATGCTTCTAAGACCGTCATGGTCGGTCTAGTTCGTTTGAGCCTTTTTTAAATAGCGTAACGTCCATGTTCAGGCCAGCGTTTGAGTTTGAATCTGATGAGCTAAGGAGTTAAGACCGGCAGGGATGCTAGTGGGTCCGCCGGCATTTATCGTGATGATTTCCTAGTCCTGTTAGGAGTAGGATATACCTATTAAATTGTGTGGCCAAATCATGTGTCCGTGGTCGTGTCTTAAGACTGATATGGACAGTCTGGATTTCCCTTACGGAATTTAAACGTGTTCGATCGCGCTAACTTTTAATTGAAAGGTATGTAAACACGTTGGTCTCTTTGTCAGAGAGTGATGCAACCTGTGTGAGTACTTCCATGCTGATCTTAATATTAACACTTCGGGAGATTCATGCTACTCTGCTGAGAGTGAACATTTAATCGTCATGTCATGTAAATATTGAGAGTTCGGCTGGGAACATACCGTAGGAAAATACTAGGCAAGTCATGCATTAGTGAATAATGCTGGTGGAAGATAAAATTCACAGAATATTTTGGGATTGCTGTAGCACGCACCATTCTGAGTAAATTTCATATATACGGATATATTGAATTGCTCAATACATATGTGAGCGAATAGGCTTAAGCACTCATTGCTTTTAAATGGCTTCTGTTCCTTTGCATGATGACAGCGCATTAAATACAGGGTTTACGATTTTAGCCCTTGAACTAAGAACCACCATCAACATTAAGTCCCCTGCTTAGTACGTAACAGTGACATTGTTGCGGGGTAAGAACTATATGGTGACAAATAAAGGTAAAACTTATGAGACAAAGTTTGATATTACCAGGAGAGATGGGTCGGCCTGTTCTTGGAACATGTCACGTTCAAGAGGCGTCCAGGTAAACATTCCCCTATCATGATGTCGATTGGCCCATGTAGATTAGGCATACTATTTGTTGGGATCTCAAACTGCATTCCTTCCAAGTCCCTTGTACATATGAGTATCGTTCGAGAGCGTGTCCAAGCTTTCCTGGCTTCGGTTAGCATGGAGGAAAAGTGGAGGCGCGATGAAGTATCTCAGCTAACAAGTGCTAGGGCTGAAAGGTTTGATGCCCGGCTAAAGTAAAGGATGGTGGAGCATAACATGAACTCCTAGATAAACATGAATACCCTTTTCATGACAACATCATAATCCTCGACTCTGAAGTGGACGAAACCTATCATGAGGAATATCCTTAAAAGGCTGCTGAAGCAATTTCTGAAAAATATGTTGAAGCAGCTCGAGAGGATATTGAAGCGGCTCGAGAGGATGTTGAAGCGGCTTCTGGAGAGGACTCTAGTGAAGGCGCCATTGGCCCTGGCGTTGATGGCACTTCTTAGTAGTCTTTGTTTCGTGTGGCTGGAGCCAGGGCTTGAAACCTTAGACGTAGCGCTCCCCGGTAAGGTTAGAGTAGAGCATATGTACATTATTTTTCAATCCGAGCTCTCCCATTCTTTTGTTTTATATTCCCCTTGAAGACTACATGCTTCTTGAAGATTTGTGGCGTACCGTCTAGGTAGGTAAAAGGATGGACGTTGTGCCGCGAATCTTTAAGGACTTCATTTCAAGCGACATCTTTTGAACCGCCTTCTGAATCTTGGATGGTTGTATGGAATGGGTTGCGATGAGCAGTCCCCAGTTACACTTCAAATTCGATGGCGTGACTGGATACGTGAAAACATCTCCGATTTGTACTTTTGGAGTCTTTGATGCACATGTATGTCTTCATGTTGAAAATTTCCTGCGGCTCGTAAAGCTTAAACAGTGATGATGCTGATATTAGAAATAAATCGGTTGAGGGACGTGAAGGCATCCTGTGCTGGCAGTCCCCATGTGTAATTATCCCGAGCTCATTTTCTCTTGAAAGACGTACTTTCATTGCATTTGTTGGTAAGGTGTTGAAGCGGCTTCGACCTCTGAAGAGAGCGTTGAAGCGTCTTCGGGAAAGAGAGCGTTGAAGTGACTTCTTCTAGAGAGGGCGTTGAAGCGTCTTCAGGAGATAGAATGCGGTGAAGCGGATTCTTATGGAGAGAGAGCGTTGAAGCGGCTTCAGGAGAGAGCGTTGAAGCGGCTTCTTCTGGAGAGAGCGTTGAAATGGCTTCTTCTGGGAAAGCGTTGAAGCGGCTTCTGGAGAGAGCGTTGAAGCGGCTTCTTCTGGGAAGAGCGTTGAAGCGGATTCAGGAGAGAGCGTTGAAGCGCTTCTTCTGGGGAGAGCGTTGAAGCGGCTTCAGGAGAGAGCACTGAAGCGGCTTCTTCTGGGGAGAGCGTTGAAGCGGCTTCGGAAAAGAGCGTTGAAGCGGCTTCGGGAGAGAACTCCAGTGAGAGCTCCCTTAACCCTTGATTTCGAGAAATGAGGTATTCCCGTTCTTGTGAGGCGATATGATATGGCAGATGGGAAGACGACACACAAATAGTGCTGGTCGACAAGTCTTGTTTTCTCCTCATGGGAAAGAATATCGTTTCTACTGTAACATCTCAACGCATGCAATGCTGGCAATGGTGTTTCGAAATATGGGGGATAACAATAATGGTTAAGGATTCGACCAACCTTCAGTTTGATTTCCCTTGCAAATTACATGCTTCTTGATTGACCGTCTCTCTTGTGTTAAAGAAGTCCTTGACTGACGACAAAG
Source organism: Papaver armeniacum (assembly GCA_023531295.1). NCBI lineage: Eukaryota > Viridiplantae > Streptophyta > Magnoliopsida > Ranunculales > Papaveraceae > Papaver > Papaver armeniacum. The sequence continues at coordinate 125,663 of JAJJWW010010956.1, read as the reverse complement.
GAATTTAATGCTGAGCCTCAGTCCCCAAGTGTGGTTTACGTGATTCTATCTTGTGTGGTCGATGGGTTTACCATGATGAGGATATCACCCTCTTGCTGATGACTATGTACAAAACAAGGTTGGCTGGAGCTTGGATGGCTGCGATCACGATCCTTGAAAAAGACGAGTGATGAATACGGGCACAAATCTTGGTAGTGACGAGTAGTGGCTACGTCCATGGATCTTGAAAGAAGGAGCGACAGCTACGATCATGAACCTTGGTCGGCCACGACCATGAATATTGATGGGCTTTAATAAATCACGCATGCGAGTTTATTCTCCCTTCTTTATTTTTTGGTGAAGCATCTCTCCCCTGATTCCCTGTCTGCGGAAACTCACCTATTGTTGTTTGCATAAATGCTCCATCATGGTCTGTACGGTTTCGTGGACGGAGTCCCCAGGAACTATGCAACTCCTGACGGGAAGAAGGTCTATGCGAACTCCCTCAGTGCCTAATTGAAGTTCTCCTGCATCTGTGGTAACGATAATATTTGGGATTTTCCATTTGTTCCTGATTTGGTGGGCGCCCGATAGGAGGTAGTTTGATGGCATCATCTTGAATCCATACTTCCAGGAGTTCAATTACTACATCGATCGGTAACGGGAAGTGTGGAGTAGCATCTTCAGTTTCTTGTTGTTGTGCAGGAGTCTTAGCCGCGGCCTTTCGGGATGGGGTCGTCTAATGCGCTGGTGCTCCACATTTGAGTTTTTGTTCTGTAACTGGAGCTTTTATCTTTCCTCCTACGCTCACCACGTTTATAGAGGGTTGAGTGTTGTATTGTTTGTTGATGAGACGTTTGTTTCCTCTAATCTCACGTGTATCTTCATTCCTGGCGGGCCTGATTCCTTCCAGCAAGGCTGGTGCTATTGTAGCCAACCTATTAGCAGCTTCATGAAGTTCATAGAACGTCTAGAAGCGCAGGTTCTCCATTAAAGCGCGATAGACAGGTGCCATGCCATTAATGCACAACTCTAATAATTGATGTTCAGTCACATTTGGATCATAGTGCTTGAATCCAATTGGCTATGCGGTTTGGTGTAATGTTGTTGTACCAGGTGTACGCTCTCCCGGTAACTGACTTTGAGAACTCTTTCAGGGAGGACATGATTGTATTCGTGCTCTTCTAATGAGTCCACAAAACGAGAGATGTGTTCACGAGCATTACCAGTTCCGTCATAAAGGGAAAATTGAGGACAGAAGTATCCTATCGGAAGAGGAACTCTCTGCACATCAGGAGGACACGGAGATTGATGCTAGTGCATGTCCACCGGGTTTTCCTTGCTTCGATTTTGGAGGATACGCTCCAGATCCTCACGTGTGATGAAGTAGGACAACTGATCTATTTCTCTTGCGCGCTCAGGAGCAACAAGAACTTCCTCATCGATGAATGCACGCCCTGTTTAAGTGCTTGCGCCAAAAGTGTTGAAAGTACTCCTTATTGTTTCCACGGGATGACGCGTCTCTTGTGGTAGTCGTTCTGTTAGCGTCTCAAGGAAAGTGAGTACCTCTTTTTGAGTTGTAGCCATGTCTGCCCGAGCCTTAGCGAGAATTTCTTGTCTCTCCATTAAATCGACAATCGTAATAGGGGTTGGCTTCCTCTAGATCCCGCGGTCTCTCGTCATGATGGGGAGTGGCGAAGCTCTAGTAACAATCGGGGGTGTTACGCTCGAAGAAATATTGGGGGCGGCGGTAGCGGCACTGGCTCTGGTGATTAGAGGTGTCACGCCTAAGGGAACGTTTCCAGTGCCACTGGTGTTGGTGGTTGAGGATGTAGTGCCACGAGATGCGTTGATTGTGCTGGTAGGCGGTACATTGGCGTCGCCGGCAGGAATGTGGACACCAGGGGTGTTGTCAGCGCCAGTAGCATCGGGATTAGTCGTTGATCCAGACCTACGATCCACCATATTTAATTCTTTGAGAAAATTGGAATGAAATTGAAAATTGATCTTGCAACCGAGAGATTAATCTCCCACTGTGGTCGCCAGTTGTTTTGGGGTAAACACTGGTTCTGCTGTTTTGGGTAAATTTGGGTGTGTTGATGAGAAACGAATTCAAACCCTAAACAAATGTACAAAGACATGAGTACTTTTGAGTTCGAGAGATCAATCTATAAGACTCGCCTAAACCAAGAAATGGTCATTCCGCATTCAATTCGGTCACAAGGAGAAGGGTTGATCTTAGGGAGGGAAGCGAAGAAGGTGTTTGAGATCAAAATGTTGAATTATGAAGGTGTGGATGTTTTATGACTTGTATCAGAAAATGGTTTCTGGCTACTTGTATTGATAACACTTGTGTTCTGTCTATTCGAAATAGATTGAAAACCTATTCCTACAAGTCATTGAGCGCCCCTCATCTCATAGGAAGTGGTGGAAGTTAAGTAGTGGAGAAGTGGTTTTGTGCGGAAGGTGGTGATCATCGTGTTTCCGTTATGAGGGAAGACTGATCACACGTTCGCCCACTACTCTCATTACTGTTAATCATCCGTCTTTCCTGACACTTTCTCGTAATGGGCGTGTTGCACGCCGCACATTGTAAACCGCCAGAGAAATACCCCGGTGAGCATCCTCGCCTTTGTGACATGTTTGATGTCTCGAGTAAGTGGGTCGAGTCGTGGGACTCGTTGCTGAAAGCATCACGTAGTGCTTTTAGTTCCAATAATAATTTATTTGTAAAACTGATGTTTATAAAGCATTGCTTATAATCGATGTATGTGAAGCATCGCTTTCGAATAAGCAGCTGAAAATAATAGATGTGCTAGAAGCATCGTTGTTTATGAGCTCGATCGAATCAGTCACGAATCAAGCGTCTTAAAAGCAGCACGACCGGCCCTCTTTGGGTGTTCGTTTGAGGACCCTATGGGCGAGCTATCACTTGGTCGATCGCTCCCTGTGGGGAAGAGATGGTCGGTGTTCACAATGCTACTTTGTTAGATTTCTGAAAACAAATCTACATTATCCAACTAGACTGACGAAGTTGGATGGACGAGATGATTTGCGGCAGTTGTATATTGTCGTTGTCGTATTTAGGGTTTGGAAGTCGTGCGACCATCCCTGTTTTAGTTAGTCTAATCAAAGCGCTGGGCACTGATTCGAACAGGCCGATTGGTCATGTGCAAAGATGAGCCGCTGGTGTGCACGATGACATCTCTTGGGCTATCTGAAATTAGATCTAAGCCACTCGATTCGGCTGGCGAAGATGAGTGGTCACGATCAAAGTGCGTTGCCGCAAAGCATTTTTTAGGTTTTTCAAACGACGCGTTCTCCCTACTTTGGGCTGGCGATTTGATGTGCTCTAGTCTTGTTATGAGCGATTCGATCGACCAAGTGTGGAGTTGGGTCGATGGTGAACACGTTAGCACTTCTTTAATTATTCGAAGGAAAATCTAAGTCGTCCAACTAGGCTAGCTAAGTTGGGCGGTCATGATGTTTTGAGACCGTTTTGGCCGGTCTTAGCTCTTATGAGCTATTTTTCAACGGCGCGATCATGCTACTTTGGGCAATCGTTTTGATGCACCTACGAATTTCCGGTGAGGTTCGATCGACTAAAGATGAAGGTGAGTTGTCGGTGAACACAACGACGCCTCTTTGATCGCCCAAAACACGATCTACGCCGTCCAACTTGGCTGGTTAAGTTGGACGGATGTGATGCTTCTAATACCGTCATGGTCGGTCTAGTTCATTTGAGCCTTTTTTAAATAGCGGGAACGTCCATGTTCAGGCCAGCGTTTGAGTGTGCATCGGATGAGCTAAAAGTTACGATCGGCAGGGATGCTAGTGGACCCGTCAGCGTTTATCGTGACGATCGCCTAGTCCTGTTAGGAGTAGGATAGACCTATTAAATTGTGTGGCCAAATCATGTGGCTGTGGTCGTTTCTTAAGACTGATATGGACAGTCTGGATTTACCTTACGGAATTTAAACGCGTTCGATCGCGCTAACTTTTAATTGAAAGGTGTGTAAACACGTTGGTCTCTTTGTCAGAGAGTGATGCAACATGTGTGAGTACTTCCATGCAGATCTTAATATTGACACTTCGGGAGATTCATGCTACTCTGCTGAGAGTGAACATTTAATCGTCATGTCATGTCAATATTGAGAGTTCGGCTGGGTACATAGCGTAGGAAAAATGATGGTGGAAGATAAAATTCACATAATATTTTGGGATTTTTGTTGCACGCACCATTCTGAGTAAATTTCATATATACAGATATATTGAATTGCTCAATACATATGTGAGCGAAGAGGCTTAAGCACTCATTGGTTTTAAATGTCTTCTCTGCTCCTTTGCAGGATGACAACACATTAAATACAGGGTTTACGATTTTAGCCCTTGAACTAAAAACCACCATCAACAGGTAGTTGTTGGATAGATTGATCTCACCGATGCAAAGAAGTTTATTAGCTTAAACGGAAGAGCCTTTTCATATGACTTGAGATATCTTTATCTGGAAAGAATCAATAGAGTTGTTACCAAACAGATTTGTTGTTCCTTTACTTTATTGGAATACGATCCAACGGAATTGTTCCAAATCGTGCTCTCATCGAAGTCGGAAGCGCATGGATACCGAGGAAACTAAGTGAACTAAGGGTAGTTGCTTGGTCTCAACTATATGAAGTTGGTTTAGATTTTGTATAGCGGCTTAATTCTGAGAGTATTCAATTCTGGACTTGGTTCCAGGGTTTTTCTGCATTTGCAGTTTTCCTCGTTAACAAAATCTTGTTGTGTCATTTACTTTTCCTTTCCGCAATTATAATTGTTGTTATTATAATTTAATATAAATTATACACAAATGTTAACTCAATATACTTGATAGTGATCCTATAGAGTTTGGTTAAGTCCGAACCTATTATCAAGTATTATACTTCGTTATTGTATTGTCTCGATCTTATATCCATAGTCAATCACACAAGTTATCTTGTTGTCGTATTGTCTCGATCTCGTATCCATAAACAATCACACGAAGTCTGAACCAATTTGTTGTATTGTCTTGACCTTGTCCATAGACAATCACTTTCGGTAAGAGGACTTAAAGGTGGATAAATTAAAGATTGTGGTGTATTTGGGTACCCTCGTCTTTTCAATTGGTATCAGAACGGGTAAACACGAAAAGATCTAACAATATGTGTTTGGTGTGATCCAACCTATAAGAATTGAATCTGATGGATGATTCAGTTAACATAATAGTAGGATTTGACTACTTCAAAGACTCGTGGTGGAAGACACTAATGGAGTATATGATACTCTTGTTCCTAAATTTGTTAGGGGATTGGAATTAAGTCTATGTATATCTTGGATGACTTACATAATCCCTTGGTTATCATAGAATTGTATCTCATGGTGTTGAATACTGACAAGGTTAGTAACAATGATACAATACTCTATGGGACATGTTGTATTTTGAAAATGCATAAGATTCCACATAGATTTTGGGTATTTACACTGTTACAACTAACTGGAGCGTTATGTCGCTCGTCAGAGTTGTGTCAGGTGATGGAATTACCTAGTTGTCCCTGAACAAAAGTCAATTAATATTATTCCATCGGGTTTGCAAATCTCTAAGAATTGTGCGTCGTTCGATCAAACTGGGTGAAAACCTAACATATAACTCACCAGATCTATCTCCTACCTCATTCACCCACCGCTATGCTTCAATTTTCTTCTCTCGCAACAATGGAGAGAATGGTAAGGTGAACTTAACGTTTATGTAGTTATGATTCATACTTCGTCGGACTCAGATTTCTTCTTCATCGCGGGTTAAGACGAGTTAAAAGAGTTCTTCTCATCACCAGTTAATCAAGGTGTTGAAGATGATGATCACTGTTAGTTTTCGTATTAAAGATATTCAAGATGATGTTCACAAAAACTGTGGTTTTTTAATTTTGAATTTTTTTTTTCATAGACCCTAAATTTGTGAAAGAAATTTTTGGGGATTTTTTCTTTTTCTGTAATTTGTTGATTTTTCATAAGATTATATGTTATCCCAATTTCGATTCAGAAACTCTAGTTGTGGATTTTTTTCTTATAAACCTAAATTTATGAAATTGGGTATTTTTTTTCTTTTGAAACCCTAGTTTGGATTGGTAATGATAAAGTGTTATCACAGTTTGTTTTGGATAATTACAGGGTGGTACATGTATGTTTTATCAGTGAAGAGGAATATGGATTGAAGTTGAACAAATTCTTTGTTAAGAATGGCTTTGATGGTTTTGATGGAGTTGTTAGTATAACCTTTCGGTGGTGCTTCTTGTTGCTGGTGGTGGTGCTACTTGCAGATGGTGGTGGTGCTACTGCTTGTTTCTACTGCTGTTGGTGAAATAGATCAGGATCTTTACATGGCACCGAACTTCAGCCCGCATTCAGGATCCTTCCACCTCAGTCCCCAGAAGAGTTCACCGCATCCTCTCTTGGGTATAGCCGCCACCTCCACCCCCACCCCCACCACTATCATCACCTCAAGAAATTTATAGGGGTATTTAAGACAAAATTCAGACTGTTTTTCTCAAAATAGTTAAGTCGGATGGTAAAATACCACTTTGTAATCACTAATTAAAGCTGTGATCATTTTGTAAAACCAATTAAGGAAGTGTGACCATTCTGTAAAACACCCTAAGATTTTTCATTATATGAACCATGACTATTCTGTTCTTGAAAAATCTGGGATCTTAAATATATTTTGGATTTCCTAACAATATATATATATATATGTACATTATCAGATATAAGATTGTCAATGTATCGCCAGTTAGGATGCGATTTTGGAATCTTTATGTTTTTACAAAGAATGATTTTTCGGTTAATAATTCTATTAACAATGGATTGCTTCATACACCCCATAACTGTTTTAATGAAGCAAGTGATCTTTTGAAGTATTACTGGATTTATGATTCTAAAGATATTTTTAACGAATATTTTGTTATGTTCAAAATTATTTTTGTATACTCTATTGGAAAATTCTTGAGTGAATTTCGTAAAATATTATCAAGTTTTGGTAATCATAGAGTAAACAATTTTTTGGACACGAATATAGGATTAATCTGTAATATAGATCCAATCCATGAAAAATCGGTTTCCCAAAGAAAGACCTAGTTGCAAAACCGGATTTTTTTCCCCACAAATCAAGGTTTCCGATTTTGGAAGGATTTCTATAACTAGTTATTTCCGGAAATTGTGATCTTCACTTCCTATAAAACAAGATTATTCTGTGTTGTTCTTAAAAACATCCTGGGAAAAAAAATTCGGAACCGAAACTAAGGTTTTTCATATTCCACTGACTTTTGGAAGTACGAGAAAAAGGAAATCAAGAAATAATCAATCTTCTGATGACCGTGTCAGATACGATGTGATTGAAATGATCATATTTCCTTACAAAATAGAAGAAGAACATGAACTCACCTTTTTTGTTGATACATCATGTTTTGAGAAATACAAAACTCTCAAGAGGATAGAGTTTACTGCTAAAAAAAGATTTGATCCAGAAGTCCAAGATAAGGATTACGTGAAGTTTGTCGAGATCGAAATTGGAGAAAGCTTTTTGATTTTGAGAAATATTCACCTGATTTGGTAAGAATTTTCTATGCTAATATTTACAATATTGATCATAAAAAACTTACCTTTGTTACTCTTATTGGTTGTGGACTTTACTATGTCAATCGTAAGACGATTTAAAACATCATCAAGTACAATGTGGAATGTAGTCACCTGATTACCGGAGTTGAAATTGAATATGATACCATTTCAACACGTCTCATTGGAAAAATGATTGACTAGGAATATAGTAGGTTACCAACCAAATATATACCTATTTATTTAAGGGTTTTCGGAAAACTTGCTATAGCAACTCTATTTGCAAGTACAAGAGATAAGTCGGTTTGGAGTAAGGATTTTGCAGAACTTGTCTGTTTTCTGTTGAAAGAAGATCCTCAAATTGATCTATGTGGAATCATTGTCAGCCAAATGATGAAGATATCAGACTCTATTTCTTCTCCATGAATCAAGAGACATCTCGGTTTTCCATGTATAATTACCAAAATTTGTGAATTTATCATGGGAGATGACTTTGATGACATGAGAAGCACTAATGTTGTCTCTAAAAAGACTATAAGTCAAATAATTGGATGTCAAACCAGAAATCAAATTGTTGAAAGAAATTCACAAATTTCTAACAACAAGTCTCTTTTGGTTCATCTTAAAACTCTTAGTAGACAAATTGACTGTATTCAGAAACAGTTAGCCTTTGCTGCTCAAAAAGATCCAGAAACTCTTAAAGGTATTCTAAACATTGAATCAGAGTTTTAGAAGGGTGAAGGTAACCAAGAATCAGAAACAGAAAAAGGTTGTCAAAAAGAACTTGAAGACAATGAGTGATCTACTTCTTAAAATCTCAAGAAAGAAAAATAGACATCAGTTTTTGATTTATTTTCATTATTGTATAAGGTCTATTTTTGAATAAAATTATTATTTTATAATTTTTCTTGTGATAGTTTCCGACTACATAACCTGTGCTTGAATGTCTATATTTTTGCTATGTGTTTTTGGTTTATAAGATGTCTGATTTCGGTTTTTCATTAACCTCAATATTCGATCTCATATGATGTTAACCCTTATGGTTTGTGTGGCTTTTTGATTTAGCAGGATTAAGTTCTAGCCCATATTGGTAGGCTTTATCAAAGGATCATAAGGTGTTCCAATTGAAACTCATATGTGAAAAGTCACAATATGTTGAATAAATTTGTGTTTAGCATAACATATGTGTTTCGGGTTTCAACTTTTGCTATTGGCACACATTAGTTAAACCGATTCAACCTTTCTCTCTGTAAAGGTTGCCTTTATCATTGTTCTTTTGTTCTTGCTTGATGATTACGACAACATACGGGGGAGAGTTCTTATTTGAACTTGCGCTTAATGATATATCTTTCTGGGGAGAAGAGGATGCGAAATCTGAGGTAACGAATTTGTTAGTTAATCGTTTTCTTGTTTAACAAAATCATGTTTATATTTCATACATTTTGCTTTTACTTAACAAAATTTCGGTACAATTGATATATTCCATTACGATGTGTATGGATGTGTGTGTGTGTGTGTGTGATTCAATTGTTTCCGGTTAAGAAAGACTGTGTCAATTTATTTGGATTATTGTTTGGTATCTTCTTTATTGTTGGGTATCAAGTGTTTTTGCTTAACGAAATTTCGGTGCAATTGCGGTGCTATAATTTCTATGTTTGTTTCAATTGCTTCCGGTTAAGAAAATAATTGTGCAAGTCAATTTTTTTTGGTTTGTATGTATTGTTTATCGCTTAACGAAATATGGGATCATTTGTTTAGTCCAATTTGATTCTGGATAAGAGAAACTAAGTCAATTTTGATCTTAGTTAGACTTATCAAATTGAAGATTCGGTTATTCAAGTCTAATCGAATGCCTTGACATGAAAAACTAGTTAACTAACCTAGTTTTTGTCTTGTCTAAAGAGAAAGGTATAAGTTATTTTTTTACTAATTAGAGCATGATGAGAGAAATAAAGTTAATTCTAATCTTTATTTTGGTCTTATCGAAATAAGCGATTGTATGTTTACAATCGGTTTAGCAATGAAATTAAGTTTCTTAGTCGAATTGCTAAACTATTAGGGAAATTGCTTCAGACAATGGTTTTCCTTGATAACATATTAAAAATAAATTATTTGTAGTTTTGGTTTTAATATTGGTTATCTAAAGTGGTATGTGAAACCTTCGTGCTTAACTCTTATAGGTTGTTTACAAGTCTTTTAGATTTGTAAGATACTTTCGGTTTTTTCTTTATTTGCTCGAACCATTGTCATTTTGTGACAAAAATGGGGAGAAATATATGGAGTAAACAATTGATCTGCAATCACTAAGGAAAGGACAATTGTGCTTAAACGTTATATCTAACGAAAGAGTAAAGCATTGACTAAGGGGGAGAAACATATCATATTGTTGTTGTAGTTATTTTGACTACAAAAAGAGGAATAACAAAGATGTTCGAATTGAATATCTACCTATCTTACCTTTAAGGGGAGTATAAGCTTTGTTATTCAAATGTCAACATCGGCATTTATTGATTGAATATATGCAGGTTATTGTGCTGTTGAAACTTGGAATCAAGCGTATGTAAAATGAATTCTTGTAATTAGTTTAATCCATATGTATTAAGAGTTTTGTCACTAAAATTGACAAAGGGGGAGATTGTTAGAGTATAGCTCGGTTGAACCCACCAAGCGTTGGTATGCCAAGTTTGATTGTCATATTTTAGTGTGTCAAAACTCATCTAAGAGTCGCTTGATTATGTACTAGAGACAACTTCGTTTAAATTAGACTAGAAAGTCTAGGAATGTTGAGACATACAAGTATTACTCGAAGACCTGAAGAACATGAAGAAGTAACGAACTACAACGACGACATCATCCTTCCTCTTGAGGTTAGTAATATTGACTTGAACTATTTCATTCCTAACGTATCTTTCAAGTCATTTTATATTGAAAACATAACTGCGAAGCTGTGTATTGGATATATTACTCTAGTAGTGAGACATGATCACATGATCATAGTATTAGGAATTAGACTACGAAGTATAACGCTTATCTTTTGAACTTCGTAGATATGACATTGACATATTCTTATGAATGTTGTTATGATTATGTGAATGGGTAAAGGTGAAGATTTCATCCTAGGAAACAATGTTTTACATTTGTTTAAAGGAAGTACCTTCATGAACTTATTTTATAAATCGAAAGGGAAATCGCTAGGCTTATTGGTACGGATATTCATTGCAAATCTTTGGATTACCAATATGTGTGAGATGGTAAAACCGATCGTAACTTTGTTATGTATCTTGGTACAACTAATCACAATGCCTGACTTATGATTTAGTATGACTGGTTTTTATTAATTAGTGTAACTGATCCTAAGTAATCACTTGAGATGGTATGATCGATATTTGTAATTGGTGTGACTGATCACAGAGTGTTGTGTAATCAATCCTTGTAATCGGATAACCAGTCCTAGTAATTGGTGTAACCGATCGTGGTAATTGGTGTAACCGACCTAGTTACTGGTGTGACCGATCACAAGCAATACCATGAGTATATGGTAATTGGTCATGGTAATTGATGTAACCGATCCTGGTAACTGATGTAACCGGTCCTGGTAACTTGTGTGACCAATCACAAGTGTTTCCATATTACGGTATAACCGATCCTAATGATTGGTAGAACTGATTGAACCCACATATGTGATTTGATATTTGATCAATCACATAGTAGTCTTGGAATACAGGTGAACCAATTCTAAACTTGTTTGGAAGTGTGGTAAAACCGATTCCAAGAATGTAAATATGAAAGAGGATTTACATAGAAAATACGTAAACATACTTTGAACACGTACAATAACTCTTATCATTTATTGTTCAAAGATATTCATTAATACTCAAGGAGATCTTGGACCGAAATTAATTGAGAATCTTTTTATTAAGGTTTTTGGTTATATATGATTTTAATTTTAATGACCTTCAATTAAATGCATATCTCTAGAGAATAAAAATTAGTAATGTGCATTTACTAATTGAAGATTTTATATTGAGAGATTTCGAAAATTTTGGACAAGCATTTACTGGAATTATGAAAACCGAATCTTGTCATTCATTGCATATCTTGAGAATATTTTCGGTTTTGGAAATTCATTTGTGTCCAAACATCCTTGGTCTATAAATACCTAAGTTTGCATTTCTAGTAAATTATCTTAAGAGCCCGGCAAACTTCATCTTTTTGTTGTATATGGTGGATCCGTCTATCCGGAGAGGAAAGTACCCTAATTAGGTGAAATCTCTTACGACCGCTCGTTTAAAGACTTTTGTAGGACCAAGAAGCTCTACGAGTACCGTTGGTGGGAAATTAGATAATTGCAGTGTTATTAGTTTTCGATTGATTTGATTGACTAACGGTCGTTGAAACTTTGATTGCACTTAGTTTCTTTATTCTTGAGAATCTTCTCTTCTGATATAAGATTCACTCAAACTAGATTGAAGTATCGACTGGATCTTTAGAACTGTTTGTAGATCTAAAGACATCTTGTGATAATCCATTGTTAACGACTTCGCTTACGTGTGTGATTTATCACAAGAGATTCAAGTGGTGTTGTGTAGGTTTTATTTGAAGATTAAAGAAGATTTGAAGACGAAGAAGATTTATTATTGGTTTCTTATATCTTTGTGTTGCACAAACCTTGATCGGCTGGGATCCAACTAGAATCGGATTTATTCGATTGATTAGTTACATGAGATCGGTATTCACAATATATCTCTTTAAGATTTATTTGGATTGAGTGCGAATCTAAACTCTGCTACTTCGGTAGTTGTTGGATATATTGATCTAACCAGGAAAAGGAGTTTATTGGCTTAAACAGGAGAGTCTTTGCATATGACTTCAGATATCTTTATCTGGAAAGAATCAATAGAGTTGTTACCAAACATATTTGTTGTTCCTTTACTGTTTGGAATACGATCCAAAGGAATTGTTCCAGTGCGTGCACTCATCGAAGTCGGAAGCGCAGGGATACTGAGGAAACTAAGTGAATTAGGGGTAGTTGTTGGGTCTCAACTATACGAAGTTGGTTTAGATTTTGTATAGCGGCTTAATTCTGAGAGTATTCAATTTTGGACTTTGTCCCGGGGTTTTTCTGCATTTGCAGTTTTCCTCGTTAACAAAATATTGTTGTGTCATTTACTTTTCCTTTCCGCAATTATAATTGTTGTTACTATAATTTAAAATAAATTACATAAACGTTAACTCTATTATACTTGATAGTGATCCTATAGAGTTTGGTTAAGTATTAACCTATTATCAAGTATCATACTTTGTTGTTGTATTATCTCGATCTTGTATCCATAGTCAATCACACAAGTTATCTTGTTGTCGTATTGTCTCGATCTAGTATCCATAGACAAGTATACGAAGTGTGAACCGATTTGTTGTATTGTCTTGACCTTGTCCATACACAATCACTTTCGGTAAGAGGACTTATAGGTGGAAAAATTAAAGATTGTGGTGTATTTGGGTACCCTCGTCTTTTCACCTTCGAATGCGGTTTGTAAGATATCCCAAGCATCTTTTGACTGACTGCACGTAGTCACATGGTGTTGAAGATCTGGGGTAATGGCATGGATGATAGCATTCAATTTGTCAGAATTTTGCTTTGCAACAAGAATCTCGACAGACTCATACTCATCAATATCCTTTGGAACAGGTAAATCATTTACCGTAACTAATGGAGGATTATAGCCATTAACAACACGAACCCATGTTTGAAAATCACGCGCTTGAAGAAAGGCACGCATAGACAATTTTATACCATAAGTAATTCGAGCCATCGAAAATCGGCGGTACGTTCTGAGAGATAGCACTTCTGTCCATAGAGTCGATTGCTACAAACACGGACTTATGAGGTTTTAGTGTGTTTGCTCATTTCCGATACCAATTGAAAAAGTGGGGTCTAACAACCACACCCAATATTTCGTTCGGCAATCTGTATGGACTAAACTCCAATATAATTTCAAGAGAATCAACTAGACAAATCGGACTCAATGAAGGAAAGATATTCAAGAGTTATATTTTGTTTGTCAATGTAATCGAAGAAATCAAACAGGATAGAATCGTGGAGCTCCGATTATTATGAGAAACAACTTGGACGGTATCAAAAACCAATATCCAAGTGTCAATCAATTTCTTTCTAAAAACCAAAGGTCGGATTTACCAATTGATTGAACTACGCATAACCTGTGATATTTCAATTATATAAACAAATATAATGCGGAAAATAAATAACACAAACACCAGAGATTTTGTTAACGAGGGAACCGCAAATGCAGAAAAACCCCGGGACCTAGTCCAGATTTGAACACCACACTGTATTAAGCCGCTACAGACTCTAGCCTACTACAAGTTAACTTCGGACTAGAATGTAGTTGAGCCCTAACCAAGTCTCACACCGATTAAGGTACAGTCGCGTTCCTTACTCCTCTGAATCCTAGCAGGACTCTACGCACTTGATTCCCTTAGTTGATCTCACCCACAACTAAGAGTTGCTACGACCCAAAGTCGAAGACTTATAAACAAATTTGTCTCCCACAGAAAAGTCTATTCTGATAGATAAATTTGTCTCTCACAGAAGTACCTATGAAGTTTTGTTCCGTCTTTTGATAAATCAAGGTAAACATGAACCAATTGATAATCCGGTCTTATGTTCCCGAAGAACAACCTATAAATATCAATCACCTCACAATAACTTAATTATATGGTAGTAGAAGAAGTTATTGTGGAATCACAAAGAATGAGACGAAGAGCTTTGTGATTACTTTTTATATCTTACCTATCTGGAGATAAATCTCGAGAAAATCTTAGAGAAGATAGTACTCAACACGATGGAACAAGTAAGATCATAACACGCAACTCTGAGAAATTAGTTGGGTCTGGCTTCACGAATCCCGGATGAAGTCTTCAAGTCGTTAACCTATAATGGTTTTGAAAAAACCTAGGTTAAAAGAGAATCGACTCTAGTCGCAACTAGGACACAGGAAAGTGTCGGGATTCGGTTTTCCGGTTGGTAGAGTTCTCCCTTATATAGTCTTCAAATCAGGGTTTAATAGTTTATAAACAAAGCAATCAATATTCATCGTTAGATGAAAACATGATTTAAGATTCAAGTTAAGTTTGCTTAAAACCAAAGAAATATCTCTCCACCGTTATATGGTCTTAGCTTGTTACACACAAATAAAATAAACCTTCATTTAGATATGGGTAACCATACCCAAACGTGTATATTGAGTTGGCTCAACAATAGTTAACCGAAGTTAGCCATATGAACACTTTTGTCTTAACCACATTCATCTAACACTTCTAGATCAAATATAATGATCAATCAAACATGAAAGATAATCAAGTGAATCTAATTGTATTACAATAGAGTTGTTCAATTGTATACATCTCATAGAAGTATATAAGAACCAATTGAAACAAAATCAGATTGATTTGTAATCGTACAAAGTACTTATACCGAAATCAATTCATGAACATTAAGCCAAGGTTTGAGAAGATTGCATTCCTTAATTTATTAATGTATTTGTTCATGAGTAAGAAAGCATACTTAACCGATTTTAGAACTTTAACCGCTAATTTTGCAAACTGGTACGCAAACTTTAGTTACGGACTTTGGTCTTGTCCAGTCGTTTGCAAACGAGTACGCAAACAGCGTCCCGGACCTAACTCAGGTGGAACCGTTCGCATACTTGTATGCAAACTTGGTTCCCGGACTTTTCAGTTAAAACTGTTCGCATACTGGTATGCAAACAAGGTTTCCGGACCTGAATCACACCACAATAGTTTGCATACTTGTATACATACTGTGTTGTATCTAGACAAAGGTTAATTGTTCTCAACTCCCATTTCAATCATTGAAAGTTTGAAACATCCTTAGAAGACGACAATAACTGTTACACACAAACTATTAGCTTGTAAGTAATTTTCAAGTGATTGAATGATCAATATGAAACTTTCTGAGTCGACATCAAATGATTGTCTCACACAAACCATGTAAGATGTTTCAAGGCAAATTTCACATGATCATCTTTTGACTTATTATTTAGTTTCAACAAATAAATTATTTCCAGCTAAACTGGTCATGAATAATGATGATCGTAGCTAAAGCAAAATGCTTCCAACACATATTTCGAGAAATATATAAGCGAGATAAACTCGGCTCGAAGTATCAAATGTGTATAATATAAGAATCTATATAGATATACGACTTAGTCTCATTATGGTATATAATAAATAGACTTCTGAGTGATAAATAAGTTTTAGTCTCCGAATACCTTTTGTTGATGAAGTTCCTCTAAGATCCCCTGAGTAGATCTTCGTCTTTAATCGATGAACATCGTGAAGTCTAAAGTTCAACTACACATTCTACCCTAATCTGAGACATAGCTATAAGTAGACTAGAAATCAATACTTATAGTTTTGATCACATAAAATTGACAAACAAGCTTGAAATAGCAACGCTTGCGAGTTCGACCGAGTAATGCTCTAATATATCACCAAAGTTCTTTTACAATCAGCAACAACAGTTTCTTCTGAAAATTCAAGTCAGTCAAGTAAATTCTGACGAGAATACGGCAGACCTATTTACTAAGTCAATGCCTAAATAAAATTTTGAAAATCATGTCAAAAGTATCAGACTAAGAAAATTGTACGAACTCCCTTAAATGAAATCAAGGGGAGATGTCGACATCAAGGGAGAGTATCTAATGATATGATGATGACAGTAGAGGCAGTGTCTGTTGAACTATTTTTCCCTTCACCGATTTTATTTTGTCCTAATGGGTTTTGTTACTCGGTAAGGTTTTTAATAAGACAATAGCAACACCAGGGTTATGACTCCCCGGTTGAGATTATATTTTTCCCACATGGTTTTATGTTTAGGAGTTTGTAAGCAACAAGAGAAGTGGTTAACTCTCATTAAGCAACTTTACTAGGGCTCAACACGTTGTATTCTTTTCCCTTCGTCAAGGTTTTCTCCCACTGGGTTTTTCCTTGTCAAGGTTTTAACGAGATAACATATTGTTCTCTGAGGAGAGTACCACATCCGATGCGCAAACATTACAATAGAAGCTCTACATATGAAACACTACATCTAAAGAACTACGTTAAGGTTTTATCCCACTGGGTTTTTCATAATTGACCAAGAAGCATCATACTGGGTTTTTCTTAATACCAAGATGTATTTGGATTACACTAGGGGGAGTGTTGTAGGGTTTAATACTCATGCATGTGCGGATCAATATTAGTATAATGGAAGCATGGATGCATGTTATTCACTATTATATAACCATACGTTTAGTAAACATGTATACATTAGAAACATAATGTAATGAATCGCCCACTCTCTATTTAGCCTATATAGAGGCATTATCTTTGTACGAAAGATGTATCCATCAATAAAGAGCTTCATTTATTCTTCTCTCTAGTTATCTTTGTATTAACTTTAGTTTATCTACAACAAATGATAATTAACCTGGCTTGATTGAGGTATACCCATTTTGTTCCCATCCAAAGTAGTGTGCTAAGGGGTGTCTAAAAGGTGTTAAAATACCAAATTGCCCATACTAAAAATCCTTGCCGACCAAAACATATAAAAAAAAATCAAAATCTTTCTTCTACACTCTAACTATACATGTGAAATCAAAAAAAAAAAAAAAAAAAAAAAAAAAAAAAAAAAAAACGAAGAATCAAAACGAACCAAAAGTCGGCAGGGTATTTTTTGTCGACCTTGCCGACCAAAATATAGTCGGCAGGGTATAAGGTTGAATAACATGCCGACTTTTCATCTCTAAATTTAGCAATTACAGGGTCGGCAAGATATCCATCTCTATACCTTGCCGACTAAAATATAGTCGGCAGGTTATGAAATTAGTACCTTGCCGACGAATCATGCATTTGTAACACCTTATTTGTATGTCAAAAATCTTATAGTCAGCAGGGTATTTTTTATCGACCTTGACGGCCATATGTTGTCGGCATGTTCTTCATCCGCAGACCTTGCTAGTCGGATATAGTCGGCATGTTCTTCATCCGTAAACAATGCCGTCTGTAATTGGTCGGCATATTAATAAAACGTCTACCATGCCGGCGGAACATAGCCGACACCTTATTCAAACGTCGACCTTGCCGACCTTTCACATTTTCAAAACAATTTTTTTTGATCCAAATCGAACTCATAAGACGGGTTAAAGACTACTGAATTCATAATTTCAAAATTTTAATCTAAACTAAATTAATTAAGCTAATCAAATTTTTTAGTGTTAATTAAACAAGGGCATATTATCCATTTAGAAAATACAAGGTTAAGGGGTGGCTTGGTTTTACTTCAAAATGACCCGATTTTGTCTTATTGGGTATACCCCAATTAGTTTGGGTATACCCAAATCAATCCAGGATAATTAATATACTATATTATTTTATATATATATATATATATATATATATATATATATATATATATATATATTTCCTTAAATTAAAGTTACATTATAATGAAAAAGATTTAAACAAAACTTTTGGTTGGTAACCTAGCAACAAGCTGGTTAAATAGATAATTATATATATATACCCAAACTTGTTGGTCCCTAGTCCAAGCAACGTACCTAGGCTAAGGACAAGGAACAACATATAATTAGCTAATTTGGATATCAACCAACCCGAAATGGTAACTAAAAATACCGGGTATTACATTCTACCACCTTTAAAAGAAATTTCGTCCCGAAATTTAGAATATACTTAAAATCTCAAAATTACACATAACATAAATATAATAATAACAACAAAACGATTGAATCCAACAAACAACTAGCTATTCGAATGAATCTCACAAAAGCAAAAATACAACTTAAAATATGGTACGAGCAATAGACCAATCAAATCAACAAGCATGCATAACAACATAAAAAAATATTTTTTGTACGGTCTCATTCAAAATCTAAAGACTACAGCTCTGATACCAACTTGTAATGAACCGACCATCCACCGATATTGTCCCCACTTAACCACTGCGGTTATCCGCCAGTGTGGGGTTTTACAACGGGCACCGCTGCGGTTATCTAGCAGCAGCTTTCCAGGAGGTCACTCATACCTAGATTACTCTCATCCGAGCACGCTTAACTGCAAAGTTTTTTACCAACTCTGGAGCCAATATTGTGCTGAAAAGTCCTCAGTGTTATAAAATGACAAACGATTACCTATGTTCCATTCAGCGAACCTTACCTGCCGAATCGGGGTATTACATGAGACGTTTCACCAAATGCCTTAAATGGCTACTAATGGCATCTTTCAAGGCACTATAAGAAGGTTTTAGAGAAATAATCTCTAAAACATAAAAAAAAAAATAAGCTAAGAGAGGAAAACAAGATTTAGCAAAAGAGAAAATTAAGAGATGGCAAATCTAGGAAAAAGTGTTCTTGTTGACAATCTTCCTTTAGCAACATATGATTTTTCTAAAAGGATTGCTTTAACTCTTGTAACCAGGGAGTTAGAAAACCTGAAAATTTTTCTTTAGGATGAGATTAAAAGACGCAATCGCAAAACAAAATATAAAATGATCCGTCAAGAAAATTTTATGGAATATGCTTTGTGGAAACAGAAGAGGATGGAAAGGTATCATGAAAGGAAACAAATATAGCGAGGTGATCATGATGATGCTATTGTCTGGAGAAAGTCGTTACGGGATAAAGTGAATCTGAAGAGACAGATAAGGATAATATTGAAGAGGAGGATACACCTGTGGATGATGCTGATGTAGAAGAGAAGAGAAGGAGGAAGTCGAGAGAATTTAGGATTCTTGGTATATGAGATACTTGGCAAAGAAAGCAAATTCCCCAATTTTTGCAAGAACCATGCGAGAATCAAACATTGATTCAGTTGGTGACACAGTTGATGAAGTTGATGCAAATGTGGAACCACTAGAAGATAAAGAAATAATAAAGGAGGAAAAGGAAGCTGAAGGTGATGATGAAGGTGTCGATTCATAAGGAAATGCTGGTGATGGGTATGAGACTGCAACTTCAACGGATAGCGAGGATAGTGCATGCTATGAAGAAGATGATTATGAAAGCAACGATGGTGATGATTATAACTAATCATCCTTGAAACATTAGAATGAACAAGGTTCTTAAGCTTAGAGTTTAGCTTAAATATGATTAACAAGTATTGTTTGAACATGTCTTTATGGTGTTTGATGCTCATCTTTTTGGAAGTTTTTTGAAGATTGATGAAGTTTCTACTCTTTTTTCTTTCTCGAACGACTTTTACTTGTTTTTTTAAAAAAAATCTCAGACTTGTAATAGTGGTGGTCAGTGTGGATAGTATGTTGGACTGTTTGATAATAGGTTTTTAGGCTCATATAATGAATATTTATTTTTATTTTAGAATTGCAATATCTTTGTTGGACAAAGATGTTTTTGATGTGGGTAATGTTATGATTATGAGTAACAAGCAGGGTTTAATGAACAAAGAATTTTATATATTTTGGTGTAAATTTGTTGATATTTTCTAGTTTTGATAATTAAGGTTATGATTTCAATAAGAGAAAAAGGATGTATTAACAAGATTTGAGAGATTATGGATGAAAGAAACATAAACCAAGCTGGGAATTTGTTGCTTGAGGTTAACAGTTGTTGATGAATTTGATGAACAAAGGTATGCATTTGTAATTCAAAAAAATGAAGAACTGCTAATGTCATACTAATAGACCGGAGTTCATTTACGACAGTGGTTGACATTATTGAATGCATATGCTCGTAACTTATAGGTTTGTATATTTTTATTTTTATTTTTGTCGAAAGATAATTGGACACCTTTTTTTTTTTGGTATATATATTTTATTGGGCGTACTCCCTCTGTTTGGTAGATATATTTTTATTGTCGGGACCAAAACATTTTTGGGTTACAGTGACACCCATAATTATCTGAAATTATGAAAAATGTCGGCATAACTCGTTATGCATCCTAATTTTTCAAGGGTATAATTGGCAAGCAAACTAGAATATAACACATCTAAAAATATGCACCTTGGAATTTAAATTTTTTTATCTCGTTGGAAAGCTTTTAAACAGATCTACACAACGAGTACAAACAACAGTATCAAATTTTTGTTTTTCACGAAAAAATCGAAGGTGATCATCAATTCAAGCAAAAATTTCGAAACTACATGTTCGTTATGCATCCTACAAAAAATATGCATAACACAATATGCATACACCCACAAAAGATGCATAACGCGTTACGCATCTATTGTTTTGGTTATGCAGCCACTAAAACGCTGTATATGCTTGATTCCAACAAAAAAAACAGACGCATAACGAATTATGCAACCATTTTCTCGACTGCATAACAAAATTATGCTTCTATAACAAGTTATGTAGCCATTGTTTTGGTTGATTTTAGTGTGTACAGAAAATATTGATGCATAATGCATTATGCAGCCATATTACGGATGCATATCAGGTTATGCATCCATTTTCTCGATGCATAAAAAATTATGCAACAATTTTCAATTTCACAACTAATAAATAAGATGTCAGATAATGCGTTATGCAGTCATAACAATATCATCTTCTTATTCTTCTTCTTCGTTTTCTTCTCCTTGAACTCCTCTCGGCCATAACAACATCCATCTTCCCAAATTCAGGACACCACATATACATCCATACACCCACTAGGATCATTACCTTTCTCCAATTTCTCATTGATTTCATAATAATTTTCACAACCAGAAATCCCAAATTTGTATCATTCATTCTCAAATCATCGTTACAACAACACCACACTCGATTTGTTCGTCTTCCCAACTCAAATGGGCTTCATTATTATTCCCTATATTTTCTAAATCTAAAACCAACTTTTTTTCTTGTTCTACTTGATTGAAACAACTTCAACCCCTATCTCCATCTCATAACACATCTCATATCCATCTTTTCAATCATAATACCTAATTCAAACAAAACTCATTCATACATCTCTCGGAAATAACAAAAGCAAGATCCCAATTCATCTCAAAACATCACCTCAAACCCTAACTTTCGATTCCATTCATCTATTGTATCCAATCTGCATGTGATTATACTGTTTATCAATTTTATTCATCGGAAGTCGCCAATTGTGAGGAAAAAAAAGTTCAGCGCATGAAGAAGAAGAAAAATAAAATGAAAAAACCTAATTTTATAAGCTATGGGTTTGGAAGAAACTTTCTCACAGAAATTGGGGGAACGCGTGAAGTCACTACACCATTTTAAGGTATTCGCAACCCAGGTTTGCAACGGCACTAGTGAGGTTGCGAAATTTTTGGTTGCTAATTGCAACTGATATTTTTTCGCAACGAAGGACTGTCGTTGCTAATATTGCAACCTCACACACAAGGTTGCGAATCGCAACTGCGCTGGGTTCAAGCGTGTGAACTACGTGCGTGGTCGGGAACACTAGGACTTATACACACGCCCCAGTCAAACTTTGGTCCAGTATGCTTCTTTTTGTTTCCACCCTTCAGCCAAAGTTATCCTATATCCATTCCTTATCGTTTATATTCCTCTCATTTTTATTTTTTCTCCTCCACGAACCTCATCTCTTTCATCTCCTCTCCACGAATCGCATCTCTCGAAGAACTCATCTCTCTTTCATCCCTTTCAATCTAAAACCACCGAAATCTACCAGGTTTTAAGTCTCTTTAATAATCCTTTCGTTTGAGTTTATAGGGTTTATAGATTTTGCGATTTTAGATATTTTGATTTCTAGGGTTTCAAATTTGTGAATTTATCTATTTCTTTTTAGTTTATCGATTTTAGATTTTTATCTCGTGAATCTTCTATTTTCGATTTTAAGGATTTCGATTTGCTTTATCGATTTTAGTGTTTTATTTGTGAATTTGTTGTTTTCGATTTCAGTTTTTTAGGGTGAACCCGTTGAGGAGAAGGTGATGAGTTGAGTCGGTGATGTGTAAGAAGAGTTAGAGTAATCATTGAAGAGAAGGTGATGGTGATGATAAGTTTCAGTTAATGAAGATCGAAGCTATTGACTGAGTTTTGGGAGAAGAAAATAAATTAGGGTTTTGGTCTTGAGAGGAAAACATCAAGAGTAGATGCAAAAAAAATTGAGAACCTTGCTGATTTATGGTGGTGGTGCTATATCAAGTGTTGATTCAAACTCACACAGGAGGTTGAAGAAAAGGTAAATTAGGAGTTTCTGTTTAATGATTAATTCATGTGAATTTTGATTGATAAGCTGAATTTTAGTGATGAGTTTTTTATTTAAGCATGAGGTAGGGATATTTGCATATAATTTGATTTTGATTTTACAGAAATTAGGGTTCTTGGTAGTATTTGAATTGGGTGCAGGAATCGGAGCTGAGTATTTAGTTAATTAGACGAATTAGGTTGAAATATAGCTGTTTAAGATACTTTGTACATCAATCACAGGGTTGCTTTGGATTATGTTTTTATAGAATTTGCATCTGATGATATCTTGAAAGGTTAAATTTTATTAATGATTCCACCACTATGTGTTTCGTTTTTCTTTAAGTGCTAATCTTCAAGTGTGTATTGTTTAGATGCTAAATTGAATCTTGAAGTACAAGCATCGTATCATATGTCCTCATGTTGATTGCCAGACGATTTTTTTTTGTTGACCTTGAAGTGTATATTTTTACCAGGTTGTGTGAAGGAAAAGAATTACTTGACATAATTTTATCCTTCTAAAATAAGAGTACATATCATTTTATGAATGTATGCCATTTGAATCAGTTCGTTTCAACCATGGAGATAACCTTTGTTGGAGGTTTTGGCTTAATGTCCCCGTCCAGTTTTTTTTTTCTTTTTTTAAAGAAATCCTCCCTTAGAAGTTTGCTATAAGAAAAGGCTTCTAATAAATTTGCATTTGGAAGTACTTAGTGCTTTAAGAAAATAACCTTTAATTGGTTTATCGTTTTCCAGGTCGTGGCAATTGCAACTACTGCATTGGATGTATTTAAGAACGAGGCAAAAAAAATGGTAGTTGCATTAATTAATATGGAATGGGCTTTTGTTCCCCCGCAACACTTTATTCGTCTGGTGCAGAGGAGGTATGTTTAATAATAATCATATTAATTAATTTATGTTATATTGGTCATAGTCTAGCATGTTTCGAGTAATGGTGTTCCGTACCATTAGCACTTTCACAAGAATATCTTCTGGAGTAGCTTAGTAAACAACACCATGTGGCTTTGCATGTGCATTCCCGAGGGCCTAAGCATTTGAGCTGTTCTTTTTGTTTTCCTATTTTTTCTTAATAATTCGTCTACTTTTCTGTTTATGTAAATTATTTATGTATCCACATCTCTGATGATGGCGGTCTATTGCTTATTTTGTCATTCTTTGTGCGTTGAATCTTTATTTGCTGATACTTGGACTTTTTTTTCTTTTGCAGGATGGATAGGCAGCGGCGCGAGGAAGAAATAAATACCAAATCCTCAAAAACAAAGGGAGTGATGCGGAGCAATCAATACTTAATAGGGTATGTCCATCTGTTTGTATCCCATGTTTATTAGTAGAACATAATTTATGTTTCGTAGGGTTAGAATTCCTATTAAATATCACAACAACCAATTGTTGAGATGATTTTGATAAGCTAGAGAGCCCCAAGTCCTGTTCCCACTTTAGCTGGCCAGGAACATCTTGCTTTTTTGTTAAATCAAATTTTTATGATTTAATTGTCTTTTATTTTCCCTGATAAATTGGGTATCTTGGTGGTCTTTTGCTCAATGTTCTTATTTAGGCATCAAGTCCTCAAACGGGAGGAAACTTAAAATCAATGAAAGATAAGTCAGGTGCGCCAGAGAAGGATGTGCAAGAAAGTTCATCTTTGAAGACTGCTGGGCCTGGTAGAGAGATAACAGCAGGTTTTATCTGCCACCTTAGATTGTTTTTTCTGAGTTAACATCTTGTTACAAGCCGAGTGTTTCTATTATCATAGTTTTTATGAAATTTAGGACAAAATGATAGATATATCATCATTATCACTGTCCTATGCCATATCCCAACTGCTTGAATGTAGCAGCATGCCAGGCACGCCAGTATGTTTGCGTCTGTGGTTTCAATTTAAACTGAACAGCAGAGGCATAATCCATGTTACTATCATATCAATTTAGCAAAGATGTTTTTACTTTGTTTTCGCTTTATTTTTTGTTCAAATAGACTTATTATCGACTTTTAAACATATAATTGTAATTGTAGGATTTCTCACAAGAAAAGTGCTAAAACTAATGGCCGGAGTAGAAGATGGTTTGTTTGAATGAGAAATCGGCAAGGTTGGTTAACAATCCTCAAGGTTGAATTTAGATTTGTTCTCGATGATAAATGAGATGTCATAACCAAAACAAGTATTTCTTATGTTGCAGCTTGATAGATTTTATTCTTGTTTTATAAAGACAAACCATAGAGTATAGATCTACCTAAATTGGAAGTTTCTATCCTGGTATCATGGACCAGGACCTATGTATGGTTTGACACCTTTTAATGAAATATTTGTCAAGAAATTAACATCATAGATTCATAATCATTATTGAGTTGTCGCTATGATTAATGAGATTAGGAGGAAATGCGACATTGGGTGATACAGTTATTTACAAGAAAAGTAAACTGTAAAATTAAGACTCTGTTAGGAGATCGTGTCCGCTTGTTTTGTGTCTATGTACCTTACAACCAGATATCTTAGGTGAAACTATGGCGAGTCTTTTCAATTCTTGTCAGTAAATCTGATTATTAACCTGGTCTTACATTTGTTAAAACCTTCAATTCAAATCTTTATTTATACTTTAAGAAGGCTGAGATTCTAATTAAGATTGTTAACAAATTGGCGACGTTTTTATTTTTAGCTGATTATATTGTATATTGCTGGATTCTTCTATATGAGATTGATATATCTGTCTGAATCTGTTCCTACATTTGCAGCTAGGATACACGAAAAAGCAAGAACAAAGGCATTTTCGTGGTGTCATCACATTGGAGGTTTGTGCATTTGAGGTTAGTTTCATTAGCTACATATGTTTTCAGTATCTTATGGTTGTTTGATGCACCTTTGTTTGTTGGTATACATACATAAGAATGCAATTTTCAACATGAGTAGCTTTCCATGCTCCTCAAATTTCCTTTTACCACTAGATAATTAGGGTGGCCTAAGATTTTAGCTTATGATCGTGTGAATGATGATAAAGATGTTTCCAAAATCGAGGCCAAGATGACTGATGGTATGTCATATATCTTAAATTTGTTAGTAGTTCACCAGTTCTTACTTTCGTTTTTAGTATAGTCAAGACTAAATAAAACAAGAACAGTTTTGGAATGAAGTTTTGTACTAAATAAAACAAGAACAGCTTTTAGGGATAGTTTTGTGTATTAAGCTTACAAGATGCTAGTGCGGACCTAAAAGATATCACGAGAATCCGGTGTAATTTAGGATTTGGTCATTTCAAATTGGATTACAAGATTATCCCCAAATTCTCAGTGCATTCAATGTTTTTACAGAACACCAATTATTTGCACAAGCTTTTTATCTATCATTGTTTTAACTTAGGTCATTTGAAGGAGGATTAGAGACAATGGAAACTTATCCAGTTCCCCATATTCATCATTTCAACAGATTTTGCCTGCTTATACTTGCACATCCATATTATTTCTTTATTAGTTTTTGACTTCAATTAATTTATAAGCATACTGGTTATCTGATTGGAAGAATTTGTGATGCTTTGTGCGCAGGTTAATTGAATGATGCTCTGTTGTGAGATCAGAAAGGTTGGAGAACAAAGCGAAAAAAAGAATCCATTAGGTCCCTTAGCGGTACAAGATTTGTAATTTATAATGTAGTATCTCCTTATAGAGATTTAAGTTAGAAGAACTTGGGAATTTCGAACTTTATACAAACCGAACTTAGGAACTAAGTAAGTTTATGTGTATGTGCATTAAATGAATGACATAGTTTGTATCAAATACTCATACTTGTTGTCAACTTCAATTGAAGTTCAATTGAAGAATTCTTTTTTCATAATGGTGAATGTGGAAATGAAAGTGAATGAATGTGTACAAGTTTGTACATCTGTGGAATGCTGAATATGGGAACTGGGTAACCTGCAGGGGGTAAATGGGGGGGGAATGGATTTTGACCAGGTCAATGAAGACTTGACCTTTTTTTTTGCTGTTGCAAAAAATTAGCAACGTCTGTATTCTGTTGCTAAGTTAGAATCAAAACCAGTAAATTAGAACCAAAACCAATAATATTTTAGTTCCGGGTAGGGGTATTCCTGTAATTAGAAACAGGTTAGCAACGGTAGACCTTGGTTGCGAATAAACAGAGTCGCAACGGCAAAGTACGTTGCGAATCTCCGTTGCTGACCAAGAGTCGCAACGGAGCTTATGCCGTTGCGAAAAAATGCAACACCGTGATTTGAAACGTCACTTTGCCGTTGCGAGCCCGGTCAGCAACGGCCAGACTCCGTTGCGAATCCCTAAAAATGGTGTAGTGAGTTTTCCGCCCGTGGATTTCACGGTGAAAAAAATATGAGGAAGTAGTTTCCACTTTTAACATTGCTTACCCTTTCCTTCTTTCATGGTGGGTCTCACAACAAAACAAGGTAATCAGTGTCCGGCTGGGTTGCACGAACGCTCCATTTCTTGAGCCGTGTCCGCGCCAGACTCGCGGCGGACACGGGACGCGCGTGGGACGCTGACACGACGCGTGTCCGACGCACCAATTTGCGCGTCCTGCGCGCGGCTAATTTGGACACACCGATAACGCGTGTCCGACGCATTTTTTTTTCATTTTCATATAAACTTTTTTCTTTATTTTTACTATTATTAACCAAATGAAGAAAGACAAACATTTAGGTCTTTATTAGGATTTTGTAATTGGAAATGACATTACGTATACCCTTAGTTGGACATGATCTAAGAATGCATTTTGATTGTGCTATGTGTTTAATAGTGACTGATTATTTGACATTCGGCGTATATAAACAAACGATATCTTCTTTTCTTTTGAAATTTATACATATGTAACATCATTTTCTAATTTTTAGGGTCGAAATACATGACTTTCTTTGTATAAATACATGCTTATATATATAAATAAAATATGTATATACGTGTCCGCGTCCTAGTTTTTGAAAATTTTATAGTGTCCGTGTCAGCGTCGTGTCGTGTCCGCATCTACGCGTCCGCGTTTGTGCAACCCAGGTGTTCGGCTTAAAGGGTATTCACCGTTGATACACATTGGCCCACGCATTTACAAAGCCGTGCACAACTATGCCGCCATCTATGATGATGATCCATCCAACGACCAAGATATATAGCAAACACAAATTCTTGATGTACCAGAGGTCACATAAATTAGCCAGCCCCGTAGCTTTTTCACTAGTTTGTTTCTTTATTTGGGTTCGGAAAAACCCTATTTATAACCGAAAGTAAGTTGGAGAGGCTATCGGTATCAATAGCAAATTGAACCCTAAATTCGAATTTAGTCAATTCAATTGTCTTCTGTCATAATTTCTTCATCTTCTTCGCAGTAAACATGAGACCATATTTGATGAAAGGCCATGAACGGCCTTTGACGTTCCTCAAGTACAACAGAGAAGGTGATCTTCTCTTTTCATGTGCCAAAGATCATACACCCACTGTGTGGTTTGCGGATAACGGCGAGCGATTGGGTACCTACAATGGACACAAAGGAGTCGTCTGGTGTTGTGATGTTTCTAGTAAGTTCTGATTTCCTCATCATCTGTTTCTTTTTTGTTGTTTGGAATAATGGTGAGGATATTTGCATGTTGATGTGCATCTGACATATTCTCAGAAATTACTATGCTCAGCCTTTGGTTTGTGTTATAAGGTTTTATATTTGATTGAGTGTAATTTTCCTGTAAATCTGTGCCTTAGATGAATAGCATATTCCAGTGCTGTGCCTGTGGGTCATTCTGGATAATCTGTTTAAAAGATTGGTTTGAGGTGAAGTCCGTGATGCACGGCCTCTAAGCAATTCTGAGGCACAGTGGCATAGTCTCACTTCAGGGCAAAGTTTAGTAGCTAAGAATGCACAATGGCGAACTATTTTAAACTTTATATTGAACTTTGAGATGTTAGGTACCCTGAAATCTGTTTGGCTAAGTAAGTTGTTAGCGTAAAGCTAACCCAGCACTTTGATGTGAGCTCCAAAACTTGGTACTTGGGGAAGATCATTCTTTCTATTTACGACCTTGTGATTGGAATTGGATTTTATGCTGGACCACAGGATAAAAGATGGCAGATATATTGATTTTTGCTTCTATCTTATCTGTTGGCCATTATATTTATTTTTGTGGAGTTAAATTTTGACTATTCAAGTGCTAATATATCTCAATATCATTCAGGGGATTCCAGGCGGCTTATTACAGGAAGTGCGGATCGGTCAGTAAAGCTCTGGGATGTTAAATCTGGAACTCCTCTATTTACCTTTGAATTTGATTCTCCAGCTAGATCTGTAGATTTTGCAGTTGGAGATAAGCTTGCTGTGATCACCACTGACCCATTTATGGAACAGACTTCAGCGATTCATGTGAAAACTATTTCAAATGATCCCGATGAACGTGCGTATGCTCACTTTACTATATCTTCACTGCAACCGTTTATTCTTCCTATATCTTCTTCTGGAAGTTGTTGCTTGTTTCAATTAATTGATGAGTTGGGGCAAGTTCAGTTAGTATTGCTTGATATATTTTCGAGTCTGAGTTATGGTTCATCTGTTTAAGGAACACAATTTTAAATCTAATTGAGTTGAGTATTATTCTTTGATATAAGAGTACAGATCGAGTACAAGGTTCTTATCGGCAGAAGAAGAATAGGATTCTAGCTAATTTGGCTTGTGCCTTCCATATATCTGTTTGCCTGGCTAACTGGGTGGTCTTGTATGTCTTGTTCCTAGTACGTTCTTAAATATCCAGAGTTAAATATCTCCGTAGTATAGCTGAAAGCTCTTATTTTGGTCAATAATATATCGTTATTACCTTTCTTTTACAATTCCTTTTTCAGTGGTAATGAACTCGTAGATATATAACTCAAAAACTGATATATCGTTTTGTAGAGACGGCTGAGTCTGCGCTTGAAATTACTGGACCCCCCCGAGTAAGAATCAACAGAGCTGTCTGGGGACCCTTGAATAGGACTATAATAAGCGCTGGAGAAGATGCGACAATTCGCATCTGGGATTCTGAGGTATGTACCCGTACAAAGGAAATTCTAGCTAGACGATCTTTATATTTTCTTGTGATGTGTGGGCACAATGAAAATCATTTATGGTTACATCTATATCCTGGAACACTCATTTTCTTAGTGTGATACCTCAACTTTAACATTGCTATCGACTTGCAGACAGGGAAAATGCTAAATGAATCAAGCAAGGAAACTGGTCATTCGAAGACAATTACTTCATTGTCAATGTCTGAAGATGGCTCACACTTCCTAACTGGTTCTTCAGACAAATCTGCTAAGGTATATACACTTCATGAGAACATTCTTTTTCTGCTATTTCTCTATTTATATTTGACCCGTTTCTTCTTCATCTATGTATTTTTATACTTTGGCCTTCTTTTCTTGTTGATAACCAGTTTGTTTCATTTTTGTTTTAGCTTTGGGACTCCAGGACATTGACAATTTTAAAGACATATGTAACGAGAAGTCCAGTCAATGCTGTTGCTATGTCTCCAATTCTTGAACATGTATGTGATTATGTAACATGAACTGCGGTAGGCTAGTATACTTTATATTTATACCATGTTTCATGAGCATTATTTATTTATTTTTCGTTTGTTCGTTTATGTGCTGAAACACGGGTCGATTTTTTGCAACCTTAATTGTTTGTAAAGAAATTGTTCTTTGCAACCTTGAAACTTTGTAACCATATTGGTGTTCTGTTTCTGCATCTTTCAGCTATCAGTGGTTTTGCTGAATAAAATCTAGCATGTATTCTTGCATTCCCTAGTACTTCAATAGGTAGATATGATGGGTCATAATATAGGGTGTCATCTCCAGGTTTTTCTAATATTGAGGATTTTTATCTTAATTTATACCTATTAGAGATGCTCGTTCATATTTTTCAAATTGTTCAGGAGGGACTAATGTTATTTGTGCGCTTAATATATAGGTGGTGATTGGAGGTGGTCAGGCCGCAATCGATGTCACCCATACTCATCATCGTGCTGGGAATTTTGAGGCTAAATTCTTCCACAAGGTGAGGCGTTTTGTTACATGACCTGTTGCATGTAGATCATTTTTCCCCGGCTACTCTCTGTTACTGAATCATGGTTTTCCTTTGAAAATAGGTTCTTCAAGAAGAAATAGGCGGTGTAAAAGGACATTTTGGTCCAATAAACGCGTTGGCAATCAACCCTGATGGAAGAAGGTATATACTATTATATACTCCCATTTTACTTTCTAATCTATTTTAATATCATTCGAAACTGTCAATTTATACATCTTGAAACTGGTGCAGATTTTCAGAACTTACTGTATCAGAACCATATGAGGATTTCTCATTCTACTCCATGTAGTTCTTACATTGTTTTTCTCTCTGTTTTGTACAGTTTTTCAAGTGGAGGAGAAGATGGTTATATTAGGTTGCACCATTTTGACCGAGATTACTTCAATATCAAGATGTAGGTCGCCATCTGTTCTGTTGATCCAGATCATCTTAATTTGGTATTGGGAGTATTTGTCCCTTATCTGAAATTTTAGCGTTTTTGTTGTGATGCCTAATTTTTTGTGAAACACGTACCAAAATACTTGCCAGCCTATTGGGAAGATAGTAGTGCTTCATGCTTGCATTTAATATCCAAACAGTTGCATATACATGTCTTTTAAGTGTTGAGATTGCATTTTATTTAAACACTCTAAATGTTGCGAGTCTAAGCAGCCATCAACCTAACAATAAGGATTGGGCAGGTACATGTTTCCACATGGAGACGGTGATGCTTGATCTCCATTATTTGATTGTAAAGCAAATCAGTTGAACAGAACTAGCACTGATGCATTGCGGACATTTTTATGGGACACTCGAACATAGTCACATGCTAAAATGAAAAAGTAATATTACAACTATATATTGAACCCGTGGAAAAACAATCTAGTATACCTTTCATAAAACAAATCAAAACTATACATAAGTTGTCACAAATCAAAACTATACATAAGTTGTCTCACCTCAGAATTACACGAAATGTTGTACCACGCCTTAACTTATGACTCTATCACAAAATAATAGCAGGCTCCGACTAGTATTGCAAGTATTGCAAATTTCAGTATATACATACGCCAGTCAGAATAAAATCCACCATCATACCGCAGAGATTTGGATATGAGAACGATGCTCTAGACCTAAAAGGGCAATTAATAATTATATCAGACTACTTAGATGTTATGTAGTCGGCCTGTGAAAAAAATGTAGAGGATTCCCCTTCTCAAACCACGGAAATTCGAGGCAGCGGAAAATAAGTGATCTCCTTTTCGTCAAACATTGCATTGCTAATAGGGGTTATTGCCCAGTAAACTGGTACAGTGGTACCCATTAGCAGCTACGTTCTCGTGGTGCTAAAAAAGACATTTTGACTCATCCAACCACCAAAGTATCTATAAGAAAATAAATAAAATCAATATCAATACTTGTACATTTATGTCTCATGAGTAGTGTGCACCATGGTAGTTCATGAAGTTTCATGCCACAACACATATCCAAACTCTTCCCGAAAATTAAAAAAAAGTAGAAGTCAGAAATAAAATAACCTAAAAAAAAGACTCTAATGTTGGAGTCTAAACAAAAGAAACAAAATAGCCTAAAAAAGAGAAGTGGGCAATTAAACAAAGTCAATAGCTCTAATAAGTAATAACGTGTTTGGATATCAGAAGTAAAAGTGCTATTGTTTCTCCAGAAGTAGAAGTCAGAAGCAGAAATCAGAAACAAAGACTTACTTTTTGACTTATAGGAATCAAAAAATTACTTCTTATAATACGTTAGCCTGTTTGGATACCAGAAGCAGAAATTAGAAGCAAAATATTTTTGCTTCATAGAAATTTAACTTTTTAATTTCTAGAAGTCATTTTGAAACGGGAGATGCTACACCTACCGTATTTTCATCCCGCAAAATCTCCCGAGAGGAAAATAGACGGCTCCTGGCGCGTTCTGAGCATTGAAATGAGTTAAAATGGGACCAGCCATTTATTTGATTCGGATTTTGGGTTGGGATGAAAAATAGATCGACCTAACATTTTCGTTTGGAAATTATGTACCCAAACTAATTTCAGATTTTTCTACCTTCGGAAGTTCAAAAAAAAAAAAAAAAAAAAACAATTTCTACATCCACATTGCTGTCTATATAAGGGTTTTTTTTTTTTTTTTTTTTTTTGATCAGACAAACAGTCTATATAAGGTTACCCTATATAAAGTATAAAAAGACACTCCCTGTATTTGACTTGTTGTTATTCACTTCTCGAGACTCGAAACCTTTTTTCAAATCCTTTACTTATTCTTCTTTTCTTGGTTCCTTTTTTTGCCTTTTCCTTGATGGTTTAGTAAAAAAACACAACATCAAAATCTAAAACACTCAACCATTCCAACCCCACAAAAACTTTTCTTGCATGTTTTCTTTGCTATACCCATCAATTTGGTTTATTTCATGGACTTCTTTTTCTTGTCTTTGTTTTTGGAATCTGGGTTTTCTCTCTGCAACACCTACAAGTTCTTTGACTCTATGAGTGGGTAAGTCTTAAAAGGTTTCAAATCTGATTTGGTTTTTCTTCTCAGAGTATTTTAATGGGACCCATTAGAGGGCAGAAGAGGAAAAGGAAAATAGTAGAGAAGAAGGTCGATAGAAGTGGTAGTGGTAGTGGTGGTGGTGGTTCTTCTTCAGCTTCATCAGAGAAAGATGAACAACCTAAAGATTGGTGGGATGAGTTTTCTAAAAGGATTACTGGTATGGGTTTTTCATTTTATGTTGTTATTTTACCATTTGCTGTATGTATTCATGGGTTGTTGTTTTGATTGATGTATTTTGAATGTTGTTATTGGTTGTTGTGTTTTAGGCATTCTATTACTGCTTTAAAGTGATTTCACATAAACATAGTTATACTGAGTAACCAGATTAGAGTCTATTGAGGTTGTATATAGAATGTATCCTGGTAATATATTCTTCAACATTCGAGTAATGGATATATAGGCACAATTTGTTATTGTGGTTGATGTTCATGGTTATTTGTTGAACATTCGTGTTATAGTAACTGTGACTTTGTATCTATCGGTTTATGAAAAAATAAGCCATGTGACTTCGCTCAGATTGTTCTTACCAGGAGGTTTGCGTAGGGGTGTGAGACGTTAGTGATTATACAGTATTTTGTTGTAAGCAATGATTCATTTTGACATCACACATTCCCTTGGGGTGTTCGGCTTTATAGTTTGAGCTCCCTGTATCACTTTTGAGTTGGAAAGAAATACCACAATTTAGTTGTAAACTTGTGTTTGTGTTGCAAGTGTATCACTAAGAAACAACCGCCTTAGGTCAACTTTCATGTTAGCTCATATCTGGATGAATGTCTGAGTATTTCCTGACCAAACATTTGGAGAAGTAGAGGTGAGATAGATGGTGTTGTGTCTTAACAGAGTAGGAATTACAGATAGTCTATAGGTAGTTACTCCCACCAATAGTTCATAGTGCGAGAGTGTTAAGACCCACTGTAGGTTTCCTCCAGGACTTTGACCTCTTCATTGCAGTCTACTTCAGATCTGCAGTATGTTTGAGACATCCAAGCTTCCAAAATTCTAAAAGTAAATATGGAGGGAAAGGTTTCCTAGCAGTAGCTTGTAGGTAGCACAAAAGAGACAGATTTAGTATCGCTCACGCTACACTTGAGAATTTGAATAAGCTATTCGAAGACATGAATAATCAACATTCTTTGGAAAGGATTAGGAAGTTTAATTTTCATAATTATCCTGTTATTTCAGTGATATCAGTTTCAGCAGATGTCTTAATTTTTCTATATTTGATTTGAATTTTCTCTCTAGAGTTTGATTTGAATTTTCTCTTAGAGACTTGTTACCAAATGTTATTCATGCTATTCCAGATAAATTTAACAATGCTCATTTCCTAGGTTCCCACTTTTAGCTTTCCAGCTCAGTGCACCTTTTGACAACTGTGTGTAGTTAACATGCCGGAAGATGGATTTGATTTCTCCTTATTAATGTAGGGTGTAGTTACTTATTTCAGCTTGTGGACAAAGTGCTGAACTTGCTCACGATACTAATTGGCGGTCGTATTGGATACCAACGTTGTCAGTCTCCCAAGACAAATATAACCTCTAGCCCATACTGTGGATACTACAACCTTATGCCAATTTATCGCATGACAGTGTTATTGAGCAACTCTAGCTTAATTGAATGATGACCTAGGCGATGATTGGATCAATCATCCTTGCCCTTACCCTAGTCACATTAGCTAATTGAGGTGGTTCTCCTCCAGAGATCATATCACCATGATTGCCTCTGTGTGGGCCATTACTCCTTTTTCTTCCTACTTGCCGTTTATTTTCACCTTCTTCCGAACTAGAATGATAGAGTTTTGAATTGTGATAATGTAGTGTGGCTGAATAAATTATAGGAGCCTATCATATCACTCTTGTGGCGCCATAGATTCAGTATCAGTGGTATATACAGTTTGTGCGTAATGAACATACATTATGTCCGCTGATCCTTTGCTCTCAATTTTCCACCATTTTGCGTGATGGTCTAATTTCTGTCCACTGATATCTTCCGCTGGCTCGAAGACCTATCTAGATGGTAAATTGAGATATTTTTAGTTACTTCAAAAACCAATAGGTTCCACTCATCTGACATACAAGTGCATCGACGTTCTTCAAAATATATGGAACCCCTTGATTTCAGAATTTGTCTGTTATCTAAGTGGTATCCTAAAGCCTAATATTGATTTGCTATATATCAATTTACAATTTGTGCCAAGAAAAGTTGGGAATTGATTTAACAAACTAGTAGTGCAGTATATATCACCTCAAGTTTGAAGCATCATGTTTACCAGAAAGGAGATAGTGTTGTGGATTGTTTTAATTTAATGGTCTCGTCAGGCGAGGATAATTTGTTTTGAGGAGTTTGATTAGTTCAAGAGTGTTCAACAGTCTAGATTCCAGTATCCATTAAATCCCAAGGGGACAAAGCATCTAAATATTGTGTATCCTTGTAGAACCTCACTGAATGGTTAGCAAGTTCTGTTTTGGTAACTAATAATTTCTTCATTTCTTGAGACAAATATGTCTTCTTATTACAGAACTGATACCAAATAGCATGACACTTACTTGGGGTTATCTGAATAGAGAAAAATTATATTGAAGGCTCAGACAATTCATACTAGGACTGGTTACTAACATTTTCTCCCCTTTTGCAGGGCCTTTGTCTCGATTGAAGAGTTCGAAAAAATTTGAATCTGCTTTCATGATCTCAAGAAAAACCTTCAACTATGTTTGCTCACTTGTGAAGGAGGATATGATAAAATCATCACCATTCTCGGCTACAAATGGTAAGTCTTTGGGTTTAAACGACCAAGTAGCCGTCGCTCTGAGAAGGTTAGGCTCAGGTGAGTCATTAGTAATTATAGGTGAGACATTTGGGATAAACCAATCTAGTGTTTCACAAATAACCTGGCGTTTTATTGAGTCTATGGAAAAAAGAGGACTTCTTCACCTAAAATGGCCATCTACAGAAGCAGAAATGACAGAGGTAAAATCCAAGTTTGAGAAAATGCGAGGCCTTCCCAATTGTTGTGGTGCAATTGATACTACCCATATTGCGATGTGTTTGCCTACAGTGGATAGCTCAAATGATGTTTGGTATGATAGCGAAAACAATCACAGCATGATTCTACAAGCCATTGTTGACCCAGATATGAGGTTTAGAGACATAGTCACTGGATGGCCAGGAAGTGTAAACGAATCGTCAGCTCTCCGAAGTTCAGGCTTCTTCAATCTTTGTGAGAAAGGGAATAGACTAAGTGGGAAGAAAATACAGCTTTGCGAAGGTTCAGAATTGAGAGAATATATAATCGGGGACGTGGGTTTTCCTCTATTACCCTGGCTTGTCACACCTTATCCAGGTAAACATCTGTCAGAGTCTAAGTCGGAATTCAACAAGCGGCATTTTGCAACCAGAATGGTAGCACAGAGAGCGCTAACCGAGGCTAAAGGAAATGTGGGGGATCCTTCAAGGTACAATATGGAGGGATACAAATAGGTTGCCGAGAATAATTCTTGTTTGTTGCTTGCTTCATAACATTGTGATCGATATGGAAGATGAAGTACAAGATGAAATGCCTTTAACTCACCACCATGATCCAGGTTACAAGCAACAGATATGTGATTCTGTCGACAAGAAAGCCTCCATGTTGAGAGATAAACTCTCTCTCTATTTATCCGGAAGTTTGCCACCTTAAATACTGAAACAAATTTGTTTCGACTCATGCCCATGTCTGTCATTTCATTTGTGTTTTCTTATGCACAGGAGTTCAAACTCAATAGTTCGGTTAAAAATTTCACTGTTTTTCTCAGCAGTAATGTCCATCGGATAGTTTAATTTTAATTTCAGTTGCACCATTACAGCACAGTAACAGAAGGTTCGAAAAGGAACATATTTCATTGATAATTGTTCATAACCATATACATCAAACAGATCCCAGATTTGATAATAAGAACTACATACGAACATCAAATGGAAAGTGCAGATATATCTAGGATTAGATAATTCAGTAGCTTGATTACGAGATTAGGCACTGAAATTACATATATTGTAGAACAGATCCAGTAATCTAATTGCTGGTGAACTTAGTAACAGCTTTGGTACCTTCAGAAACAGCATGCTTAGCTAATTCACCAGGGAGCACAAGACGAACAGAAGTCTGAATCTCACGGGAAGTAACAGTAGGTTTCTTATTGTACCTAGCTAATTTTGAAGATTCATTAGCTAATTTCTCAAAGATATCATTGATAAAACTGTTCATAATGCCCATAGCTTTACTTGAAATACCAATATCAGGATGAACTTGTTTCAAAACTTTGAAGATGTAGATCTTGTAAGTTTCAACTGATTTCTTCATCTTCTTCTTTCTTTTACCATCTACAGATCCACTTTCCTTTGTTGGTAGTTTCTTCTCTGCTCTAGGCTTCTTTTCTGCTACTGATTTCTTCTCCTCTGCTGGTTTCTTCTCTGCTGGCTTTTTCTCTGCTGGTTTCTTCTCTGCTGGCTTCTTTTCTGCTGGTTTCTTCTCTGCTGCTTTTGGTGCCATAGCTGGAAGTTGGATTCTTCTTGTGAGAGATTAATTGGTGAGGGTGAGGAGCTGCTTAAACTTCAGTGAGTGGTAAGTTGTGAAGAATGAAGATGAAGGGGAAGAAGTTTATATAGGAGGAGGCAAATTGATTCTATTGGTGGAAATTGATTCATGCGGATTGATGACTTGGATTTCTTTTGCCCCCGTCTGGATGAACAATTCATGCGGATTGATGACTTGGATATACTGTGTGCCGTTTAAATTGAGTTATAACGGACGGTGTAGATGGTTTAATAATTTATTATAAAAGGGAGTCTCGTCTCGGGTAAAGAGAAAGGCTGAAGTAGTAAAGAGAAAGGCTGAAGTAGGAAAGCAATAATTTTCACGAGGATCGATGACTTGGATATGCCGTGTGACGTCTAGATGGGAAATGTAATGGACGGTCTGTATCTTCCAACACGCATTTGTCAAAATAAAATGAAATCAACTTAGAGCATCTCCGGTAGAGGGGAAGGTTTTTTTTTTTTTAATGGCACATAGGATTTTAGACCCTCATTTACATTAAATTTATCTCCAATAGTGGGTCCTATTAAGTAAGAAGGGTGTCAAAATAAATATGAAGGTCTTGGATAAAGTCTTATTTAGACCTTGGGAATGACCTCCGCGTTATCTTTTTAACCATATTTTAAATTTTTACTTTTGAATAATTTTTTCTAAATCAATAGGAAAAAGGGAATCAATTTTATCATTATCCAGAAAAAAGAAACCTCAAAATAAACCCCCCACTGTTGGAGATAGTCAATGAGAAAAGCGTTGTTATTTTTGCCACACACATATGACCCCATAAATAAGGATCTAAATAAAAACTCCACGTAGGATTTTTAGCACCCACTATTGGAGATGCTCTTAGAGTATATCCAATAGAGGGTAAAAAAATTATTTTTTTTATGACACATAGGATTTTAGACCCTCATTTACATAAAATGCATCTCCAACAATGGGTCCTATTAAGTAGGAAGGGTGTCAAAATAAATACGAAGGTCTTAGAGAAAGTCTTATTTAGACCTTGGCAATGACCTCCATGTCATCTTTTTAGTTATACTTTAATTTTTCATCTTTAAATAAATTTTTCCTAACCAATAAGAAAAAGGGAATCAATTTATCATTATCCAAAAATAACAAACCTTAGAAATATGACCCCCACTATTGGAAATAGTTCATGAGCAAAGCATTACTATTTTTGCCACAAACAAATCACCACATAAATAAGGATCTAAATAAAAATTCCACGTAGGATTTTTAGCACCCACTGTTGGAGATGCTCTTAGCAGGGGGGGTGGGTGGGTTAGGGATCCT
Source organism: Papaver armeniacum (assembly GCA_023531295.1). Lineage (NCBI taxonomy): Eukaryota > Viridiplantae > Streptophyta > Magnoliopsida > Ranunculales > Papaveraceae > Papaver > Papaver armeniacum. The sequence goes on along the minus strand of JAJJWW010010956.1, from coordinate 86,359 downwards.
CGTAGGCCTTTCAAAAGAAAATCTAAAAATGATGTCTACTGGCCAAGTAGTTGAATAGTCTTCTTGATCCTTCGCCTTCTGGTTGTCTACTGTTTGTAAACAACAGTTCTACCTCTACCGAAATGTTATCGGGAAAATTGAGAAAATGCCCCAATATGTGGTGCAATGTTGGAAATCTGCCCCAGCGTTTGTTGATGGTGGTTTTTAGTTCAGGGTTAAAGTTGTAAAACCCTGTATTTAATGCGTCGTCTGCAAAAGGATTGTGTCATTTAAAAGTAATAAGCGCTCGGGCCTCTCTACTCACACATGTATTGAGCAATTCAGTATATTTATTCAGAATGGTGCATGTAGCCACCTAGTCGCGCGCGCCACTTAGGATTTTGATATGCCAAACCCTAATTTAGCCAAGGCCATTACGCCGCCCCATGCCAAATAGCATCACCTAGGCATTGAGTTTGATGTGGAAACTAGAGCTAATATCATTAAGCCATATTTGGATCCAACACTAATATGCCAAGATGTAGCAGGCGCCACTTTGAACACTACGCCATTGGCAGGCGCCACCTTTCCACTACGCCATTGGCGGGCGCCACCTTGTCACTTAGCCACTAACATGCGCCACATTGCCATTGTGCCACTAACAGGAGCCACATTGTCATTGTGCCACTCACATGCGCCACATTTCCATTGTGCCACTAGCAGGCGCCACATTGCCATTGTGCCACTATGCAGGCGCCACTATGTCATTATGTTGCCTAGCTTGCGTGCGATTGAAAAGTGTTGTAAACACCTTGATATTTATCTATTGTTTATGCTTTCTTTGCGAGTTTTCTTGTAAATTATGTATCTTATGTTTGCTTTTGAGTTTATTAGGTGCAATGGAGTCATTGGAGCAGAAAGGAAGTGGAACTAGCTCAAATCCAGAAACTCTTCTCATCATCTTGGAGACAACGAAAAGACGAAGCCGATGGCGAAAGAATGAGATCATTCGACATCGTATGAAGAAGAAGGCTGCGAGCGTTTGAAGCGTATCAGAGTTGCGGAATTTGTTATCGGAGCTGAACTGTCAGTTTCGCAGAACTGACAATTGAAAATATTGCTTAGGTGGTCCTTATCAAAGTTCTGGGCGCCTATAGTAATTTTGGTCATTATATGCCTCTAAACTAGATCGAGTTTCTATCTCAATTTCAGAGAGCTGAGCTATGGCAGATCCAATGTTTATCAGTGAAAGGAAGAGGTGAATTCACAGAGAGATTGAGAGATTAAGACGGAGAAATGAGCTCTACTGATTTGTATTGAGATGTGATTAAAGGGGTTTCGACGGATTCCTGAAGAGGAGAAGAAGATTAAGAAGAAACTCTGTCCTATCAATTGAATCTGAGAAGGAAGTTAGGGTTTTGGAGGTCGAGTACCTGCTGTTGAATCAAAGATGGTGAGGGATGTGGAACGATGGGTTTGAAGATCTTAGATCGGGAATGATATGCAGTTGCTGTGAAGATGAGGTTATTGTTGGTGACTGAGAGCATATCGAGAAGTCCAGGGTTTCTGGTAGTGTGGTTGAAGATGATGGACGAGTTTAGGTTGATATTTCCGATCGATTGAAGACGGGTTGGAGTCGGAGTTGTGATTGATTAGAGTATGTTTTTGTAAGAAAGGAAAGTTGGGTTTCTGTTGTATTCAAGTTGCAGTGAGAGGATCTAATCTGGACTCAAGAAATCAGCTGAGACTATAAATTAAACAAGAAGATGAAGCTGCTATCATGGATTGTGTTGATTGCAGCGAGTAAGCAAGGGTCTCTGTTGGTGAATCGATTGAAGCATGTGAATAATTACATCAGGGAGAGATTGCAGGTAAATGAACTTTCAGGGAGCAAGCCATGTTGATAAGCTGAACTACAGTTAAGAAGTTGCAGCTGAGATGAATGTTGCAATATGAAGTTGCAGTCAATGGGAGATGGACCAAGTGAAGATGGTGATTCAAAGCAGGGAAGATTTTGATGGGTTCGGTGCTTGATGAGAAATAGCAGCAGGTTATGGAGGAATGGTTCAAATTGTGTGTTATGAAAGTGCAAGTGCATTGGCTGTGTTGCGAGAAGAAATGAAGTTCAGTTAGTATTGCTGGGTTTTACCTGGAGAGCAAGTGATGAATCTGAGTGGGTTTAGGCAGGCTGAGATATTGCAGGTGGCAGAATGCTTAGGCTTGTTGTGAATGCTTTAAGATGGTATATGGAGTTGGAACTAAGTAAGAATTGGTAGAGCTGCAGTTCAGGTGGTCTTACTCGAGAGAAGCATTCGATTGAATGGACTGGAACAAGGAATGGCTATTGGTGGTAGTTCTGGTGGTGTTGAACTGCAGGTGCAAGATAAAGATAGAGCTGATGGATGTGCGGCTACCCACCATGACTGAGATAGGGGTGTTGTTCTTGCAAGTGAAGCTGGTGAAATGAAGACGATGTTATTGTTGTGAGTCAATTGCAGGGTATGAAACCGAGGCTGCGGAGCTTAGGCGTAATCTTTTATTGAAGATGTGTATGAATTGAGGAGTGAACTCCTTAGATGTATGCTAGGAGTTAGATTGCAGGAATGGAGTATGGAGTTTCAGGGGTGTTGGCTAGCCTGAGATGATGGCTCAAGTGGTTATGCAAAGTTGCAGTTGAGCTGAATTATGATGTGGCAGGTGGTTGAGCTAAACGGAAAGGAGAATGATTTGGGACTGGAGTTGCAATACTCTTGGAGGCGTTAAAGGTGCAGTTACGGCTCAAATAGAGGTGTGTGTGTGTTGTGTATTGCAGTGTAGGTGCTGATAAGACTGCAAGATAAAGCTACATGTGCTGGGAGAAGTGAACTGTGGTGCTAGAAAGTGAATGGAGAGTGCAGGACACTATGGCTAGAAGTGAAGCAGTGATGCACCATCCTGGTGCAACAAAAACTTTGGCTTCTGCAAATGGCTTATGCCATGGCAACTCAGACAAGTTAGCCCAGTTAGCTCTCATGAATAGCTGACTCGGGTCTGACTCATGATCCTGACTCACCTGATGACCCGATTTGACTAAGTGTCCTGACTCAGTTGACCCGACCGAGCTGACTCGTGACCGGGTGGACTTTGCCGGTCACCTGAGCCATCTTCCGGTCACTTCTCCGGCCAATTTCCGGCCATAATACCAGTTTTCCAGCGATAATTTTTAGGGCATGTTTTCTACACGGGTTTTTCTCACATATGGGCTTGGTGGACTTCTATCTATTGGACCTTTGAGATTTGACCTAATTTTGGAAAGCAAAGCTATAAAAGGAAGACTTCTATAATTTTGGAAAAGGACGTTTTTATTCTTGGAAGCTAAGGAGAGGGCCGCTTTTGTTTACGCTACTAGGGTTTGCTTTTGTTCATCTTCTTATTTATTCAATTCATATTTTTGTGATGAACTCCATAGCTATAAGTAGCTAAATTCTATATTATTGGTTAAGGATGTAGTCATATTTCTAAAACTTGTGCTTGAGTTATGTATTAGTTTTCTCTCTTGATTATCGTTTAAATCTCTACTGTTTTTAATAATCACATGATTGATGTATTGTGATAGGACTTAGATGTTTGGTTTGTTAAGTGGCCAATTAATTGAACTTGCATCCTTGTCCATAGCTATTTTAGGGTTTTTCATCAAGCGATAACCCTGAATACAAGTAGCATGATATGATTACGGTTTGTAGTGATACACTCTCGTGATCATATGTAGAGTTTTACCATTGTCCGAATTGTTATGCGCAATGTATGACAATTGCATTGATTAGCCTATTTCTGAAACTTATTTCTCCTAGGAATTGAACTTAATTAGCGCAAGGCGTTAGGTTATTCTTTAGGTAGAATTCACATAAGCCGCTCTAATGTGTGTGTTGATGAACTTAGGAAATTAATAGATTATCTTGCTCTCTTGATTCTATAGGCTTTTGATAATAAAAGAGATTAAATTGTAATTCTAATTATATATGCAAGCACATGTCTAAGATTGAAGATGAATTCCTTGACCAATATCTTTCTCTATTGATTACTTTCTACAATTTATTTTACTTTTGATTTACTTTTATTGCTTACTTAAAAATCAGAAATCCCCCAAGTGGTTACTTTAGGAAATTGATTACATAATAACTACAACTGCCTCTCTGTGGAAACGAACTCTTTCTTATCATATACTTTAGGAAAGTGAAATTATTTTTGACGCATACGACAGCGATCAGCGATTGGTCAGAATAACTAGGTCTTGCACATTAGACCCACTCAGCAGCTTGTTGCACATTTTTCCACGAAACACTCGAGACATGAAACATGTCACAAACTGGGGGATACTCATCAGGGTATTGGTCTGGCGGTTTACAACGTACGACGTACAACACGCCCATTACAAGAAAGTTTCAGGAAAGAGCGGACGGTTAAATAGCAGTAAGAGAATATTGGGTGTAAGGTCGACCAGTTTCCCCTCACAATGGGAAAGTGATGGAAACCCGCTTCTACACAACCCCACTTCTCCACTACTTAACTATCTCCACTTCCTACGAGATAAGGGGGCTAAATGACTTGTATAAATAGGTTTTCAACCTATTTTGACCAACAAGACAGTTTTGGTTAACAACAACACAAGTATTCAGAAAAACAAAAAAAAAAACTGATAGCTTACATTCCACAAGACAGTTCCAAATTCGGATACAAGTCATAAAATAACCACACCCTCAAAATTCAATATTTTGATCTCAACACCTTCTTCGCTTCCCTCCCTAAGAACAACCCTCCTCCTTCACTTTGTGACCGAAGCAAGTCTGGAACGGTCATTTCTTGGTTTAGGCCAGAATTGTACAGATTGATCTCTCGAATCTAAAGTATTCTCGTGCAGTGCATTTGTTTAAGGTTTAGATTCATTTCTCAGCAGCACACCCAAATTTACCATTTCCAGCAGAATCAGTTTTTACCCCAAAACAACTGGCGACCACAGAGGGAGATTAATCTCTCGGTTGCAAAACCAATTTCTCATTTTTCATTCCATTTTCTCAGGAATTTTCACAAAGATGGTTGGCCTTAGGACTAATTCAATAACTTAAGGCGCCGGCCAAAATCTTGCAAATGGTAATGTTTTTACCCCAAGTGCCATACCTGATTACGCGGCAAATGGCGAAATCCCAACTTTGATCGAGTCAAGGAATTCACACAAGGAACATGGATCTGATGAAGGAGACGATAAACAATATACTCAGTTTCCTCGTCAGGTTGACATCAGATTTGGGCGGCTCCTCTGTTCCGGAAATCCTAGCACTGGGGACTGACTCCTCAAATGATGATCGTCCTCAAATCAACAGTTTCACCACCAATCGGAGGCCAGTGGATCAGGAAGCATCTTCTCTAGTAGGAAGTTTATGTGAGCTCTTACACCTCTCAAAGGACCAACGAGCGGAGACATTCGCTGCGATCAATCAGATAGCCCTGGACACACGCTTGGCTCCTTCACACCCTGAAGCCTCAAAAACGTCAGAGATATCCATAAATAATGTTACATTTACTGAAGATGACATGATGGCAAAAGAAGGCCATAACAGATCCCTGCTACTGCACACATCAAAGATACAGAATTCAAGAGGGCTCTCATTGATACAGGAGCGTCATCAAATGTTATTCCGCTCAAGACTCTCAAGACAACCAAGGTTCGGCCAAATAAAATTACACGGAACCTACCATGATGACAGATTTTGAAGGAAACTAAACCAGCACGTATGGGTACATCTATTTGAATCTGTCAGTAGGGCCTGTTTAGTCGAAAATGAAATTCGACGTAATAGAAAAGGAGCAATACTACCACATGATACTGGGAAGACCTTGGCTTCACGATAATAAGATTATTCCCTCAACATATCACCAATGCTTGAAAACTATGCTGAATAAAGAAGTTGTTCGCATTCATGCGTCATTATCTCCATATGCACCAATTTGCGGTGTGGAGTTGTTCGAGCCAAGAGAAAATACACATGATCCATTAAGCAAGGTTTACTGCACTCCACTCCCTACATGGACGTCGATAGAAGAGAAAGACTGGCTCGCATCGCTGAACAAAGAATCCAAATCTCACGGCACGCCTCTGCTGACGCGAAACGCCGATTCTCCTCCATCTAACAAAAGCTCGGCTCATCTTCATACCAAGAGGGAGCGGGCTTTTATGGCGAGTCGTGACCAAAAAGGTAAAACTGTATATCGGCGTCGCTGTTTAGCAATTAACAGGGGAGACTGCCACCCAGTCTCTCTGCCCAATGGAATGCATCCATAATGATGATGCGCTACGAAAAGAAGTACCAGACGCTCAACGACACTTGCAAGACGGCACCGACTCCACTACAAATGAGCTTGAAATCGTCAACATCGGGAATGAGGAATCTCCAAGGCCTATCTCCATCAGTTCGGCTCTGTGTACGAATGAACGCACAAAACTTGTCTATCTTCTTAAGGAATACCAAGACATATTGTCATGGACATACGAGGAAATGCCCGGCCTGGATGAAAAACTGGTCACTCATCATCTGCATGTAATACCCGGGTCCAAACCGTTCAAGCAAGCTCCAAGGAAATTCAGGCATGATGTAGAGGAACAAATCAATGTCGATATTCAGAAGCTACTAGCAGCCGGCTTCATCAAACCCATTCACCATCCCACCTGGTTGGCCAATGTGGTTTCTGTGAAGAAGAAAAGCGGTCAAATCAGGTGTTGCGTCGACTTTAGAGATCTGAACAGATGCTGCCCCAAGGACGATTTTACCCTTCCCAACATTGACATGCTGGTAGACGCCACCAGTGAACACGGTATGTTCTCAATCATGGATGGGTACAGCGTCTACAATCAAATAAAGATGTACGAACATGACGCAAGTAAAACAGCCTTACGAACCCTCCTTGAAAACTTTTATTATACTGTGATGCCCTTTGGTTTGAAAAATGCTGGCGCCACCTATCAACGCGCCATGACTAAAATTTTCCACGACATGATGCACAAGTAAGTTGAATATTACGTGGACGACATAGTGGTCAAATCAAAATTCGAGCGGCCCATACAGACGTTTTGCGGCAGGTGTTTGAAAGGTGTCGTCAATACAAACTAAGGATGAACCCTTTGAAGTGTGCTTTCGGGGTGTCTTCTGGAAAATTTCTAGGATTCCAAGTCACGGCTGAAGGAATCAAGGTTGATCCGACCAAGAGTCAAGCTATCCTTACAATGCCCCCTCCGCAAACTATGAAAGAACTCCAAAGCTTCATGGGCAAAGTAAACTACATTCGGCGTTTTATACTTGGTTTGGCCCAACTTATTACTTCGTTCACCCCATTGCTGAAAAAGGGAGCAAGTTTTGTTTGGGCCACGCCGCATCAAAAAGCCTTTCGGAAAATTCAACAAATATTGTCATCGCCGACCGTTATGAAATCTCCCATACAAGGGAAGTCGTTGTGCCTATACACCGCTTCCAGCGATACCGCTGTTGGAGCCCTCCTTGCTCAAGAAGATGATGAGGGGATTGAAAACCCTATATACTACTTCAGTCGTACTTTGAGGGATGCTGAACTCAGGTATCCTAAGGCAGAAAAAGCGTGTCTAGCCCTAATTCATGTTATTCAGAAGTTTAGACACTATTTGTTATCAAACAAAGTAGTACTCATAGCCAAAGCCGACCCCGTTAAGTTCTTGCTCTCAAAACCAGCCTTGATAGGAAGGACGGGAAAATGGCTGCTCCAAATGTCAAAGCTTGACATAACGTGCACTCCTCTGCGGGCTATTAAAGGACAAGCAGTGGCGGATTCGCTAGCAGCATTCCTGGGAGAAGGTACTACCACACTACATGAAGACATTCCTGGGGAATTTCCAGAAATCTCTTTTGTCAAACAAGAAGTGTGGATATTGTATTTTGATGGATCTGCTACCTATAGCAGTAATACTGGAGGAGTGGGTATAGTTTTGGTGTCTCCAACTGGTGAAGCCTTTTCGCATTCTTTCAAGCTGGACTTTCAGTGCACCAACAACTTAGTAGAATATGAAGCTTTCCTCATAGGATTGTCAATGGCCAAACGAGCAGAAGCCACACATCTAGAAGTAAGAGGCGACTCCAAATTACTTGTCAACCAGATGAATGGAGTATACTCACTCAAAGAGGTAACACTAGCCCCTTATAGATATGAGGCGCAAAATCTTCTGAACTACTTTGATGATGCAACCATAACCCATATTGGCTGCAACAACAACAAACACGCCGATTGCCTAGCTACGTTAGCCTCAAAACTGCAGTTCGAATGATTGGAAGAAACTCTAATAGTGAAGAGACGGACCGTGGCGTCAACATGGCTTTCATAGGCCAAAGATACTAAATTCAATGATTGGAGAACTCCGATCATTCAAGAGCTTAACAGTTCGTTTTCCGAAGGGAAGGTTAGTCTCAAAACCCTATAAAACTTCTTCATGCTTCATGGAGTGTTATACCACCGAAACCTAGATGGATCCCTGTCAAGATGCCTCGGAGACGAAGAAGCGCAGCTGCAACTTAACCGTATTCATAGAGAGATCTGTGGACAAATTTTAGTGGTGACTCTTTACCGACGTCTTCAACGCCTTGGCTACTACTGGCCAGATATGGAGACTCAATCCTGAGCGCTTCAAGGATCTTGCTCCAATTGCCAGGCGCCGCCACATCAATTAGAATTTTTTAATGTCGGATATGCTGGGGACTGGCGAGAACCATACGTAAACTATCTCCGTGATGATGTGTTGCCTCCCGACAAGAAAGACGCATCCAAGATGAAGCAAAGGGCCAAAAGATTCGTGTTTCATGAGAGAATCCTATACCGCAAAAGCTTTGGAGGCAACCTGCTACGATGTTTAGCAAAATCTGAAATCCCGACCATGCTGAAACAAACGCATGAAGGTGAACACCAAGGGAAGAAGAAGTTATTTCTCTAAGTACACGAAAGGTATTACTAGCCAACTATGAAGGATGATGCTGCGGCGTTTGTCCAGAAATGTCATGAATATCAAACTCACGGGAATCTCATCCACACGCCTTGTACTCCCCTCCATTCAGTAAGTAGTCCATGGAATTTCTATAGCTGGGGACTGATCACTTTCGTATGCGTCAAAAAAATTTCACTTTCCTAAAGTATATGATAAGAAAGAGTTCGTTTCCATAGAGAGGCAATTGTAGTTATTATGTATTCAATTTCCTTAAGTAACCAATTGGGGGGATTTCTGATTTTAATGTAAGCAATAAAAGTAAATTAAAAGCAAAATAAATTGTAGAAAGTTATCAATGAGAGAAAGATATTGGTCAAGGAATTCATCTTCAATCTTAGACATGTGCTTGCATATATGATTAGAATTACAATTTAATCTCTATATTATCAAAAACCTAGAGAATCAAGAGAGCAAGATAATCTATTAATTTCCTAAGTTCATCAACACACACATTAGAGCTGCGTATGTGAATTCTACCTAAAGAATAACCTAACGCCTTGTGCTAATTAAGTTCAATTCCTAGGAGCATTAAGTTTCAGAAATAGGCTAATCAATGAAATTGTCATACATTGCGCATAACAATTCGGACAATGGTCAAACTCTACATATGATTACGAGAGTGTATCACTACAAACCGTAAACATATCATGCTACTTGTATTCATGGTTATCGCTCTATGAAAAACCCTAAAATAGTTATGGACTAGGATGCAAGTTCAATTAATTGGCCACTTAACTAACCAAACATCTAAGTCCTGTCACAATATATCAATCATGTGATTATTAAAACAGTAGAGATTTAAACGATAATCAAGAGAGAAAACTAATACATAACACAAACACAAGTTTTAGAAATAGTACTACATCCTTAACCAATAATATAGAATTTAGCTACTCATAGCTATGGAGTTCATCACAAAAATATCAATTGAATAAAGAAGAAGATGAACAAAAGCAAACCCTAGTAGCGTAAACAAAAGCGGCTCTCTCCCAAAACTCCAAGAATAAAACGTGTTTCCAAAAGTTGTAGGACTTCTCTTTTATAGCTCCTCTTGTTCCAAAATTAGGTCTAGTCTTCAAAGTCCATTAGATGAAAATCCACCAAACCCATAAGTGAGAGAAACCCATGTAGAAAATATGCCCCAAAAAATGTCGCCGGAAAACTGGTATTATGGCCGGAGGAGTCACCGGAAAACAGCTCAGGTGACCGGCAAAGTCCGCCCGGTCACCGGTCAACGAGTCAAATCGGCTAGCTCAACTCAGTCAAGTCACTGAATCAAACCGGGTCAATCACCGAGTCAGATGACTCAACTCATTGATGTCATCAGGTGAGTCAGAACCGAGTCGAAGATCTTACTCACTGGATGGGCTGAGTGGCCAAGGCCAGAGCCATTGCAATCTTGCACAGGCCATAAATTGTGGTGCACCATCATGGCACTTCACAACCTTTTGCTGCAACTCTTGTCAGATCAAGTCTCACTAACCCAGAACTGCACTTCCATTCCCTCAGCACACATACTTATTTCAATTCCTTCTCCCTGCAACAACATTTCTCAGACAACCACTTCATTACCACCAAGCCATGGCATTAACACCATCTCGCATCTCCTCACCTCGCTTGTACCTGCTACATCCCGGCAACAATTCACTCCATTTCGCAACCATTTCCTAACCATACATCTATATTCGCCTCAACCCCTCCCGTGCTTCCTCCATTCATTGCTCCCGCATCTCCAGCAGCACACTCGGTTCAAATCTTTTTCCAGGTACCACCAACTCATTGCTTCCACTTCCCGCAAAGAAGAACTCCATACACAACACAGGCCATCGACTCACACCTGCAATCACCGCCAACATCAGTTAACACCATCTTTAGTAACAGCTCCCCCACTGCATAATTCCACAGCCAAACCACCAGGACCTAAATGAGCCAGTTCAACTCAATTAACCACCACCTGCAATTTCATTCTAATAACCTGCAATACCAGCTCAAACCCCATCCACAAGCACCATCACCTGCAATTTACCAGACCACTACACTCTCATACAAAACCCCAGCTCGAATTCACATGCAATAGCTGTAGCTTCACTTATACATCACCTCCTGCTTCAATCCATAAAAAGGCCACAATCACAGCTGCACTTCATACACATTGTAGCTCAAAATGTTGCAATTCCACCAACATCATACTTGCAGCTCCATTGCCACAACATCAGTGCATTCAACACTAATGAAAATCACATCATCTCAGGTCCTTGTTTTTGACAGAATCCCCAAATTCTCTACCATCACCTTAATACAATCACCCAGACCATCAAGTTCATGCCTATTGTGACTTCAACTCCACCTCAAGAACAACACACATTTCCTTGAGTCTCTCCCTATAAATCAATAGCAACAACAGCAGCTTGAACTACAACTGCAACTCAACAACCCTATCTGCATTTCCTCCATGAGTTCAGTACCTAAAACACATACCCATGTATCAGAAACCCTAATTTTAACAATCAGAAGCCCCAACTTCCTTCTCAGATGAGTTCTTGTTCTCAAGCTTTATCAATTCCCAATTCAACTGAAACCTCTTATTAATCCATGACTAGCTCATCCATCCAACACAAAACAACAACACCAGATCCGTGTTCTTCCCCTAATTCCACTGATTAATCAAATTCATACCCATCTCGATCAAATCCACAAAATTTCGACCACCGGACCCATGTTTCTTAAATCCAGCAACATCTTCTTCATCTCAAAACCCATACTTCATTGAACTCATCCACTATCGAACCCTAGATTCCACCTACAAACCGCCACAGATCCTCTTTCTCTCTGCAACAGACTTAATGGTTCTTCTCATTCTAATTTACATCCATCAACAACTCTATCTTCTTCTCGGTCAATTTAGACCTCCGTTTTTGTTGAACAGCAGAACAAAATTTGGGGAAGAAAGAATGAGAAAATGATTTCTCGATTTCACATTTTAGTGTAATATCTGGGACGACTATCAACACCCATGGGATAAGAACCACCCCAATTATTGGGTGCTAACAGCACACACCTTTTCTGGCTAAGGGCTACCCAAGTTGGCATCCCTTTACATGTACTGTCAGTTCTGGGAAACTGACAAGCTTAATCAATGATTTTTCTCATAACTTCCTCATGCGACGTCGGAACAACCTCATTCTTTCATCCTGGCTTCATCTTTTTGTCGTTCTCGCTCCAAATGAACGTTTTCTCCTTCTTTTGCTCCCAAGGACTCCATTGCACCTAATAACTCAAAACTAGACATAAGAGATGCAATTCCCAAGGAAAATAGTAAAGAAAGCATAAATACTAGATATAAAATTAGGTGTTTTACAACACCTATCAGATTCCCCCACACTTAGACTTTGCTAGTCCTCGAGCAAATTAAACAAAACAATTCTAAAATACATACAACTCCGTGTCGTCGAGGCTACGGTCACACTTAGCACGTATAACAAGCCTTTAAACCCTAGGTGTCCCTAGTGGACGAGTTATAGTCTCGTGAGGGTTTACTAGAGATATACCCACAAAACCTACTTTTCCAACTTACTAGTTCTCCGTAATGATAGCATCCAACGCGCTAAGAAGACATAGAGATTCTGCACACTAGTCATAAGAAGTTAGACACATAAATGAACACAATCTCATCCTTAAAAGTTGAGAGAGAAATAACCATCCCTTCTCGAAAGAGATTCGGGTTCGGAGTGATCAAAAGTCTCGACTCTGCCTCACAAGAAAGGGTTTTATGATATTGCTCTCAATAATAAATGACTTTTTATGGGTCACACATGTGTCCAGGTAGGAATGAAGAGAGAATCTGCGACACGTTGAATGGTAGGAAGGCAAAACCCTCCGAATTGTTTTGAAAACCCACATCTTTTATCATTTTTGAAAACCCATTTTTCTGACGATCTCTACGAAAGGAAATCAACCACTTAACGAAGGTGGGAGTATGCTCACTTACCTCGTTATCCGTTCGGCGTGCAGCTAGCACCACTCTCACAACATCCATAGAAACGTCTTCGGTCTTCAATCGGTGTCTTCATCTTCGTCTTCGGTCTTCAACCCTTGATGATAACTCTTGAACTTCGTAGAATCTTGACAATATGATTCTTTCCTCTAATTCTTGTTGCTTGAAACTTCATTATAAATATTCCTTCTTTCCATTGGCTTTATTGAAAGAAAACAAAACTAAAAACGAACTATACAAACCCAAAACATGATACAATGGATTTTTCTTGTCTTGTTTTTTCTTTTTTTCATTTTTTTCTCTCTTTTTTTTCTCTTTGTCTTTTTTCAATATTCTTTTTTTTCTTTTTTTCTTTTTTCTTTTTTTTTTATTATTATGAGACAAGAAAAATAAAGCAAATACAAAATGAAAATAAAACAAAATAATAAAACTAATAATGCACCTAACAAAATTTTCTCTTGTCTCTTTTTTTTTTCTTTTTTTTTTCAATTTTTCATTTTTCATTTTTTTTTTCCAGACAAGAGAAAATAAAATACACATAAGATAAAATAAAACAAAAATGTAAGTACAAAGGCCATGGTGTAAGTACTTTACCGCTTGATTCTTCACAACTTGTATTTGTCGATATCATAAACTTCTCGAACTCTCATCCTTGATAATTTTCACTCTTGTACAATAGTCTTCAACTTATAAAAATTCTGCTCCTTTTCTCGTTGCTTTACTTGAATCTGAAATATGCCCATTTCTGTATTGTTGCTTGTAAACCTTGAACGTCTTCAACTTTCCTTCAAATTTGTGATGCTCCTCTTGTTGATGATGATGGTGTTTCTATGGACCTGTTGGTGTAGAGAGATAAAATGGATGGTGCTAACTGCGAACAAGATTACAAGTGGTATGTAAGTTAGCAATTCGATGTCACCATCATGATTGACAAAATAGCACTCAAGAGATCAAAATAGTGCTTCTATGGTGGGAGGTTGGGCAGCTCACCATTCTGCCCGGAATTTACGTATGGTGACACACACTCTAAAAGCACAAATTTAGACAGGTACAAAGAATTGAAGGTCGATGCCTCACATGATGTAACATGGGTAGTCTCCACTATAGGGGATCACTACTCTAATACCGAATTCAGTCTGCACCTTATTTTCCACTGGCATGGTTAAACAAAACTTTAACTCTCATACATTAAGAAACCCGATCATGTTCTCTGTCATCTCTAAGTTCAGTCACTCTTATGAGAATTTCGATGTAATCTTAGCGACATGTATACTATGTGACTCTAAACTAACTACAAGTTGGAGTTTTATTCACTATTGTACACAAAAGTTGAAAATTTATGAAAAAATTACAATGCAAAATACTTAACCACTCCCCCACACTTAAACTTTACATTGTCCTCAATGTAATTGAATCGTCCAAAAGAAAGTCAAGGTGGGAAATCCTACAAGAAAAGTGACAAAAAATCAGAAAAAGTAAAAAACATGACAAGAAAAGAAAATAAAAGATAAGAGATACAAAACCTATGGGTTGCCTCCCATTTAGCGCTTGGTTTAAAGTCGTCAGCCCGACTATCTCCTTGTTTTCTATGACTCCTCCAGAGGGAGCACTTCCACAAGATTAACTCCTTCCACGACATCCGAAGAGAAGTTCTCATAATATGGTTTCAACTGGTGCCCATTCACTTTAAGTTCATTTCATGTAGCTAAACTACGAATTTCCACTGCACCATGAGAAAACACATTAGTCACAATAAAAGGTCCAATCCAACGTGACCTTAATTTACCCTAAATAATTGCAAGCGAGAATTAAACAAAAGCACTTTCTGCCCAATGCAAAATTGTTTCTTTGTAATCATATTATCATGAAAAGCTTTCGTCTTTTCTTTGTAAATCCGTGAGCTTTCAAATGCATCATTGCGAATCTCCTCTAGCTCTTGAAGTTGTAACTTCCTTTGCCTTCCAGCACCATCCAACTCCATATTGCATTGCTTAATAGCCCAAAACGCCTTATGCTCAATTTCCACGGGTAAATGACAAGGTTTACCATAAACAAGCCTAAAGGGAGACATCCCAATAGGTGTCTTGTATGCGGTTCTATACGCCCACAAAGCATCATTGAGTCTCAAACTCCAATCCTTCCTTGTTGGATTCACCGTCTTCTCAAGAATGGATTTCACCTCTCGGTTGGAAACCTCGGCTTGTCCATTTGTTTGTGGATGGTAAGGAGTTGCAATCCTATGCGACACATTGTACTTCCTTAACAAAGTTTGCAAGAACCTGTTTTTGAAGTGTGAACCTCCATCGCTAATTATAGCCTTTGGAATGCCAAACCTTGCAAATATATTAGCTTGCACGAAATCTGAAACAACTTTAGAATCATTAGTTGGGGTGGCCTTAGCTTCCACCCATTTCGAGACATAATCCACAACAAGCAAGATATAATAATTCCCACTAGAATTGACAAAAGGGCCCATAAAATCAATTCCCCATACATCAAAAACCTCAACAAATTGAATAATAGTTTGTGGCATTTGATTTCGAGCACCTAGATTGCCTGTTCTTTGACACCTATCACATGTGGTACAAAATGCATGTGCATCCTTAAACAAAGTTGGCCAAAAGTAACCACATATTCATATTCTAAGTAATTAACATGTCAAGCATATGAATGGCAAAAAGACAAGATAGAATTAAATTATGATTCGGGAACACACCTACGTATTACTTGGTCACTACAATGTTTCCATAAGTATGGATCATCCCATATATATTGGTTTCCTAACTTCTTAAGTTTGTCCCTCTCAGCACGAGACAAGTTCTTTGGGATTTGTTTACACACTAAGTAATTAACAAGTACCTTGAGAGCGGTTCTCTTACTCCCAAAGTGTCCTCCACAAGCATATGAATGGCAAAAAGACAAGATAGAATTAAATTATGATTCGGGAACACACCTACGTATTACTTGGTCACTACAATGTTTCCATAAGTATGGATCATCCCATATATATTGGTTTCCTAATTTCTTAAGTTTGTCCCTCTCAGCACGAGACAAGTTCTTTGGGATTTGTTTAGAAACTAAGTAATTAACAATATCAACGTACCATGGTTCTCCAAAGGCAATTGAGAATAGTTTCCTTGTCCACAGCAACGGGATAATTTCCTTGTTCACAGCAAGACGGCTCAAGTGATCCGCAACGGTGTTATCAATTCCCTTCTTGTCTTTGATCTCAATATCAAACTCTTGCAAGAGTAATATCCATCGTATGAGCCTCGGTTTCGCCTCTTTCTTTGTAAGCAAGTTAAAGCTGCATAATCGAAAAGACAACAACTTTTGTGCCAATTAGATAAGAGCGAAACTTTCCTAAAGCAAAAACAATGGCTAACAACTCTTTTTCAGTGGTTGTGTAGTTTTGTTGGGCCTCATTTAACGTTCTAGAAGCATAATAAATGGCATGAGGTATCCCCCCCACACGCTTCCCAAGCACCGCACCAACCACATAATCACTAGCATCACACATAAGCTCAAAGGGCTTGCTCCAATCCGGTGGTTTAATGATAGGGGCTGAAATCAAAAGTTCTTTCAAACGATTGAATGCCGCCACACACTTTTCATCAAAGTTAAAAACCACATCTTTTTGCAATAAGTTACAAAGTGGTGATGCTATCTTGGAAAAGTCCGTGATGAATCTACGATAAAAACCTGGATGACCAAGAAAAGAGCGTATCTCCCTCACCGTAGTGGGAGGGGTTAGAGCACGAATAAGGTCTATCTTAGATTTATCGACTTCCAAGCCTTTAGAAGATATTATATGGCCTAAAACTATGCCATGAGTTACCATGAAATGGCACTTCTCCCAATTCAGCACAAGGTTTGTTTCAACACATCGTTCAAGGATTAGAGACAAGTTGTTCAAGCAAAGGTCAAATGAATCACCAAAGACACTAAAATCGTCCATGAACACTTCGATTATGTTTTCAACATATTCCGAAAAGATACTCACCATACACCTTTGAAAGGTAGCTGGATCATTGCATAGGCCAAAAGGCATCCTTCTATAAGCAAAAGTACCGAACGGACAAGTGAAAGTGGTTTTCTCTTGGTCCTCCGGCGCTATCACAATCTGATTGTAACCTGAATAACCATCAAGGAAGCAATAGTAAGAGTGTCCAGCTAAACGTTCAAGCATTTGATCAATAAATGATAAAGGAAAGTGATCTTTTCAAGTAGTGGCATTCAATTTTCTATAATCAATACAAACCCTCCAACCGGTGTTTACACGAGTTGGGACAAGTTCGTTCTTATCATTTTCCACCACCGTCACACCTGATTTCTTTGGTACCACTTGTACCGGGCTTACCCACTTGCTATCGGATATGGAGTAGATAACACCCACGTCCAAAAGCTTGAGTATCTCCTTTTTCACAACTTTCATCATGGGAGGATTCAAACGGCGTTGCGCTTCCCTTGTAGGCTTTGTATCATCCTCCACACGGATCTTGTGCATACAAACGGCAGGGCTTATACCCTTGATATCGGCAATTGTCCATCCTATGGCCGTCTTGTACGTCCTTAGCACCCTTAGAAGTTTTTGCTCCTGTAATTCATTAAGCTCGTTAGAAACAATCACAGGTAAGTCTTCATTGTCACCCAAGTACAAGTACTTTAAGTGACTTGGAAGAGGTTTCAATTCTAAACTTGGAGATTTAACAATAGATGGCACAAGTTTTTCATCATTGCAAGGTAAAGAAGCATATGAAATATTCTTAATTGCTGATTTTTCCGGTAATGAGTCAAGAGAACCAATGGTTTCTTTAATCTCATCACCATACTCAAAACCATCATCAATGGGTGTAGTGAGCACGGTTTCCAAAGTATCAACACCATTCAACTCAAACATTTGCTGCGCCAATGTGTCCATCACATCAATGGAGAAACAAGAGTGGACATCACTAGGATATCTCATCGTCTCGAAAATGTTGAAACGTATTATTTCTCCATCAAACTCCATAGTTAGCATTCCCTTGTCAACATCAATAATGGTTTTCGCCTTTTTCATGAAGGGACGCCCAAGTAGCAATGGAAGAGACGAGTCCGGTGAACCTTCATCCATCTCTAACACGCAAAAGTCAGCTGGAAATACAAGTTGATTAACCTGCACAAGAACATCCTCAACAATACCCATTGGGTAGACATTAGAACGATCGGCTAATTGCAACACAATGCCAGACTTTTTAAGAGGATCAAGATCAAGTGAATTATACATAGACGCAGGCATAACATTAACGGATTCACCTAAGTCCAACATAGCTTTATTAAATGTGGTGTTACCAATTGTGATGGGAATGTCAAAGCTACCGGGATCCTTGCACTTAAGTGGGAGTTTATGTTGTAAGATTGCCGAAGCATTCTCCCCCACACTAAGCACTTCATTACCTTTGAGCCTTTGTTTATTGGTACACAAGTCCTTCAACACCTTTGCATACTTTGGAACTTGTTTGATTGCATCTATGAGTGGTATGTTCACATGGATCTTCTTAAGAATGTCTAAAATCTCCTTTTCTAGTTCCGCCTTCTTGGAATTTGCAAATTTGCGAGGGAAAGGTAAAGGAGGAACATAAGTAGAAACCGGAGTTTTAGAGTTAGAAATAGGTACCTCGGAAGTTTGGGGAGAATCCTCATTTTTCTCCTCCAAAACAGGTTCCTTTGGTGTTTCCACCGTGCCCGAATCAGTAACTTTGGGTTGCACAAGTTGTGTACCACTTCTCAACGTAATTGCATTGACACCCTCTTTTGGGTTGATAGGTTGAGAAGGGAGTTTCCCACCATTTTGTGCCTTCAATTGATTCAATTCAATAGCCATAGAACCAACTTGAGTTTGCAAATCCTTAACCGTACTCTCCGTTCTTTGCATAAAAGATTTCAGCAACTCTTCCATATTGGACCCCATAGTTTGAGGTTGTTGTTGTTGTTGATGATGAAATTATAGTCTCGGCTAGAATTGTTGTTGTTGAGGTTGAAATCCACTCGGGTTGTTGAAATTAGGTGGTTGAACCGCTCCTTGCTTATTGGCATAGCTAAAATTGGGGTGATCTCTCCATCCCGGATTGTAAGTGTTTGAGTAGGGATCATACCGTCTTTGTTGATTTGGAAAGACCGCATTAGTTTGCTCGTTCTCATAAGCTTGAGAAGAACCTGGTATCACCGCGGCTGCACCTTGTTGCATCATTGATGTCATATTACCCAATTGTTGACGAAGTTCCTCAACCTCGCTCACTTCATTAACTTTCCTAAGAAGCACATCCGAACCACGACTCAAGAATTGTTGGGAGTTCACCGCTGCCATGTTCTCAATCAACTCTCTAGCTTGCCGTTATGAAGCACAAGGCAAATCTTGATCCACAGAGACGAGGGGTGCACTAAGGCTGCTTAAATTCTGAATTCTAAGTGAGGTAACAATGTGACAACAGATGTTGTGCCGATACAAAGCTGATAATGTTTCAAGTGAACCTATACTAAGGTATGATAAAGTGACAGGGATGCTAAGGTCTCAGCCCACCACTCACTCCTACCGTGTGCTCAACTAAATTGAACTCCTTGTTCCTATGGCGTTAAGGGTAGGGTGTCAATTCCACCACTTAACTAGGATGTTTCACCTTATAACACTTCAATTATCGAGGATACTAACCTAGAGTACTAATTGTCTAATGAAGCACAATTAGTCAGAGAATTAGTTTTTGTGTCTAAAGATTAAGTCAGAAAGACACACAATACATTTATACCACGACTACAATGCATACCGCATGCATTGTGAAAGAAATGCATTGGGTGCTAAAATTGAAAGCATAATTATAAATTAAGCATGCAAGGATAAATCAACGAGCTTGAAACACGGTATGGAATTAGGGTTTCACCGAAACCCTAATAACTAAATTAAAACATGATAAAATGGTGTTAAACTACAAATTAAACCTACAATGAAGCACTGGCTAGCCCAGGCGTGGTTTCTACACAAACCCCTCAGTTGTATTTATACATCCAAAATCAACCAAACCCTAATTCATTATAAAAATGAAATTAATTGAAAAACAATTCAACCCATACTCTGATTCGCGGTTGTTGGCTCTACTCATGCTTCTCGACCTCTGCGAATCGAACATGCCACTGGTTGGTGAAAACCCTAAACTCTATTTATCTTTAACCTAGCTTCTAGGTTTGTAAAGAAGTCAGGAAAGAGATAAACATCGGGCGTGGGAAGAAGGAGGTGGAGGTGAGGGTTTTGCGTAGAGCTCGTGGGAGAGGAAAGAGAAGGTGAGGAAGGGAAATGGTAGAGTCGATTAGGGGTATAGGGTTAGGTAGATTTGCTGTGAGGCGGGTGCAGCTACGGGCGATGAGACAGCCGAGCGATCGTTGGATGATGCGGCTACGATCCGAATGGCCGAGGGAGGTAGGCGGTTTTGGTGTGATCTCGGTGTAGCGCGGCAGCGATCTTCGATGCACGTGGAAGCAATGACCGTTGGATGAGGGAGAAAGAAATCTCAACGTCTCGGAAAGAGACGGGCTCGGATCCGGTCACACTAGCTCAAGCCCATGTCTTGTAGATGAGTTGCTACTTGTTGGGTTGCAACTGTGCGCTTGAAGCTTTGGCTTTCTGCTCCATAAATGCTCGACTCACTTCTTCGCTCTTGGGCTCCTCGGTTTCTCCGGCTTTATTTAGTACCTAAAAACACAAAATTAATTAGTACAAATATTTATTCTTGAAAACAAAGAAAATACAGAATTTGGGATAATATCTGATTCTTGAGCACAAAAGATGAGTAAAATGCCAATAAAAAGGTGTATAAATATGCAATATTTGGCACTCATCAAATACCCCCAAACCTGAATTTTACTTGTCCTCAAGTGAAACAGAAAATAAGAAATCCTAACTATACCCCTGTCGCAGTCTCTCGAATGCATTTAGCGTATGCACTAAGCCTTTAAACCCCTAGGTGTCCCTAGTGGACGAGTTGTAGTCTCGTGAGGGTTTACAAGAGGTGTACCCACAAAACCTTCTCCAACTTCGAGTGTAAAAGAGTCTCAAGCCTCCAAGAAGCTATGAGGACATAGAGTTTCGCATGCTAGTAAGTTAGAACTATCGAAGAACGCATTCTCATCCTTAAGTCTTTGAGCGAGAAGTAACCATACCATATGAAAGAATTCGGATTCGATTGTGATCATAAGTCTCAACTTCGCCTCACCATTAGGGTTTATTGATAATTGCACTCAAAAGATCGCTTTTTGTCTCTCATGTGTGCGAGCGGGAATAAAGAGAGAATCCCGCACACGTTGTAGGTAAGAAGGATAACCTTCCGAAATAAAACTGAGACTCCACGTAAATGTGGACAAAAAGAATCTTTTTCTGATGATCTCTAAGAAAGGAAAACCAACCATTAGCAAGGGGTGGGAGTACTCACTCACTTCTCACCCGATCGGCAATTAATATCACTCTCTCATAGAAACGTCTTCAATCTTCGGTCTTCGGTCTTCAACTGTTGATGACGAACTTCTGAACTTTACAAAAACTTGAATTTTTTTTTTTTTTTTAACTTGATACATGAAATGAAGATAATAATACAACACGCAATTTTTTTTTTTTTTTTTTTTTTTTTTTTTTTTTTAAGTTACAATAAAACGATAAACTCAATTTTTCACAAACTTCATTAATTCTCATCCTATTTTCTTTTCTTTGTTTTGTTGCATATAAACCTTGGACTATCTCAACTTTTCTTTCAATATTCTGATTCTGATCCTTATTCTTGACGATGATGTGTTTCTATGGGTCTTCCTAACTACAACCTCGGTATTTAGAAGGAGTTTTCATCTTTAGACGTCACCCTCATGATTGACAAAATTAGCACTCAAGAGATCAAAAATAGTGCTGAAAGTGGTGCGAAGTTGGGTAGCTCACCATTCCTACCCGGAATTGACGTGCAGTTAGCATCACTCTAAAAGCTTTTCTAGAAAGTCACAAAGAGTGAAGGTCGGGCACCTCGCTTGATGTAAAATGGGTAGTCTCCACTATGGGTGATCACAATTCTACTACCGAATATCTAAACAAAGACACCTAATTCGCCTCCCAGTATGGTTAAATCCAACTTTAACGCTCTAATCAACTAAGAAACCCGATTGTGTTCTCCCTGACTTCCAATTTCATTATTTCGGGTAGATTCTCTATGTAAACATAGCTAGAAGCATGCTAGTGACTCTAAAATCTCTAAAGTTGAAGGTTTTTATTTGCAAAAAGTTTTTGAATTTTTTTTTTTTTTTTTTTAAATGAAAATAAAATATTAAAAAGACTAAAAATTCTAAATGCAAATGCACCCCAAACCTAAATCAAACATTGCCATGTTCTCAATCAACTCTCTAGCTTGTGCCACCGTCTTGTTCACTAGTGCACCACCACCCGATTATGCAAGTGTGAAGGGTTATGATGCAGGTGCAGAAATAGATGCGAAATGCAAGAACAGAGAGAATGGGCGATTAAATACAGAAGAACGTCAAGAAGATTCCTATCACTTGATTGGAGTTCCTCATAGATGTATTGGATGATCATAGCGTCATTGAATTGGTGGTGAGTGCAGCTTGCCACCAATCTCTTGTATCGTTCCCAACATTCATATAAGGATTCTCCCACATTTTGCTTCTTCCCACAAATCTCTTTTGAATTTGAATAGCCTTTGATGCAGGAAAATATCTTTCTAAAAAGAGTTTCTTCAACCCATTCCATGTCGTGACACTTCCGGGAGGTAAATAGTACAACCAATCCTTAGCACTATCCATCAAAGAGAAACGGAAAACTTTTAACATTGCACCATATGCCTCAACATCCGCTGGAAGCATGGCCGTGACAATGGTGTGGAAGTCCATAATATGCTTGTTTGGGTCTTCATTCACCATGCCATGGAACTTTGGTAATTCTCTAAGCAACTCCGGTTTTATCTCAAAAGTAGAGTTCGTTTGAATACACCCTTGTTGTGTATCAAGCCTATGAGAAGCTAACTCCTTGAGTGAACGATTTGCATCACCAATTGCTTCTTCTTTTTCTTCAAAAGGTAGTTCTTGTTCACCCGGAACCTCTTGTTCTAAAACTGCTTCTTCTTGCTGGAAAGTCTCTTCTTCCGTTTCCAACTCTTGTTCTTCCGTTGTATCTTTACTTGGTTGGAGTATTGTGCCTCTTCGTGTAGCTATCCCGCACTGTGGATAATTCCAATCTTTAGAAGCCAGGGATTAGGTACCTGAAAACAATTCTCGCAAACAAGTGAAAAACAAGATAAGAAAACAAGAAGCAAAGATAAAATCAAAAACAGAAATAAGAAACTAAAAACTTAATAACTAGCCGTATGCCTCCACGGCAGCGGCGCCAAAATTTGATCGCTGTCGTATGCGTCACAAAAAAATTCACTTTCCTAAAGTATATGATAAGAAAGAGTTCATTTCCACAGAGAGGCAATTGTAGTTATTATGTATTCAATTTCCTTAAGTAACCAATTGGGGAGATTTCTGATTTTAATGTAAGCAATAAAAGTAAATTAAAAGCAAAATAAATTGTAGAAAGTTATCAATGAGAGAAAGATATTGGTCAAGGAATTCATCTTCAATCTTAGACATGTGCTTGCATATATGATTAGAATTAAAATTTAATCTCTTATATTATCAAAAACCTAGAGAATCAAGAGAGCAAGATAATCTATTAATTTCCTAAGTTCATCAACACACACATTAGAGATGCGTATGTGAATTCTACCTAAAGAATAACCTAACGCCTTGCGCTAATTAAGTTCAATTCCTAGGAGCATTAAGTTTCAGAAATAGGCTAATCAATGCAATTGTCATACATTGCGCATAACAATTCGGACAATGGCCAAACTCTACATATGATTACGAGAGTGTATCACTACAAACCGTAAACATATCATGCTACTTGTATTTCGGGGTTATCGCTCGATGAAAAACCCTAAAATAGTTATGGACTAGGATGCAAGTTCAATTAATTGGCCACTTAACTAACCAAACATCTAAGTCCTATCACAATACATCAATCATGTGATTATTAAAACAGTAGAGATTTAAACGATAATCAAGAGAGAAAACTAATACATAACACAAGCACAAGTTTTAGAAATAGGACTACATCCTTAACCAATAATATAGAATTTAGCTACTCATAGCTATGGAGTTCATCACAAAAATATCAATTGAATAAAGAAGAAGATGAACAAAAGCAAACCCTAGTAGCGTAAACAAAAGCGGCCCTCTCCCAAAACTCCAAGAATAAAACGTGTTTCCAAAAGTTGTAGGACTTCTCTTTTATAGCTCCTCTTGTTCCAAAATTAGGTCTAGTCTTCAAAGTCCATTAGATGAAAATCCACCAAGCCCATAAGTGAGAGAAACCCATGTAGAAAATATGCCCCAAAAATATGTCGTCGGAAAAATGGTATTATGGCCGGAAATCGGCCGGAGGAGTCACCAGAAAACGGCTCAGGTGACCGGCAAAGTCTGCCCGGTCACTGGTCAACGAGTCAAATCGGTTAGGTCAACTCAGTCAAGTCACTTAGTCAAACCGGGTCAATCACCGAGTCATATGACTCAACTCATTGATGTCATCAGGTGAGTCAGAACCGAGTCAGCATCTTACTCAGCTGGATGGGCTGAGTGGCCAAGGCCAGAGCCATTGCAATCTTACACAGGCCATAAATTTTGGTGCACCATCATGGCGCTTCACAACTTTCTGCTGCAACTCTTGTCAGATCAAGTCTCACTAACCCAGAACTGCCCTTCCATTCCCTCAGCACACATACTTATTTCAATTCCTTCTCCCTGCAACAGCATTTCTCAGACAACCACTTCATTACCACCAAGCCATGGCATTAACACCATCTGCATCTCCTCACCTCAGTTGTACCTGCTACATCCTGGCAACAATTCACTCCATTTCTACAACCATTTCCTAACCATACATCTATATTCAGTTCAACCCCTCCTGTGCTTCCTCCATTCATTGCTCCAGTACCAGCGAGCACACTCAGTTCAGTTGCATTTCCAGTACCACCAACTCATTGCTTCCACTTACTGCAGCAACAACTCCATACACAACACATGCCATCGACTCACACCTGCAATCACTGCCAACATCAGTTAACACCATCTTTAGTAACAGCCCCCCACTGCATAATTCCACAGCCAAACCACCAGGACCTAAATGAGCCAGTTCAACTCAATTAACCACCACCTGCAATTTCATTCTAATAACCTGCAATACCAGCTCAAACCCCATCCACAAGCACCATCACCTGTAATTTACCAGACCACCACACTCTCATATAAAACCCCAGCTCGAGTTCACATGCAATAGCTGTAGCTGCACTTATACATCACCTCCTTCTTCAATCCATACAAAGGCCACAATCACAGCTGCACTTCATACACATTGTAGCTCAAAATGTTGCAATTCCACCAACATCAGACTTGTAGCTCCATTGCCACAATATCAGCGCATTCAACACTAATGAAAATCACATCATCTCAGGTCCTTGTTTTTGACAGAATCCCCAAATTCTCTACCATCTCCTTAATACAATCACCCAGACCATCATTCATGCCTATTGTGACTTCAACTCCACCTCAAGAACAACACACATTTCCTTGAGTCTCTCCCTGTAAATCAATAGCAACAACATCAGCTTGAGCTACAACTGCAACTCAACAACCCTATCTGCATTTCCTCCATGAGTTCAGTACCTGAAACACATACCCATGTATCAGAAACCCTAATTTCAACAATCAGAAGCCCCAACTTCCTTCTCAGATGAGTTCTTGTTCTCAAGCTTTATCAATTCCCAATTCAACTGAAGCCCCTTCTTAATCCATGACTAGCTCATCCATCCAACACAAAACAACAACACCAGATCCGTGTTCTTCCCCTAATTCCACTGATTAATCAAATTCATACCCATCTCAGTCAAATCCACAGCTCAAACCACCAGACCCATGTTTCTTAAATCCAGCAGCATCTTCTTCATCTCAAAACCCATACTTCATTGAACTCATCCACTATCGAACCCTAGATTCCACCTACAAACCGCCACAGATCCTCTTTCTCTCTGCAACAGACTTAATGGTTCTTCTCATTCTGATTTACATCCATCAACAACTCTATATTCTTCTCGGTCAATCTAGACCTCCGTTTTTGTTGAACAACAGAACAAAATTTGGGGAAGAAAGAATGAGAAAATGATTTATCGATTTCACATTTTAGTGTAATATCTGGGACGACTATCAACACCCATGGGATAAGAACCACCCCAATTATTGGGTGCTAACAGCACACATTTTATGGCTAAGGGCTACCCAAGTTGGCATCCCTTTACTTGTACTGTCAGTTCTGGGAAACTGACAAGCTTAATCAATGATTTTTCTCATAACTTCCTCATGCGACGTCGGAACAACCTCATTCTTTCATCCTGGCTTCATCTTTTTGTCGTTCTCGCTCCAAATGAACGTTTTCTCCTTCTTTTGCTCCCAAGGACTCCATTGCACCTAATAACTCAAAACTAGACATAAGAGATGCAATTCCCAAGGAAAATAGCAAAGAAAGCATAAATACTAGATATAAAATTAGGTGTTACAACACCTATCAGGGACTTGATATTATTGGGAAAATCAATCCACCATATTCAAAGCAGCATGATTACATCATAACCGCAACTGAGTACTTTACTAAATGGGTCAAAATTATTCATCTTCGAGGAACCACCGGAGCAATAATTGCAGCGTTCATTAAGGAATACATCATTTTTCGGTTTGGCGTACCTAAGCACATCATTACTGATAATAGTACCCCCTTCGCCAACAAGCAAGTACGAGAGTTTCTTGAAGAATATGGAGTTAAACAGGTCTTCTCTACTCCTTAGTACCCTCAAGGGAATGGGCAAGCCGAAATCACCAACAAGACTTTGATTCGAATTCTTAGTCGAATAGTGCATGACAATCCTAGGACGTGGCACGAACTACATCCTATGGTGTTGTGGGCATACCTGGCGGCACCTAGGAGCTCTACTGGAGTTTCTCCTTATTCACTTGTCTATGGTGCTGATGCAATCCTCCTAGAAGAGATCAAAATATCGTCAGCTAGAATTGCAGCTATGAGTGGAGTCCAATGTAATGAAGCCGAAGCATCGAACTTCAGAATAGCGGAGTTGGAAACTTTAGATTCCAGGAGAATTAAGGCGGAAGAGCATGCTCAGGCGTACATAAAGAGGATCTCCAGGGCGTACGATAAAGCTGTAAAACCTGGAGTCTTTCAAATGGGAGATCTTGTATTAAAGATCGCGAAGCACATTCATCAAGACATGTCCGCACCAAAATTTTCAACAAAATGGGAAGGTCCCTACGTGATCATAGAAGCCTATAACAGCGGGTACTACAAGATTTTTAAGGAAGATGGAGGCAAATTAGAAGCAGTCATCAACGGAAAATGGCTCAAGGCATATTACGCCTGACCAATGTCCCATCTCTCTCTCGCCGCCTCATGACACGGCCAATTAGGCATTATTCATTTCTCTCATATCTGAGTTATCAAAGTTTTTCATTATTCAAGGCATATTAATGTAAACTCCATCTGCTTACCAGAAACCAATGCAATTCATTTTCAAAAAAAAAAAAAACGGCCAAACGATCTCATGACTACTTATTCAAAACAATAAGACATAAGTATGGCTCAGAAAAGGCCATCCAACAAGTTGTAATCCCTTGAAAGCATCCTTTTCAGCCTATCCTGACACCTTTCAGTCATACTCTTCAAGGTTTTACAGCTTGATGAATGTCTTGATGAATATGACTAAGCTTATTTAACATTTGTTTATACTTGATGAATTTTGGTTAAGAACAATTGTAAAACTAAATACTTTTATCCTAATCCGAGACTTAACTAATTGTATACTAGAAATCAAGATATAGTTTTGAAACAATCTTGAGATAACAACACTTGTGATTTCGACCGAGCAATGCTCTAACAATCTCCCTCTTTGTCAATTTTAGTGACAAAACTATCAATACATATGGATTAAAAAAATAAAGCTTCAAAAACTCCTCGAATCCATCATGCTTGATTTCCTTGGTTTCTTCAACTCCTTTTATTGTTCGTTACTTCAAGTTGCAATGATTCTGAACGTGTTCAACTCAGCATCGTTGTTATTGAAGATCCGTATTAATAACAACTTTGAAAAAAAATATTCTCAATCGTCGTTATACAGAAACATATTATTATTATCTTCTCCAAAGTTCAATTGTATGACAACTTTGAAGTAATACTACGGTAATATGTTTTTCCCCCTTAATCAATACTTACATCTTTTGCATTATAGGTGAAACCTATAGATTATTGATTCACTCCCACTTACATAATGATCTGTAAACCATAGAAACTACTAATTAATTATCCTCTTTTTTGTCAACAAAAATTGGCAAAGGTATGAAAATCATGGGATCGTAATGAATAGAACCAAAAGATACTTCAAGACTTAAAAAGATTACGTATCAACTTTATTTAGATGATATCACATAGTAAAAAAAAATACTTAACACTCATCTAGGAGATTTAAGATACAAGCATCCCATGTAAATTCCACGGCCACACACCCCACAAAGATATAACAATTAAGCACAAGTTCATTTAAGAACTCCCCCTCCCACCCCACCCCCAACCCCACCCCACCCCCATTTGATGTCATTTGAAGAGAACAACATGAGTGACCTTACTTTGATGAAAAAGAAGGATTTTGTCGGACATTAACAAATCACATGGACTTGTATCCTGAACATTGACTTAAATTAATCTCAACGCCATTTATGAACAAAGAGATAATTTTAATCGGTATGTCTAAACATAAGAAAATCTTACGGAGTGTATAGTGCAGTAGTAAAACAGAAGTGTGATCATGAGTAGATAAATATTGCGAAATATTTTTCAAAAATTTTGTTCTATTTTCATTTTATAGAAAACATATTAGATTTAATTCTGAGCATATATGAGATATCAGTTCAATTCACATAAAGTAAAGGACACATATATCTCATAATACTTTGCAATAATTAAACCAATAATGATTACATACTGCAAGTTTATCTTACAAAAACTCTAGTATTTGAATAAATAAATCTAAAAACATGCAAGATGAAAATCGTTGGAAATAGCTTGTGTAATCACAATATTTTTTATAACAAACCTAGCTAGTTATCCTTCTCAAAAGCAAGAATAAATTCTCACAAGAAGTTTCCTAGTAAATAAACGAAAACAGTACAACTAGATTTTTCATACTCTTCATTGGTATTGAGACCCTTGAATTTGTCATCAACTGTGTTCACAAATTCTTCCGAGAAAATATCCTCATTTAGAAGATCACGAACATGAGACTTCATGAGAATAAGGTTAGCAAAACCCTTTTTCAACTCAGTTCGTAACATGTCTAGACCTTTCAGAGTTTCCACAAGTTCCATCTTTGCTTCCTTAAATTGTTTAAGAATATCATAAACAACATTGGCAGAGATCATCTCTTCCCGTTCAACATCTTTATGATCATAGGTGAAATATCAATTCACACCATGACCTTCAGATGATTCAACCACTTCATCATCAACTAGATTTCTCTTGTTCCCTCTCGTTTCAATACCACCGCGAATAGCTTCTTCCATGCATTCAAGAATTTTTGACATAAAATACATGCTTGGTTGCGAAACTCCTTGGAAGAGAATTTCTCAACACAAGTTAGGGTATATAAACAAGTTTGTACGAAGTTTTCTCGAGGTAAGAGGTCGGTTTGTGACCTTTCCTAAAATAGGTTTTGAGATACACCAGTTTAGTACTATAATTTTATACCTTTTTTTTATGATATACCAGTTCCTCATTGAATATATAATAATTGTTAACTCAATAAACAGAGGTTTAGAGCATAAGAGTATTAAAACATAAAAATACGTAAAGGTTACAATATGAAAAAGATTATATCTCATCACTCAAAGCATTATTATGATACAAATAGTACACCTGTGACACAATAATTCCTTATCCAGCAGGATTTTTATGGATAAGGTTCCAGACTTGTGGCTAACTTGCACAAGAGTACACGTTTACCCTTGTTTTTACCTATTTCTTTTGCTAAGAAAATCCTTTTCGGATACGGAAAGTGATCATAGGAATTACTATCATCATGAAAGAAGACGAGATTAGAACCTTTACCCGAGGTTGATTGTCTGGAAGATGAAAGTTTATCAATAAGATCTTTATATCCTGTAATGATCAAATTCATGTTATCTTCTTGGACTGTTTCATTGACGGTTTTACCTGTAATGATCAAATTCATGTTATCTTCTTGGACTGTAATGATAATTTTCTCAGGAGGCGTATGAGTATCCTTACGAACCCATATCTGTGACGGTTTTACCGAGCTCTTCTTTAACCGACTTTTCATACTGCGTTTTTCAATAAAATCAAAAAAGGTAGTTTGAACATCGTTTTGTGAAGAACTCTTCCTCCTTAGAGACATAAATTTTTCTTGGTCGGAAAAATTCAACTGATCATCTATAAGCAAAGTACAAGTAATTTGTTTATTAGTTTCCGAGTCTGATTTTGTTAGCTTATCATGAACAACAAGTGTTCTTACTTCTTCCAACTCATCGTCTTTTTCAGAAACTAAACTCATGCTAAATTCCTTAGATTTACTATCGAAACGTAGAGTACTACTCAACAATCGCTCGATTTATAAGGCATTTCGGCATCTTCTTCAAGAAAAATCCTTGTTCTTGAATCATAATCAGAAATAATACCAATGAGATTATTGATTTTTTGTTTCAGCCGATTGACCCCAGAGGACTGAAATTCTACACGTTTTAAAATTTCAGTACTTTCTTTAGCTGTTTCTGTTCTACTCCTGAGTTGGACTCATCAGTAAAATAATAGGAATAACTCTTATCAATATCCAACTGTTTTACGGGAACAGAGTGTTCATCTATATGAGAGTTCGAAAAATCAGACTCTTTTACAGAATCAATAAAAAAAGTTTCTTTTAAACTGGTGGAACGTTTATCAGAGATTTCGCCTCTGTCCATATAGTTAGATTTCTTCAAACATAAACTTGTTAGGTTTTCCGCGTGTTTTCCTACTCTGATACCAATTGAAAACGTGGGGATACCAAAATACACCATAAATTTTTTCATAGGCAACCTGTATGGACAAAACCTAAATACAATTCCGAGAGTTCAACTTAATGAATCTCAATCGAGAAATAATATTTAGAGTTATATCTCTTTCTCTTTCTCTCACAATCATATCTCTTTCTCTCACAATCAGAAAGTTAACAAAACCAAATCTGTAAACCTGATTTACGTGTGGGAGTTCTTGGACGATCTCAAAAGTCAATATCCAAGAATCAATCAAGTCATATCCAACAAACAAGTATGGATGTATCTACTATGATTGATTTACATGCAACCTGTGATATTTTAATTATAAAGATAAACAATATAATGTAAAAAAAGAAATATCACAGACGCCAGAAATTTTGTTAACGAGGAAACCGCGAGTGCAGAAAAACCCGAGGACCTAGTCCAGATTTCAACACCAAACTGTATTAAACCTCTACAGAGACTAAGCCTACTACCAATTAACTTCAAACTTAAATGTAGTTGAGACCGAATTAAACCCTTACAACAATTCAGTTACAGTCGCTCTCCTTACGCCTCTTGAATTTCAGCATGACTCTGTGGAAATGATTCCCTTAGCTGACGTCCTGTATAGCCTAAGAGTTGCTTCAACTCAATTGAAGAATTTAAACCAATCTGCCTCCCACATATAAACCTATATGTGTGATTTTCTTTTTGATCAATGGATCAATCTGAAACTAGAAATCGATAGCAATAGACAAAGTCTAGCTAACCTCAGAATCCGGACTTATGCTTCCCGAAGAGCATCCTAGATTATTATTCACTTCACAAATATTAAACCTATGGAATCACAAAGTCTGAGACAAGAAAAACTTTGCGATTTCTATCTATCTTTCTCGAGTGAGAAGCTCAACAATCGAAAAAGATTAGGATACACGAACTATCAAGATAAAAGATAGTTGGACCTGGCTTCACGAATCCCTATGAATTATTTTTAGTCGCTAAACCCTAAAAGGGTTTTAGGAAGCGGACGACTCTAGTTTACAACTAGGACACATAAAGAGTAGTGTTTGGATTCAAAGATCCCAGTTGTTTGAGGTTCCCCTTATATAGACTTTCAAAGTATAAGTTGTTTTAGGTTTAAGCTAAGATAGCTTTTGAACCAAGCAAACATCCACCGTTAGATGTATCTTTGAAATGTGATTGACATATCAAGATATGCACTCTGGTTAGGATGAACCGTAACCGAACCGTTTATAAAGACATGTTCATGGACGGTTAGCCGAAACTAGCCGATTGAGCTATAAGATTAACCATTTTCATATAACACTTAATACATTAAGTTTGAGTCACAACCATAGGTTATAATGTGATCAATCATGTCTATAGTGTTCTTAGAGATTTATTCAAATGCTAATTATTGAATTAATTTTATGTGCATCTGAAAATATGTGACAGGGCAAGTACGTGTACCAGGTACGTGTACCCAACCTTGTTCGTGACTATATTTTTCATGGTACATGTACCCTTAAGATAAATATAAGTTCCGAAACTTATATAACTTTTTCGGTTTGCGTAACGAGTATGGATATCACATCGGTTTCAAAACCAACAGTTCTTTCTCGGTATGCATATTAGGTATGCGTACCATTACAGGTTCACGAGTTCACATACTTTTTGTGGTATGGATACCGGGTATGTTTACCACTATGTCACGGTCAATATATAGCTACTCTAGTATGTGTACTGAATACATGTACTACGGTTCCGGACCTATAGCAGATTTCCCATTTGTGAAACTAGTATGCATGTTGTCCTGTATCCAGATTTACAGTAGTTATATATTTCTCTCTAAATAAATTCGAAACATTCCCAAATAACATCAATGACACATATCACTGTTCCAGGATATTTCGAATGGTAATCTTGAATCACAATTTAGATTATGAACAATAAATTGTTCTTAACGAAATTCACCAAGTATAAACAAATGTTCATTAAGCTTAGTCATATATATTTCGAGAACTAATTACCAAGATAAACTTGAGTCGAAATTCTTGATATGCTTGCAATAGTCTAATTAGTTATGTGACAACATCTCATAGATAGAAGGATGAATATAACTTGAGAAATAAGTGGTTCGGTCTTCACTTACATTTTGTTGAATAAGTTCTCCAAAAGCTTCGGTTGATCTTCGACTTCAAACGGCAGAAAGCAGTGATGTCCGTTTCTCAACTACGTACTTCTATCCTAATCCGAGACTTAACTAATTATAGACTAGAAATCAAAATATAGTTTTAACAACTAAATTTGACAACAAGCTTGAGACCGAGCAATGCTCTAACACAACCCATAGTACTTGGGTTTGGCCTTATTGTGGGGATAGCCAAGCCGAAACACTCCCATAGTGCGTGGCCTAATAATAGAGAAAGCTTGCACCTCTCGGTGTTCTATTGTTGAACTATGATTTTAGGCATACAGAAATCTTTTAGGGCATACCAAGTAAAGACAAAAAAGGATTGTAAATAGCAAAATCAGAAGCCCCTTAACCAAATATTTTTGGTAATGGCAAATCTGCCCTTTTAGGATTAGTGTTAATACTAATAATTAGTTAAAATAATTCTGATTAGTGATTAATGATTAGTGATTAGTTTTAGGATTATTTAGTTATTAATTTGTGTAGATAAAAAATTTTGAGTAAGAAAAAAAAAGTTAGGTTTTTTTAGAAGGAGAAGGGGAAAGTGAGAAAAAATTGTGTAGATTATTTAGTTACCCTTGAATTGTAGTCATTTAGGCTGTTCACGGGGCTCGCGGGGAAATTTTCCAACATATCTTATGTTTAATCTCACTTTTGTAGGTTAAAATCATCAAAAGTTTGTGTTTTTTCACTAAGGTTTGGCGAGTCTGGATGAACAGTTCGGCTAGCTGAAAGTGTTGATTAAGAGCCGAACCTACCTTGTAGACCAGAATTCGGCTTGGTTCGAATTGTCCTAACAAGCCGAACCCTACACCGAACTGTCTGGAAGAAAAAATGTTTAGGGTTCGGCTTATATTTAGAAATTCGTAAGCGCCGAACCTGTTGGAAACACATTGTTCGGCAATTTGAATAAGTAGAATATAAGCCGAACTTGATCATGTACATTTATGAGTTAATAATTTTGTATTGGTTCGGCACATCGTAATAGCCGAACCTCGTAAATGTGCTAGGTTCGGCACATATTATGTTTATCGAATACGCCAAACCCCTTTGCATCTCTTTCTGTGACTAGGTTCGGCTTGAAATTTCATGAAATTTCAAGCCGAACTGTTCATATACACTTACAGGAAGATTTTGTGAAGAACAGTTCGGCTAAAAACGCAACTTAATTTTGAGCCGAACCCAACACTGTAACCGTCATTTAATCGATGAAAAACAACAAATAGGAGATTGTGTTTGTAAAACTTACTTTATTATCCTCGTTCCGGAGTTGGAGATGCAGTTGGTTCAATTCTGGTTCAATTGGTGGTTGATTTTCAGTTTCTACACCTTCATCTTCAATTGGTTCTTCTTCTTCAATTGATGGATTAGAAGACGATTTGGTTTTCCTAGTCCATGCTTTTCTTTGTACGAGTCATTATGTAGTTCAGTTTAATCGACAATCAAATTTTTACGAATCGACAATTAATCACAGTGATAAAAAAAAAAATTCGCGGGAGGGGAAGAGTTCGGCTAGAGGAGGAAGAAGAAGAGATGTTAAGAGAAGCTGATTTTGATTTTTTAGAAAACTGATTTTAGATTTTTGTATTAAGGGTATATAGGTAATTGAGCTACCCATAGGTTACCCCTTATAAGGTCACCCAGGATGGGACTATCATTTTGTATGCCCGGAAAGTTTTATGTATGCCTAATATCATAGTTCCTATTGTTTTCTCTGGGCGTCGGGACTCGAGATAACCTATTTTCTTTTGGGCCTGAGGCTATGAACCATGTTGATTTTTTTAGCGGACCTTTGTAGGCCGAAATCGAGAAGAGTTTATAGAGTTTGAGCGGACGGAATATATCCCACAATGACTTAATTATGGGAAACCCTTTATGACTAGATTTAGCAATGAGTTCCTCTATATATACATAATAATGTCTCTCCTCCATACACACTGTATATAAAAAATCTTCACGGATTCTTAGAGAATTGAAGGCACTATTACGAGGGGAAAGCATCTTATTATGAGGGGAAATCAGAGATTTAGTGAGGAGTTGATTGGTATATAGATCGCCATGGAAAGGATTGATGAGCATATCATATCAAAAATTCTATCATACGTTCCGATTGATTTTGTATCTAGGTGCAAGTTAGTATGCAGATTATGGGAAAAACTTCTATCTCATCGAACCGGGGGACTCCTTTTCTCCATCGCATCACGCGGCCAAAGAAATGCTAAATTTTATTATGCAGATTACTATGACTTGATGAGCGTAGATAATCCTCATCGTGATGAACCTAATTACTCGTTCAAGACAAGTGCTATTGAGATCGACCATCCTCCCATCAATAAGATTAATAAAGGGAACATGATGTGCGTGGCCATCGGTTCTTGCAACGGTTTGGTTTGTTTTTCTGTACCCCATAATGGTTTTAATGATCCTGTTTACATATGCAACCCTGCGTCTGGAGAATACGTTAATCTCCCAAGATTTAACCGTAGAAAGGGTGGTTATATCGTCAGCGGATTTGGTTACCTTTCTTCGACTAACGAATACAAGGTCGTCAGAATTTGCTACCCTACTGAAAAACTCGATTATCCTGAAAGCAGTGCTGCAGGATGGGTTCAGGTGTACACTCTTGGGAATAATAATAATAGCGGTTGGAGAGACGTCGGAGAAATCACCGCCACATTATGGTTGCCGGGCGTCCAAGCAAACGGAGCACTGCATTTTATGGACGATGTAAATTGGAAGATTGTGACGCTCGATTTAGAATCAGAAGAGATTGGGGTGCTCCCATCACCACCTTGTTTCCAAAAATTTAAGAATCCTTCTTTTCAAGTCCAAGTTTTGGGAGGGCACTTGTACGTTGTTCATCAACAAAGTGGTGAATACGTAGATATATGGTCATTCCAACATAACGAGAATAGGGATCATTACGAGAGAAGAGAAAAGGATTTTGAATCTTGGAGTTGGAGTAAAAAGTTCTCAATAGAATGGCAGCACATGAGCATAGTTGATTACTATCAGCCATTTGCTATAACAGAGAAAAATGAATTTCTATTTTGGGTGAGTGATTCGAATCTCTGTTGTTATGATCACCAAACTGGTGTTTTCAAAAGGATTATGAACATGAATAACGATAGGAGGCTATCAATTTTTCAAGGAATTCCATACAAAAGTAGCCTTGTTTCACTAAAAGATTTAGGAGTACGTTCGAAGATACGAAAAAAGACGATAATAAGATAGACATTCCTTATGCTTTAAGCGTCAACGTGTGGGGTTACAACTTACAATTTCTATTTAGGGACTCTAGGCATTAATTTTTGTTAGGAAAATTGGTTAAAAAACAAGAGGATGAATAAACAGAAACAAAACAATGGTGTACCCCTGGCTACAAGGCTCTTTCGATTCTTTTAGACAATAATTCGACCTTTCCCAATTAACTTGGCGAGTACAACAGGTCTCTCGAATTATGCCTTCAGGATTCAATGAAGCCCTAACACCGTAATCGAATTCAATGATTGTACTTCCTTGACCCGACAAAGAATCACACTGTATAAGGTTCTGATGATGCTATTATAGAAGAAGAAAACAAATTGCTTTTTGATGTGTTGGAATGGGAGAACATCTTCGCTACTTATACTTGATAATCATGCTGTTGGTAATGTCGTTTCATCACCAACAAACGCTTCCGAAAAACCATTAATGGTGACTCATGGAAAAAACGCATCCGTTCAAATTTGAATTGAACTGAATGGAAACTTCTAGGTTTTCTAAAATAAAACCAGAAAAAATTTCCAACAATTTTACAGTGACAGATTATTATTTTATGGTATATCTGAACTTTGGGTCTCCCTGTGTGTATTTTAATTTTTTTATTTATGCAAAACTTGAGAGTTTTATTTTTCACGTCGAGATTTTTTTTTTTTTTTTTTTTGTGTGCTGTACACACAACATGCAGAAAAAATTTCGTATTTGGATCAAATATAGTGCGGAAAAGAAATAACACAGACACCAGAAGTTTTGTTAACGAGGAAACCGCAAATGCAGAAAAACCCAGGGACCTAGTCCAGATTTGAACACCACACTGTATTAAGCCGCTACAGACACTAGCCTATTACAAGTTAACTTCAGACTAGAATGTAGTTGAGCCCTAACCAAGTCTCACGCCGATTAAGGTACAGTCGCGTTCCTTACGCCTCTGAATCCCATCAGGACTCTGCACACTTGATTCCTTTAGCTGATCTCACCCACAACTAAGAGGTGCTACGACCCAAAGTCGAAAACTTTATAAACAAATCTGTCTCCCACAGAAAAGTCTATTCTGATAGATAAATTTGTCTCCCAAATAAATACCTACGAAGATTTCGTTATGTCTTTTGATAAATCAAGGTGAACATGAACCAATTGATAATCCGGTCTTATATTCCCGAAGAACATCCTAGAAATATCAATCACCTCACAATATCTTAATTATATGGTAGTAGAACAAGTTATTGTGGAATCACAAAGAATGAGATGAAGAGATTTGTGATTACTTATCTTACCTATCGGAGATAAATCTCGAGCAAATCTTAGAGAAGATGGTACTCAATACGATAGGAAAAATAAGATCAGAACATGCAACTACAAAGAAAATAGTTGGGTCTGGCTTCAGAATCCCAATGAAGCCTTTAAGTCGTTAACCTATAATGGTTTTAGGAAAAACCTAGGTTAAAGGAGAATCGAATCTAGTCGCAACTAGTATCACACATGAGGTATGGGGATTAGGTTTTCCAGTTGCTAGAGTTCTCCCTTATATAGTCTTCAAATAAGGGTTTGATAGCTTTGAAACAAAGCAATTAATATTCACTGTTAGATGAAATCCTGATTTAAGATTCAAACTAAGTTGCTTAAAACCAAAGCAATATCTCTCCACCGTTAGATGGTGTTTTGGGGTAAAAACTGATTCTGCTGGAAATGGTAAATTTGGGTGTGCCCCCGAGAAACGAATCTAAACCCTAAACAAATGCACTGCACGAGAGTACTTTATATTCGAGATATCAATCTGTACAATCCTGGCCTAAACCAAGAAATGGTCGTTCCAGTCTTGCTTCGGTCACAAAATGAAGGAGAAGGTTTGATCTTAGGGAGGGAAGCGAAGAAGGTGTTGAAATCAGGATGAAGGTGTGGCTATTTTATGATTTGTATCAGAATGTGGTTTCTGGATACTTGTGTTGATAACACTTGTTTTTTTTTTGTCGAAAACCTATTTATACAAGTCATGATTGAGCGCACCCTGATCTCATAGGAAGTGGAGACAGTTAAGTAATGGAGAAGTGGGTATTGTGTGAAAGTGGTTACCATCACGTCTCTATCATGAGGGATGACTGGCCAGCCTTACACCTACTACTCTTTTACCGATATCAACTGTCCACTTTTCCTGTTACTTTCTCATAATGGGAGTGTTGCACGACGCATGCTGTAAACCGCCAGACCAATACCCCAGTAAGCATCCCCTAGTTTGTGACATGATGTCTCGAGTATTTTCGTGGAAAATATGTAACAAGTTGTTAAGTGGGTCTTGTTTGCAAGACCTAGCTATTTTGACCAATCATGCGCAAGCTAGGCGGCGGGCGGTCACACGTTACAAGTCAAGTCATGAGACTTGCCGCAAGAAATAGCATGTAATGCTTTTAGGTTAAATAATTAAATTATTTGTGAAACCGATACTCATAAAATATCGTATGTATTCGATGCATGTAAAGCATCGATTTTAAGCAAACAACTCAAAATAATCGATGCATGTGAAGCATCGTTGTATTGAGCCTGTCTTGGTTGGTCGCGGAACCTAGTGTCTTAAAAAGAGCATGACCGACCATTTTCGAGAAGCTGCTAGGAGCCATTCATGCACGCCATGGGCAGGCCGGTCGGTCTTTATAGGAGGGTGAAGGCTGGCGACCACGGCGACATCTTATTGGTCGCTTAAGATTTGATCTAGATCGGTCAATTCGGCTAGCGAAGTTGGACGGTCGAGATGATTTGCGGCATTTAATAACTGCTGCTGAATTTATTAAAATTCTTAAATGCGGCGCGACTAGCCACTTTAGGGCGACCGTTTGGGGGCAATAAAGGCAAGACGCGGCTTGGCCGATTGCATCTTATGGAAGGGGGGTGGCCGGTGATCATTTCCACATCTTGTTGGCCGCCAAAAATAGGAGTTAGGCCGGCCGATTCGACTGGCGAAGTTGGGCAGCCGAGATGATTTGTGGCAGTTAACGGCTGCCGTTGATTCAATTCAGGTTTTAAAATCCGTGTGGCCAACCCATTTTAGGCCAACGATTTTTGGTGTTAGCGGCATTCGACCGCCATCGTTACAGTCGGGCCATTAATTAGTGAGTGTATCCGCGCCTTTGTCCGTTGATCATAATTGAATCTAGGTTGGTCAATTCGGCTGGCAAAGTTGGACGGCCGAGATTGTTTTGCGACAGTAATGTGCCGCCGCTAACATAAATTAGGGTTTTGTAACCCGCGCAACCAATTCTCTTTGAGTAATCGTTTGGTGGATTCGCTTGCGAGTGGGAAGGATTACGATGGTCCTAAGCATTAATGGGACCGCCGGTGCGCATGATGGCGCTTGTCCGGATGTGTTAAAAAGTGGCTAGACTTGATAAATCGACTGGCCAAAACGTACGGCCGTGATCGTTTTAAGACTGGCATGGGCATCCTATATTAGATTCCTTAAGGAATTAGGCGCGTCGACCAACCAACTTCCAACTTTATCTAAAAGTGAGTGTGGCGCGTTTAAAGCGGTCTGATTGGTCGACGTAAAAGGGGGGTCGAAAAGCAGCAACATGAATCGTGACCAGCTGGCCACAGGTGAGGCTGATAGGTGTTGTAAACACCTTGATATTTATCTATTGTTTATGCTTTCTTTGCTACTTTTCTTGTAAATTATGTATCTTATGTTTGTTTTTGAGTTATCAGGTGCAATGGAGTCATTATGAGCAAAATAAGAAAAAAACGTCTATTGGGAGCGTAAAGGGGCAAAGAGGTCAATTCACATGCGAGCTATACTTGAAGCGGGCTAAGGTGCGCTAAAAGGAGATGAGGAATGAACTGTTAGTTCCTCCAAACTGACAGTTTTGAGTTGAGAAAGGAATCAGGCTGTCGGTTCTCCGAAACCCACGAGCCAAATATGATCTGGTTAGGTGTCTAGAGAATCCTTGGTTGGCCCTTATTTAGTTCAAATGGGTGGTTATATCCACTTGTATTTTTCTACAGAATACCTGAAAATTAGAGAGAAGTTATTTCTCTAATCATTTTCTTCCTCTGCCTTTAAGAGTTTGAGAAAAACGGCTGATGTTATTGCCGAGAGAGATCGAAGAGAAGCAGAACAGAGAGAGGGAGAGTCTAATTGAATGAGAAGAACAATTTAGTACAATAAGACACTCACTAGCATCGCTATCAGAAATATCCAGAGAAGGCATATTTTGGGGAACTTCATCAAGAAGGCAAGGGTACTTAGACTGAGGGATG
Organism: Papaver armeniacum; assembly: GCA_023531295.1. Classification (NCBI taxonomy): domain Eukaryota; kingdom Viridiplantae; phylum Streptophyta; class Magnoliopsida; order Ranunculales; family Papaveraceae; genus Papaver; species Papaver armeniacum. The sequence goes on along the minus strand of JAJJWW010010956.1, from coordinate 45,451 downwards.
TTATTGTCATCACAGACCATCTCAATAGTTTGATTGCGAAAAAGAATAGCATCATCTTAAAATTCGCGACAGTGATCATCAATTGGTTCTTCAGCCTAGAATATTTATCGTCCCGAGAAGAAAGATTTTTGGCAAGTTGCTCCTTCTCGATTCAAGTTCTTCAATTCTTTTTCTAACCTTGCTTCACTTGCGAACATATAACATTGAATCGGCGACATTGATGACAATTTTACTACACGCAATTAAATAAAGAATAATAATTAACAACCTTCTCTCGTCTAAATCATATCTCTAACCAAGGCCGTATGCTCAGCTTGAAGACTAATGTTAACACCTAAGTTATTTCTGGCATCATCTAGAACCTTAGCAGCCCAAGCGAATTCATCGTCATTGTTTATAATAAGAAGGGAACAGTTTGATTTTCTCTTTCATTAAGTATAGCATTTTGGTGAAGGGATTCATCCGTTCAACTTGAACTTCAAGAAGAGTTTTTGGAATTTCGCTAATGCACCTGGCACCTTGGTTAGCGATGCGATCTTTTCATCTATAAGATCACTAATTTTCTTCCTTAAAGTATTAATTTTCTCTTGGGAATTAAGATATAGACGTTTAAGTTGGTTGGCTAAACCAAAACTAGATCTATGATCAAAATCTAAGAGGCGAAATTTGGATTGAAGTTTGTCTAGAGGAAGAGACCTAATTTTGTTATTTGAAAAACTATTTAAAGAATTGTTGAGGTGAGCGAGAAGAGCGTCATAGGTTCAGGAAATGAGTGGAGAAGAATGGCTTCATCAGAAAGATTATAAACGTCTGCGAAAATGATAAGTCAGATAAGGAAAAACAAATAGAGAACAAGACGAAGGAGAAAGGAAAAGCCCTATACCATAAAGTTGTTGATTGGCGCTTTGAAGACTAGATATCTTGTCCTTCTGAGAGGAGGATTCCGCTTCCAGTTGTTTGGTCTTTTCGCGAAGAATAGCAGTTTCACTTTCAAATTCTTTATCATTCTTGCGAAGAGCAACAACTTGACTTCAATTCTTCATTCTTCTTACGAAGTTGAAGATTTTTCTTTTCGAGAATGTTGCGCCTATTCTCAAGATCTCGAGGCAACAACAAAGGAAGCTCTCCCAGACTATAAAGGAAAGTAAAGAAATCATCAAGATGTGGTTTAAAATTGAAATTATGCAGAAATAAGGGAATATAGACGTACCAAGGCACCAAGTGCATTTAGGAAGCTGGGAGTCACTGCTCTGGAAACTCCACGAATTATCCTCTAGTAAGGGAGCATCGCAGATACTTGCGAGAGCCTTGCATGTGGCGAAAGACGATCATCTCAAATTCCTTGCATAGAATCAGAAAAATCTTTGGACAATTTGTACCATAGAAGATTCAATGGAGAGTTTGAAGAAGGGATATCCACATCATCATATTCCTCATCACCGAATTTTCACCCGACCGAGGATTCGAAGGAGAGGGAGGTGAAGTTTCGCTTCTTCGTAGGCGGAACAACAGATTTCTCCTTGCGAAGAGGATTTTTACTTTTACCTTTGGCCTTCGCAGCCTCAGGGTTTTCTTCTTCTCCAACAATTTCAACACCAACCTTCGCACACAAATGAAGATAAGAAACAGAGGCAACAATATTGTTAAAAAGAAATATAAAGTGTTTCTTACTTCATCCATGACTGAGCGAAGAGCGACTAAAGTGCTAAGCTTCCTATCCGGTTATAGCTCGATCTTAACTTTTCAATCTAAAATTTTTCACGAGAATCAAAAGATAAGGGAATGAACAACCAATGAAAGATTACGAAGTACGCGAAGTTGGAAAACATACCTATTTATTCTTCTCGGGCCAGTTGAATACCCAAGGTCGATAAGCAGCGAAGTTCGCAGGAAGTACATTCGAGCCTGCGATATAAGGGCCCTTTAACACCAATGGAAAAACACACCATCTATCGTCTTTAGAGTGACGCGGGACGTTATTTTTACCAGAATGCCAGTCAATGTCTTGCATAAGGAGCTTATCGTCAGCGACATCATCTTTTCTTTTCAGACGGACACCCCAGTGAGTGTTATCCCTTTTCATAGGAATGAATTCATAATTCTCGTAGAAACTCTCAACTGTGTACTTTCGGCGAGTATCACCAATTCCTTAAATTTTGGATCCCTAACTTCTGGTGAGTAAAGAGACCCATTACCAGCACCTCTTAATTGATAGACAGCTCGCGAGAAGTTCGCATGAGCGAGAATTCCATAGAATAACGGAAGGTTAGGGTTATAAAGAGGAATGGGAAGGCTTGGCGAGGATTTGACCAAGCGAAATTATGATTTCATGATCATCATAATGGTGATCGGTGAAACGACTTAGCGAAAAGAATGGATTTAGATTCTGGACAAGAACAGTGGTTAAAGTAAAACCTTTTCCTTGAAGATCTTTTTGAATTTCTTCCAAAGAAGCTTCGTATTTGCGACCGGTTGGAGCCATTTTTCAGTCTGGGAATGAATGAAGAATTGAAGATCAGAAGAAATAAGAAGAAGAAGATTTACAGTAGCAGAAACGGAAATTACGGAGGAGAATTGAAGAAAAATTGCAGGGAGAAAGTAAAAAAGAAGAAGAGGAGAGTGAGAAAACTATATATAGAGAAGAATTCTCGAGAAGATAAACGCATTTAATGCGAGAAGGGACGTGAACGGTTGAGAAATAACGGTTGAAAGAGACGTGTCAAGAAATGGGTGGAAGAAGAGATACGTGTAGTAAATTCTGCATAATAGTACGGAATCATACAAATACAGAAAAATATGAAGAAATGAACAGCTGCGGCATTTTGAAAATACTAATTCTCATGACGTTCTCTTCTCCGCAGAGAAGACATGAGAAGAGGCAATATGTAGGATCAGAATATCGCAATACCAACACCTCTGCGAAATTCATAAACGACACATAGCGAAGGCGTCGCAGACGAGTAATATAAATGACGCAATGGATGACGACATCCAAAACACGAGAAAGATGTGAAGACCTAGCGAGATCTAGGAGTGTTGCGAGATTATATATTTATACACTTGCGATATTTCGCAAGTCATTCCCTAAATAAAGGACACTTAGTACATCATCTATTATGTAATACCACTATATAAAGAGCCGAACAGGCCTATTGAGAGAGATCTTTTTCCGAGTGTTGGGCAAGTCATTAAGAGAGAGAAAGTTTAGAGTGATTACAATTCTTTAGCTCATTTTCCTTTCATCTTGTAAACATTCAAAGAGATTAATCAATAAGAAATTATAATTGTTCATCTTAAAAATGTTTTGATTGTGTGGATTCTTGTGAGGGGTGTAGTGTAGATTTCTGCAACTACATTCGTCTAAGAAGTTAGTTTCTAAGGACGAAATAAGACCATTAGAGAAGAAAATATGGTCAAATCGTTTTGATAGGCGGAGGTCTCAGATTCCTCTCATGAGGAACATGGTGGACAAATTGTTGTTCACCGCAACACAACTTGATTGTGTTGATTTGAAAATCTTGTATCATGTGCCTGATCAAAAGAGACAAGATTGTGTACCTCTTAGGCTTTAGGAAAAGTTTGTTTTCTTCTTTTCTTAGTTTTGTTTTTTTTGAATTCCCTGTCTATCAATAAAGGAGGGTCATTCTCGACAATTCTACTCTCTCTAGGGTTTAGAATGTGCGTGCACGAACCTGTTAAAGGTTAACCCTACATTCCTTTTTCCTTCCCTGAAACTTCTTTTATCTTAAGACTACTTGTTGAGATTGTGATTTCCTCTCACAAACCCATACGTTTATGGATACTCCAAGCATCATGTCTTCTGATGGAAAAGATGTTAATATGATTGTCAAGCCATCAATCATGAAGGAAAAAGAGAAATCTCCGTTATCTCCGACATTGAAAAGAAAAAGAAGGAATGTGAGGAAGCCTAGAGCTGTTTCTTCAAATTCTCAGAAGTTTTCTGATGTTCTTGAAGTGTTGAAGGAGACGCAAAATGAGATTCAATAAATAAAGTCTTTTATGTTTAAGACTCATGAGATTCAAAAGGCCCTAGTTCGACATCAATCAAGAAGGTTTATTGATATTAAATCCTATCTTCATGAACCTTATGTCCCAATGGCTGTTGACTATAAGGAGTTCGGGGACGATAAAGAATTCTTCAAAGGTCTTAACATCTAGTAAATCTTCTTTTCTTGTTTTGTTTAGAAGAATAACTAGAGTTTGGAATAGCCATTATTATGATTACACATAGCTATGTCTAACGTTTTCATCTTCATGTTTTTAGGTTTATTTGTTTAAATTCTAAAAGATTGTTTGGAAGATGATTTTTGCAGTATTTATCTTTATGGTTTTATATATTGCAATTTGTTATGGGATATGTGTGTTTATCCGTGAACTATGATTGTCCCATACCTTGTCAAAAGTTAAGTCTTTCGTATGTCGATATGCATGTATTGATAAAAGAATGAATGAACTTTTGACATCACAAAAGTTTGAAACCTATTATGTCATTATGAAAATATTGATGGAAGATAGGGTGAACTTTTGTTTATGAGGATTATGTCTATTGTATGTCATTGTGCAAATAGTGATGGAAAATAGAATGAATCCTTGTCTATTCCGCAGTATTGATCTTCCTTGATCCATATTTTATGTATATACTGTGAGGCTCCGTAAGTTCTCTTATGTTGAGCATTTCCGATTAGATTAATCATGGGTCTTCTTGTGGTTAATTTAATTGAGTATTTTTGGATTCAAATTCATATTCCTATGTGATTTGTTATGTCCAAAGAAATCCTTCTTTTCTTATGAAATTAAAGGTCGCTCTTGTTGTTCTTTCGGGAATGACATTTTATGGGGGAGAGTTCTTAATTTAACTTGTGCTTAATTGCCAAATCTTTGTGGGGAGTGCGGCTGTGGAATATTATAGGTGGTTATCTTGTATCTTTATAAACTATTTGATGAAAGCATTTAGCTTCGGCTATATGATTGCATCTAAATAAGTTGATATGTGCTTACTTTTGGTCATGAAATGTCTCTATGGAAATTTTCATTAGGATCCCGTTTTCGTACCTTTGCCAATTTTATTGACAAAAAGGGGGAAAATTAATGTGTAGTTCACACTACAAATACATATGGTTTTCGGATCATTATGTAAGGGGGGGGTGGTTTCCATGTGAGATGGAGTATTGACTAAGGGGGGAGTGATACATATCACCATAGTATTGTTGTCGAAGTTGTGATACAATTGAACTTTGATGTTGTGTAATAATACTATGACATTGTATAACAATGATCAAGCATTATTGTTTTTCTCATTGTTATAGCTACGGATTTTCAACAACGATGATGCTAAACTTACAACCTTTGGAATCATTGGAGTACTTGGAAGTGATGAAGACTTCGAGTAATGTTGAAGATTAGGCATGTGGAAGAAGAGCTAAAAAAGTTTATTTATCTATTTTTGTATTCCATATGTATTGATAGTTTTGTCAATAAAATTGACAAAGGGGAGATTGTTAGAGCAATCGCTCAGTCGAACTCGCATGCATTGCTATTTCAAGCATGTTTGTCAATGTTAGTGATCAAAACTATGAGTCTTGATTTCTAGTCTACTATAGCTAAGTCTCGGACTAGGATAGAAAGTGTAGTTGAGCTCAAGAAGTCCATGGCGATCATCATACAAGACGAAGAACTACTCAAGGAACTGGTGGAACTTCATCGACTAAAAGGTATGTGGAGACTTGAACTTATCTATCTCTCAAAAGTCTATCTACTCTATCTCCTATCTTGAGACAAAAGTCGTTTTGCTATATAGACTTTCATTATACACATTTGCTATTTCGAGCCGAGTTTATATTGCTTATATATTTCTCGAAATATGTGTTGGTAAGATTTTGCTTTGGCCAAGTTCATCTTTACCTAGTGACGAAAGTCATGTTATGTTTCAATTACTTGAAAATAGCTTTGAGGAAAAATAGTTTGTGAATAACAAATATATAACGTCCTCTAAGAATGTTTCAATGGTTGAAATGAGAGTTTAGATTATATAACCATTGTTGGATATAAGCATTGTGTGGAAACACATACATGTATAAGTCCTTATTCCTTGAACCAAAGTCTATGTAATTTACTGCTCAGGAAAATGAAACAGAGTCCGCGAACCCACTCCGCGTACTGTCGGAGGTTCTCTTCCCGAGAAAATCTGCTATAGTTTGTGAATCATTTACAAACTTATTTCGGGTACTTAAGTCCACGTACTTAGGTTGGTTATTTTCTAAAAACGATTATTCTGAACTTATACTTATATTAACTAAGGAATGCAAGTTTTCAAACCGTGGCTATAAAGTTCATGAATCGATTTGAGTGAATCAAATCGTTTTTTCTTCGATTGTGTCTTGTATAATTCTATAAGATCTAAGAAATTGAATAACTCTCTAACTAGTTCATTTAAACTAGTTATGGTGAAGAAGAATATGGTTAATATGGAAGTGCTCATGTGGCTAACCATTAGGTTAACTACTGTTGAACCAACGAATGTACATGTTTGGGTAAGGTTACACAAACCTAAAAACGTGCATTTCATTTGTGTGTAACAAGCTAAGTTTTCGATCTAACGGTTGAAAGATATTAGCTTGAATCTAATCAAGTTTTCATCTAACGTTGAATATTGAATGTTTTGTTACCAAGGTAACTTAGATTGCAAACCCTGATTTGAAAGACTATATAAAGGAGAACTCTAGCAATTGGGAAACCTAATCCCCACACCTCCTGTGTAATACTAGTTGTATAATCTAGAGTCGATTCTCCTTTAAGCTTAGGTTGCTACCGAGAACTTGTAGGCTAACGACTTGAAGACTTCATTGGGATTGTGAAGCCAGACCGATACTACTTTCTTGTAGTTGTGTGATTTGATCTTGTTGTTCTATCGTATTGAGTATAATCGTAACGATTGGCTTGAGATTGATATCTCCGATAGGCAAGATATAAAACTAATCACAAATACCTTTGTATCATCGTTTGTGATTCCACAATATCTTATTTCGCCGCGTCGATTAAGATTATTGTGAGTTGATTGATAATACTGGGCTGTTCTTCGGGAATATAAGTCCGGGTTATCAATTGGTTCCTGTTCACCTTGATTTATCAAAAGACGGAACAAAACTCGTAGGTATTTCTGTGGGAGACAGATTTATCTACTCCTATAGACTTTTCCGTGTGAGACAGATTTGTTTATCAAGTCTTCGAATTTGGGTCGTAGAAACTCTTAGTTGTGGGTGAGATCAGTTAAGGGAATCAAGTGCGTAGTATCTTGCTGGGATCAGATACGTAAGGAGTGCAACTGTACCTTGGATCAATGTGATATTGATTGGGGTTCAACTACAGTCCAGACCGAAGATAGTTTGTAGTAGGCTAGTGTATGTAGCGGCTTAATACAGTGTGTGTTCAATCTGGACTAGGTCCCGGGTTTTTTTTGCATTTGCGGTTTCCTCGTTAACAAAACTTCTGGTGTCTGTGTTATTTCTTTTCCGCATTATATTTTGTTATATAATTGAAATATCACAGGTTATGCGTTTAAATCAATCAATTGGGAAATCCGACCTTTGGTTGTTGATTGAAATTCATTGATCCTTCAACATTGGTATTTGGTACTGTTCAAGTGATTTCTCTTGTATTCAATTAGACTCGCAGATTTCTATTTGCTTGAGTAAGAATTGAATCGAGAAAGAGAGATATAACTCCTTGATATACTTTATTAATATTGAGTAGTTGATTCTCTTGAAAGTATATTAGAGTTAGTCCATACAGATTGTTAATCAAAATATTGGGTGTGGTTGTTGTACCCCCGCTTTTTCAGTGCTTCAATTAGCTGATCGTTCTAATGTCTACCAATGGGTATTGTTTAGGATGTTCTTGTGCAGGTTAATCAACTAGTATTTCAAGCAGATTTTTGTGTCTTAGAGATGGATGAAGGTTCACCGGACTCGTCTCTTCCATTGATACTTGGGTGTCCCTTCATGAAAACGGCGAAAACCATTATTGATGTTGACAAGGGAATGCTTACTATGGAATTCGATGGAGAAACAATACGTTTCAACATTTTCGAGACGATGAGATATCCTAGTGATGTCCACTCTTGTTTATCCATTGATGTGATAGACAAATTGGCGCAACAAATGTTTGAGTTGAATGGTGTTGATACTTTGGAAACCGTGCTCACTACACCTATTGATAATTGTTTGGAGTATGGTGATGAGATTAAAGAAATCATTGGTTCTCTTGACTCATTACCGGAAAAATCAGCAATTAAGAATATTTCTTATGCTTCTTTACCTTGCAATGATGAAAAACTTGTACCATCAATTGTTAAATCTCCAAAGTTAGAATTGAAACCTCTTCCAAGTCACTTAAAGTACTTGTACTTGGTTGACAAGGAAGACTTACCTGTGATTGTTTCTAACGAGATTAGTGAATTACAGGAGCAAAAACTCTAAGGGTGCTAAGGACGTACAAGACGGCCATAGGATGGACAATTGCCGATATCAAGGGTATAAGCCATGCCGTTTGTATGCACAAGATCAGTTTGGAAGACGATGCAAAGCCTACAAGGGAAGTGCAACGTCGTTTGAACCCCCCAATGATGGAAGTTGTAAAAAAAGAGATACTCAAGCTTTTGTACGTGGATGTTATCTACCCCATATCCGATAGCAAGTGGATGAGCCCGGTACAAGTGGTACCAAAGAAATCAGGTGCGACAGTGGTTGAAAATGATAAGAAAGAACTTGTCCCAACTCGTGTTCAAACCGATTGGAAGGTTTGTATTGATTATATAAAGTTGAATGCCATTACTAGAAAAGATCACTTTCCTTTACCATTTATTGATCAAATGCTTGAACGTTTAGTTGGACACTCTTACTATTGTTTCCTTGATGGCTATTCAGGTTACAATCAAATTGTGATAGCGCCGGAAGATCAAGAGAAAACCAATTTCACTTGTCCTTTCAGTACTTTTGCTTATAGAAGGATGCCTTTTGGTTTGTGCAATGCTCCAGCTACCTTTCAAAGGTGTATGGTAAGTATTTTTTCAGAATATGTTGAAAACATAATCGAAGTGTTTATGGATAATTTTAGTGTTTTCGGTGATTCATTTGACCTTTGCTTGAACAATTTGTCACTAATCCTTGAACGATGTGTTGAAACAAATCTTGTGCTGAATTGGGAGAAGTGACATTTCATGGTAACTCATGGCATAGTTTTAGGTCATATAATATCTTCTAAAGGCTTGTAAGTTGATAAATCTAAGATAGACCTTATTCGTGCTCTAACCCCTCCCACTACGGTGAGGGAGATACGTTCTTTTCTTGGTCATGCAGGTTTTTATCATAGATTCATAAAGGATTTTTCCAAGATAGCATCGCCACTTTGCAACTTATTGCAAAAAGATGTTGTTTTTAACTTTGATGAAAAGTGTGTGGCGGCATTCAATCATTTGAAAGAACTTTTGATATCATCCCCTATCATTAAACCACCGGATTCGAGTAAGCCTTTTGAGATTATGTGTGATGCTAGTGATTATGTAGTTAGTGCGGTGCTTGGGCAACATGTGGGGAAGATACCTCATGCTATTTATTATGCTTCTAGAACGTTAAATGAGGCCCAACAAAAATACACAACCACTGAAAAAGAGTTGTTAGCTATTTTTTTTGCTTTGGAAAAGTTTCGCTCTTATGTAATTGGTACAAAAGTTGTTGTCTTTTCTGATCATGCAGCACTTAGGTACTTCCTTACAAAGAAAGAGGCGAAAACGAGGCTCATACGATAGATTTTACTCTTGCAAGACTTTGATATAGAGATCAAAGACAAGAAAGGAATTGAGAACATCGTTGCGGATCACTTGTTCCGTCTTGCTGTGGACAAGGAAGCTATCCCATTGCGTGAAAGTTTCCCGAATGAGCAACTATTCTCAATTGCCTTTGGAGAACCATGGTACGATGATATTGTTAATTACTTAGTTTCTAAACAAATCCCAAAGAACTTTTCTGGTGCTGGGAGGAACAAACTTAAGAAGTTAGGGAACCAATACATATGGGATGATCCATACCTATGGAAACATTGTAGTGACCAAGTAATACGAATGTGCGTTCCTAATCAATTTAACTCTATCTTGTCTTTTTGTCACTCATATGATTACAGAGGACACTTTGGGAGCAAGAGATTCGCTCTCAAGGTACTAGAATGTGGTTTCTATTAGTCAACTTTATTTAAGGATGCATATGCATTTTTACCACATGTGATAGGTGCCAAAGAACAGTAATATAGGTGCCTAAAATCAAATGCCACAAACTATTGTTTAATTTGTTGAGGTTTTTGATGTATGGGGAATTAATTTTATGGACCCTTTTGTCAATTCTAGTGGGAATTATTATATCTTGCTTCGGCTGTGGATTATGTCTCGAAATGGGTGGAAGCTAAGGCCACCCTAACTAATGATTCTAAGTTGTTTCAGATTTTGTACAAGCAAATATATTTGCAAGCTAGGTTTGGAATTCCAACGACTATAATTAGCGATGGAGGTTCACACTTCAATAACAGTTCTTGCAAAGCTTGTTAAGGAAGTACAATGTGTCGCACAGGATTGCAACACCTTACCATCCACAAACAAATGGACAAGCCGAGGTTTCCAACCGAGAGGTGAAATCCATTCTAGAGAAGACGGTGAATCCAACAAGGAAGGATTGGAGTTCGCGACTCAATGATGCTTTGTGGGCTTATAGAACCGCATACAAGACACCTATTGGGATGTATCCCTTTAGGCTTGTGTATGGTAAACCTTGTCACTTACCCGTAAAATTGAGCATAAGGCGTTTTGGGCTATTAAGCAATGCAAAAGATTGAGTTGGATGGTCTTGAAAGCAAAGGAAGTTTCAAATCCAAGAGTTAGAAGAGATTCATAATGATGCATTTGAAAGCTCACGAATTTACAAGGAAAAGACGAAAGCATTTCATGATAGTATGATTACAAAGAAACAATTTTGCATTGGGCAGAAAGTGCTTTTGTTTAATTATTATTTGTAATTATTTCCTAGTAAATTAAGGTCACGTTAGATTGGACCTTTTATTGTGACTAATATGTTTTCTCATGGTGCAGTGGAAATTCGTAGTTTAGCTACAAGAAATGAACTTAAAGTAAATGGGCACCGGTTGAAACCATATTATGAGAACTTCTCTTCAGATGTCGTGGAAGGAGTTAACCTTGTGGAAGTACTCCCCCTGGAGGAGCCTTAGCATACAAGGATTTATTCGCGCTGGCGACTTTAAACCAAGCGCTGCATGGGAGGTAACCCATTGGTTTCTTGTCTTGTTTTTATTTTATCTTATTTTATGATTTCTTGCCAAATTATCATGTAGTATTTCCCACCTTGACTTTCTTTGGACGATTCAATTTACATTGAGGACAATGTAAAGTTTAAGTGTGGGGGAGTGGTTAAGCATTTGCATTGAAAAATTTTCATAAATTTTCAACTTTTGTGTGAATTAGTGAATGAAAAACTCCAACTTGTAGTTAGTTTAGAGTCACATAGTATACATGTCGCTAAGGTTACATCGAAATTCTCACAAGAGTGACTGAACTTAAAGATGACAGAGAACGTGATCGGGTTTCTTACTTGTATGAGAGTTAAATTTGGATTTTAACCATGCTAGTGGCAAATTAGGTGCGGATCAATTCAGTATTAGAGTTGTGATCCCCTATAGTGGAGACTACCCATGTTACATCATGAGAGGCACTGACATTCATTTCTTTGTACGTGTATAAATTTGTGCTTTTAGAGTGTGTGTCACCGTACGTAAACTGGTGAACTACCCAACCTCCCACCAATAGAGGAACTACTTTGATCTCTCGAGTGCTATTTTATCAATCATGATGGTGACATCGAATTTCTAACTTACATACCACTTGTAATCTTGTTCATGAGCTAGTACCATCCACTTTATCTCTCTCTACACCAACAGTCCATAGAAACACCCTCATCATCAACAAGAGGAGTGTTTGTGCCCTATTAAAATAGTGTACGTGCGTACTTTACAAGCTATTTGATATCGGTAAAATACGGTTTATTATGGAAACTGGTGGGTTTATTGAGGAAACCGATGGGTTTAATATGGAAACCCACATGGCTTATTATGGAAGCCTGGATTTGGTTTATTACGAAAACCAAGTGGGTTTATTATGGAAACCCACTAGGCTTATTATTGAAGCCCAAAAGTCTTGAATAATTATTTGTTTATAATTATTAATTTTATTTAAGATAAATGCAAGATCCTAAATAAAGAGGATAATTATCTTAAATATTTATAATTATTATTCAAGATAATTATTACTTAAGATAAATAAGAATTATGATATAAACATTGGAAAAGATAACAAATTTTATCATGAATCTGTTTGTTATTTGGTATTTATACGGATGGGGTTGTTATTTGGATAACTATTGGAACCCTAAAGCTACATCTATTTTCTCGCTTATATATAAAGGCTAGATTTCAACCCAAAAGGTACAGAATTCTATTCTTTTCACCACAATACACTTGCATTTAACATCCGTTGACTTTAGCATCGGAGTGTTTTTGCAGGTACCCCCACCTCTTTTAATCAATTCTTTGGAGATTCTACATCAACGGTCGCGATTGGATCAACTTTCTTGCATCTCGAAGATTGTTGGGGTGATCATTATTGCACCAACATCTTTTGGTGCCGACTAAGGGGACAACGAGAAAAGATCGTGTTCTCCAAGTAATAGAAGTTGTTCCCAAGCGATTTTCGAGACTAGGGTTTCAAAATCATTGTGAACAGAAAAGTCGCAGAAAGATCACAACTTTTCAGAAAGTTGCAGAAAATATCACAACTTTTCAGGAAGTTGCAGAAAATACACAACGTACCAGAAAGTTGCAGAAGCTTCAGAACACTTTAAGAAAGTTGCTGAAAGATTCAGAACTTTTTCAGAAAGTTGCGGGAGGATCCAAAAAAGTCGCTGAAAGTTCTGCCAAAGTTGTTGAAAGTAAAGTTAAAAGAAAAGAGGAGTGTATGGATATGTTAGAAGCAAATCAATTGGAGATGGATACAGATGCACCCATCGGAAGTTTGATGAATCAGCAAGCAAACCCGCGAACGTTGAGAAGTGTTGTTGTCCAGGGAGATTACGACGAACGGGATGGAAGAGAAACGTCTATGTCGTCATCGGCATCAGCATCTCGATCTTGGTTTGAGGGATCTTATCCAAGGTTCAGAGAGAACAACGTCCCGATGCGCAGGTCACCACCTCCAACCACCAGCCGAAGCTTCCATCATCGTGAAGGTTTTCAAAGCCAACACCCTAGCTTCCAAGAACGTCGCTAAGAAGATACCGTTAACGGAGGAGTACGTTCTCGGGTTAACAATCCGTTAGCTGAACAAGTTAACATTCGAACAGCTTCACAAGTTAGAGGCTCACCAGCTATGCAAACGAACATCCCACCTGCTGCTCGAGTTAATAGCTGTCGGGTTACTCAGGTCAACAATCATCAGGTGACACCAATTGATTTAACAGTAAGGGAGCGTTTGCAAGAACTTGAAAGAGAGAACAAGCGTCTGCAAATTGCGTTGGAAAAGAGAAAGGATATTGAAGAGGCTGCTATTCCTCGCTTTGGAAGTGAAAGGTCATACCGTCACCAAGAGAAAGACAATCTCGCGCAGTGGAACGAAACTCATGTCGATCGTCCCGGCGTAGCCCAAGTAACGAAAGAAGAGATGTGAATGCCAGGGATGATTATCAAAGCCGTGATCACTACGACGATGGATATTACGATCGTTATATCACCGATGATAATCATCACTATGCAACCGAGAGGGATAGGCAAGATGGTACAAGACATGTAAAGCATAGTCAAAGGATCGGTCGCAACAATGATCGTCACTCAAAGAAATATAGGCATGAAAAGGAGCGCTCGAGAAAGAGGACGGGCCCTGTTAGGAATGAACAAATTCGAAGGGAAAACATTCGACGGAGGAAAATGAATAAGGCTTCGTTCGTCATAAAAACAAGCTAAGTATCATCAATATTGTTTAAAGTTTAATCAAACTACCTGCCACGATATTTGATAAATAAGAATACAAGTGATGATGTATTGTTTTTGCATGAAACATACATTATCCACGATGTCATGGGTCTGTAATTAATTAGTACGTGGTTGTTTTGAACTATCGGCATATTATGCTTGGATTGTTGTTTAACATGTACAAAGATCAAAGCCTTACCCCCGCCGGAGCACAGGATGTCTCACGTCTACACCGGCGTGGATCAAACTCAACAAGTCATGGAAGACTTTGCAATGGGTGTTTCTCGTTGATACTCCACAATTTAACAATTCAACCTAATTCAAACTTGATTGTTGGAGTCGACGTTCAAGAATCCACTTCAGGCTATTACAATACGCATCCATGATACAGGTTTCCTCAGCAAAAGAAAAAGGAGTTCGACACGATGCAAAGTCCGAATTTCACAAGGAATCAAAGTCCTGCAAGAGTCTTCGACTAAAATACCAGACGCACCATTAGACCGAGCTGCTCACTTCTGGAAGAGAAGATTTATAATGGGGTCACAAAGGAACTTGTTCTTTTTTGACGTATAGGTCGGAATGATTAAAGTCGTTCTTTTGGAAAAATTAAGTTCACGGCTAGGAAGTGATGGTAACATGTAGGCTTTGGGCTAAGAATAGAGCCTCACATGCTGGTACGTGGAGTTTCGAAAGATGTGTTCAAGGTTAATAAAGGTCCTGCATACAATCCGACACGTCAATAAGTAAGGTACGAAATTGTCGCATCCATGCGACTGATAGGTGTAGAATACACCGTATTTAATATCTAGTATTTATGCTTTCTTTGCGAATTTTCGTGTGAATTATGTATCTTATGTGTGCTTTTGAGTTTATTAGGTGTTTTGGAGTCATCGGGGCAAAAGGAAGTGGAACTCGCTCAAATCCAAGATTTCTTCTCATCATCTCAAAGAGCACGAAAAGACAAAGACAATGGCGAAAGAACGGAGTCATTCGGAGCTCGTATGAAGAAGTTATGGGCAAAAGAAGAACTCGGAATGGTAAACCGGTCATTTCATCGGCTAATACTAATGGGAGCCCAGCCACATGTTAAGGGTAACCAGTGAGTGATACACTAAGGACAGATCGCATATGGTTAAGGGATACCTCCTCTTTTATAACTATAGAACTAGGTCGAATGAAAATTCCTTACACCGAACCAAATATTCCAATTATTGCCGGCGAGCTCAGTCAATTGGGTTCTCGTCAGGATTCAGAGTTAAGACAAGTATACCAAGGCAAGAAATACACGAGCAGTACTGAGTGGTTCGAGTGAGCTTAAAGCAGAGAAGACGCTGCTGCCATCGATTTGCAGCCATGAACGGAGAAGAGTAAATGGGTTTTGTGGTTCGAATGGTTGCAATCTGTAATGAAAGTATGATTGAATGCTGTAATATTAATGGGTTGTCTGTAAACTCAAATTTACAGGGAGGAATGATGCATAGGATCTGCTAAAATCACCACAAGAATCTCATCCCTTTTCACCACTATTAAACGCACGCAAGTGCTCGAGAGATTACTCAAGTGACCAGACACTCTTGCTACAACAACAGCTAGCCAGGAGTGTGATAAGGGTGTGCATTCTAGAATGAATTGAATGGCACGAGGCGATGCAACATCTAGGTTTGAAGTCGGTTATGGCAAATTTATGGGCAGTGCAAGCATTGAACTGGTCCTTGTGGTGGCATTGCAGCCGTAATAAAGCCGAGATTGAAGAGAGATGGCTGGAGAATTCGAGTCCGAGGTACAAGGCGTGAAGGAAGTCGGGAGCGGGTTTTCTGGATTGGTGGAATATGAACTAGAAGAAGCGAAGCAACCCGAGTTTGAAATACGGTGGAAAGAATTTCGGAGAGTCCATGACAATGATGAACCGTGTTCTTTGTGTTCAAGTAAGATTGAATGGGTTCTGGTGCAATGGATTCATCACAGATAGTCTTTGGTGATGCAAAGGCCGAGATGATATATTAGGCCACGGAGAGACGCCGTTGGTGCAGACTTGACAGGATGAAGAGCAGTGAGCTGCAGGGAAGTGCAGGCATTGAGTTGCAGCTGTGAGTGTAACTGGATGGATATTATGAGCTTGTGAAATGCAAGTGAACTGCAATTGCAGGTCAGGGGCTGGTGATTGGCCAGGAGTTATAATGGCGATTGTGGTCGATGAGAGCGGGGAGATCTTTGGAGAATGTGGCAGGTTGGTGCATGAACTGAGCCAAGGATGGAAGTGGTCGATCGCTGGTGGCCTGAGCTGATATGAGAGGCAGGCAATTGCAAGAGAACTGGTAGGATGCGAAGAATAGGGCCAGGGCTGCCATTGGGTGCTGCAGTGAATGTATGAATTGAGCTGATGGCTCGAGCAAAGTGTTGCAATGGTTGGCAGATTGAACTGCAAGGCATTTGCAACAGTGATGTGCTGTTGGAACTGTGAGAATTGCAGTGGAGCTGGTGGTTATCTTGTTGTATCTGCGCTGGTGGAGATGCAGGAGCAAGGTTATTGAATATGACCCGACGAGAATGGATTGGTGGTTAATGGTGCTTGCGCACGAATTCGCGAGAGAAGTTGAACGAGAGAGAGGCGGTGAAGCACGGGGAGTGGAGCTGACTACACATTGAGATGGCTATACACGGCGCTATAGGAACCGGGAATCGTGATAGCATCTTTGCCGAAGCTGCAGTCGAGTTGAGCACGGTGGCTAGGCCCGAGAGAATAGAGCATTCAGCCGTGTCCGAGCCGAGCTAGGTATGGCAAGTCGGTGAGGTTGGGAAGCGGTAATATGTGTGGCTCGCTGTGGATTAAGGTCACTAATGATGGCAAAGTGGAGAAGAATGGCTGGTGTTTGAGACAGTCGATGAGGAAGAGAGGGAAAGTTGGTCCGTGATGGCGGGTGTGTGGAGCTCGAGTCCAGCGTGGAGGATCAATGAGATTGGAGGGCTGTGGCATAGTTGCAGTGGTGACAATGTTCTTTGTTTGGTGGCTCGGGGCAAGAAGGTGGAACTAGTGACACTAGAGAAGAGATTCACAGAGTCTGGTATGGCAGCGTTAGTTGAAGCAAGTGCGGCTGTCTTGGCAATCTTGCAGTTATGGATGGATTTCAGATGATGGAAGTCGGTGGCGAGGCGGAGCGGAGAATGTATCAAGTTACAGTGAGGTGGTGCTATGTTTTGACTCGGAAGGTTGAGCTGTAGTTGGTTATGCTAATGCACCGGGATATGCAAAGTAGTGGTGTTCTGATTGTTTTGAACAAGAGTGCAGCCGCATGATCACGAACGGAGCGAAATTGGTAAGCCGGTAAGCATACTTCCGGTTGTCGGATTTCGGAGCTTAGAGTGTCGATCGCAATATTTCGGTGAATCGCGAGGGGGTATGAGTCGGATGCAAGAATCGACGGCGGGACATATGAGCTACGCATCACGCTTTTGGAGTGCGTTTCGCAAGAGATAAAGAATTGGTTTGGATGATTTTTGTGAATGTTTGGAATGCGAGAGAAGGGAAGATGAGTTCTTTGGGAGTGCACACTTGCTGGTGACAGATTTCCGATGACAAAAGCGGCTGAGACAAATTTTCCGGTGACGGATTCCGGTGCTGGTGGCCGGTTCCGCGATGACGTCGACAATTCGCGACGCTTTTTGGACCCAAAATTCCGAGACATATTTTTCACTCCTGGGCTTGGTGGACGAATTGGAGACGGGTTTGGAGAAGACTTGACCTACTTTGGGTATCCTTTTGGGAGAGGCATATAAATAGAACTTTTTCTCTAAACCTAGATATATCTCCATTAGGGAGAACTCATACTTTTGGTTCTAGGGTTTCACATGATAGGTTCTTCTAAACTTTCTATGATGATTTCCAAAAACACAAGTAACTAAGCTTTTATTATTGGTTGAAGATGTAGTTGGATATTGCAACCAAGTTATGATTTTTATGAAATAGTTTTCTCTCAATATTATCGTTTGATTTCTACGGGTTACAATAATTGCATGATTGATGGATTGCAATATGATTGAATGTTTGTTTAGTCGAGTCTAGAATTGATTGAACTCGCATCCATATCTATAGCTATTTTAGGGTTTTCATCGAGCGATAACCTTGAATACGAGTAGCATGATATGATTCTAGGTTGTAGTGATACATCCTCGTAATCATATGTAGAAATTGACCTTTGTTCGAATTGTTTGCGCAATGTATTACAATTGTATTGATTAGCCTATTTCTGAAACTTAATGCTCCTAGGAATTGAACTTGATTAGCGCAAGGCGTTATGTTATTCTTTAGGTAGATTTCACATACGCAGCCCTAATGTGTGTGTGATGAATTAGGAAATTGATAGATTATCTTGCTCTCTTGATTCTCTAGGCTTTTGATGATAGCGAGATTAAATACGAATTCTATTCATATATTCATAAACTTGTTTACAATTGAAGATGAAACCTTTATCCAATATTTTCACATCCTTGATTTGCGTACTTTATTTGCTTTTTGTTTATTTTTATTTACACAACCAGAAATTCTTCCGGGTGTTTTATATAGGAAACCATAACAATTTGACAACCTAGACCTCTATGTGGGATCGATCCTTTCTTGCCCTTGCTATATTTATATTTTGAGTAGTAAGAAAGTGCAACGGTTGTTAATTGTTTTTGGTTTCTTATTTTTGTATTTAGTTTTTGTTTTACTTTTTCTTATTTGGTTCTTACCCGAGTTTTGAGAATCTTATTTCAGGTGCTTATTTCTATGGAAGGAGCATATTGGAGCAATCAATACGGCTTTCAACCTCAACAATATAACAATTATCACCCTTTCCAGGGGAGTACAATCAAAACCAATCCTTTGGCTATGATCAATACTCCATGTACCCTTTTAGTTATTCTCATACATATCAACCTTCTTATGGTGGTTATGTAAGTGAGCAACCACAAGGAGGGGAGAATAGTTGTTTTCCTTATAATATTTCCTCTAATTTGGTAGATGAGATGCAACAATTTATGGACAGCATGGAGTCAATTTGTGGACAACCAAGCGTGGAACCAATTTCATCGACCGAATGTGCTCATAGTATGTATGGACCAATTTCGATCGTAGTTATGATCATTCACCCATTCAAAGGGAAGATAATTGGCCTAACAATACGGAAGTAAGTAATTCTACTTTTCTTTGTCGAATGAGCTTTACAAACAAATGGAACACTATATTCGAATTTGGATGGAACACTCCAAGAGCTTCAAAAAGGTGTTTCCACTTTAAGACAAGGCATTGAAGAATACAAGGAGGAAATGAATAATTTTGTTGAAAAAGGCGAACCTTTGGGGACTTTTGTTGATATTTGTGTAGTTAACTCAACTCTTGATCGTAATAATGATCATTCACCTATTCAAAAGGATGAGTTAGAGATTAGCAACACTAAATTCAGCGAGGACCAATGTTATGATGACTATGATAGTGATGATGATTATTATGAAAATACATCGTTTGAACCAACTCATGGTGACATCCCCGAGGAGTGTACAATGGAGTCTTTTTGGGATCAAGATGAAGACGAAGAGGAATATGTCGACACTTGTGTAGATTACTCGAGCATTGATCTTAATAATGATCAAGAGCCTATTCAAAGGGTGGAGCTTGAGGATGATGCATTTTCGAGTGTTTTAGAAAAGTTTCTTATGATAAAATTTGGATCCGCAAAAGAGTATGTGCCTTACAACAAAAAGGAGGAGTATGTTGAGAATGAGACCGTTATAACCAATATTGTGGATGACCCAATTGAGCTTGCAAATAATTGTAATGATGATGTTTATGTCGATACTTTGGTTAAGGCAGAAACGGACGAAGAATGGTTGCAAGGTTTGATAGAGGACCATGATATACAAGAGGTGAATAATTCACTTGAATTTTTCAAGGATGAAGAGGATTCCGTGATACAAGAGATTGTGCAAGGTTTATCTAACCCTTTGCCTATTATTTCTTCTCCTTTACCTCTTATTGGTTTGAATGTATGTGCTTCGAGAATATTGTTGAATGACTTTGTTTCTCGTTTTCCGCCATTAGAGACACTTGATTCTCATACTATGCAGGTTATGGAACCAGAAACCGTGGAGGTACCCGACTTCTATATTCTTTATACACTTCCAAGTGTGGACAAGAATAAGTGTGGGGGAAGCTTTTATCGGTTCATAGCTTCACTTTTGCTTTACGTTACTAATATTTGTGTGAAGCTAGTGTTTACAAAACAGGTGCTATGGACGGATCCCCAACTTTTCCGATTATTGGTGTATGGGGAATGAATCTTACAAGAAGCTAAGTCGGGCCGTCGACTTTAAAACTAGCGCTTAGTGGGAGGCAACCCACCGGTTTTGTATCTTTATCCTTATCTTTTTATTTTTATGCATTTTGCTTTTATCTTTATTTTCTTTGTTTTTGCATATTATTTGCGAAATTTCCCACCTTGAACTTTCTTTGGACGATTCAATTTTACATTGAGGACAATGTAAAGTTTAAGTGTGGGGGAGCATTTATATGTTTAAGTTTGTTTTATGTATAAAAAAAAAAAAAAAAAAAAAAAAAAAAAAAAAAAATCAGAAAAATAGAAAAAAAAACCAAGAAAAATTTTTTGTGCTTTTTGAACTCCGAAATCTAGAACTTGTGCCTTTAGGATGACACCATTAGTGGATGGAACCATTTTGAATGCAGGAGTTGAGGAACCAATTAACTAAAAGGGAAGAATATAGCTCGAAAATCACAAATTAACATGATAGTTGTTACCATATATCGAATATCACCATATCACATTCTATTTTTTATTTTTCCATATTTATCTATTGTTCTCTAAGTGCTTTGGTGGGTCACTAAACATCGACGTGTTATTACCGCTAGGATGAAATAGAGTGGTTGAGTTACTAGAAAAGAAAAAAATTGAAAAAAAAAAAAAAAAAAAAAAAAAATGAAAAATATATGAAAAAGAGAAAAAAAAAAGGACCGACCAATTAGACCAAAACGGAATAAAAAGACACTTGGGAATAGCAAGATGTGTGAAACGTAGTCCCTGTCTCCGTCGCCTAAACAAGCGTGGAATGCAGGATCCAAGGCAACTATCATGTACTTGCTGACAAGAAGCATGCGCTTGGATCCAAAAGATCTAATCATGCCGTCTAAATAAAAAAAAAAAAGAGAAATTGGATCCAGTTTGATCCAATCATAAAAAAAAAAGAAGAAAATATTATTGTGTTGAATAAAGTCACTTTTGGTTCCCTTGTATATGCCAATTGATTTGATGTAGCATTCAGCACAAAGTAGCTCAATCCAATAGGATTAGGTTCATCTTAGCAGTGACCTTCAGACAGATATGGGAAACATCGAACACTTGTGAATATTCACCAACATCTACATCTATATCCATCTTCTTAATCTTTTCATTGTGATTGTGGTTTGTTAGTTTCCGAGTATTGTGGCTTGTTCGACTATCTAATTAGAGTTTATTTACTAATATATGAATTGAATTTGCAAGGTACCTCCTCCTCGTAGTCATTTTGGATTCGTTCATTGATTTGTCACGAATAGACGGAGTTTGAAATATAGGTTTTGTAGGTATATCTCTAGTAAACCTTCACGAGACTATAACTCGTCCACTAGGGACACCTAGGGGTTTAAAGGCTTGTTATTTATGCTAAAATTAACCGTAGCCTCGACGACACGGAGTTGTTGTATTTTATTGTTTTGTTTGATTTGCTCGAGGACTAGCAAAGTCTAAGTGTGGGGAATCGATAGGTGTAGAATACACCGTATTTAATATCTAGTATTTATGCTTTCTTTGCGAATTTTCGTGTGAATTATGTATCTTATGTGTGCTTTTGAGTTTATTAGGTGTTTTGGAGTCATCGGGGCAAAAGGAAGTGGAACTCGCTCAAATCCAAGATTTCTTCTCATCATCTCAAAGAGCACGAAAAGACAAAGACAATGGCGAAAGAATGAGGCCAATCCGATGTCGTATGAAGAAGTTATGGGCAAAAGAAGAACTCGGAATGGTAAACCGGTCATTTCATCGGCTAATACTAATGGGAGCCCAGCCACATGTTAAGGGGTAACCAGCTGAGTGATACACTAAGGACAGACTGCATATGGTTAAGGGGATACCTCCTCTTTTATAACTATAGAACTAGGTCGAATGAAAATTCCTTACACTGAACCAGCTATTCCAATTATTGCCGCCGGCGAGCTCAGTCAATTGGGTTCTCGTCAGGATTCAGAGTTAAGACAAGTATACCAAGGCAAGAAATACACGAGCAGTACTGAGTGGTTCGAGTGAGCTTAAAGCAGAGAAGACGCTGCTGCCATCGATTTGCAGCCATGAACGGAGAAGAGTAAATGGGTTTTGTGGTTCGAATGGTTGCAATCTGTAATGAAAGTATGATTGAATGCTGTAATATTAATGGGTTGTCTGTAAACTCAAATTTACAGGGAGGAATGATGCATAGGATCTGCTAAAATCACCACAGTAATCTCATCCCTTTTCACCACTATTAAACGCACAAAGAAGTGCTCGAGAGATTACTCAAGTGACCGGACACTCTTGCTACAACAACGGCTAGCCGGTGGAGTGTGATAAGGGTGTACGGTTCTAGAATGAATTGAATGGCACAGAGGCGATGAAACATCTAGGTTTGAAGTCTGGTTATGGCGATTTATGGGCAATGCAAGCATTGAACTGGTCCTTGTGGTGGCATTGCAGCTGCAATAAAGCCGAGATTGAAGAGAGATGGTCGGAGAATTCGAGTCCGAGGTACAGCGAAGTAAGGAAGTCTGGGAGCAGAGTTTTCTCGGATTGGTGGAATATGAACTAGAAGAAGCGAAACAACCGAGTTTGAAATGCGGTGGAAAGAATTTCGAGAGTCCATGACAATGATGAACTAATGTTCTTTGTGTTCAAGTAAGATTGAATGGGTTCTTGGTGCAATGGATTGATCCACGAGATAGTGTTGGTGATGCAAAGGTGGAGATGATATATTAGGCCCCACGGGGAGGACGCGTGGTGCACTTGACAGATGAAAAGCGAGAGCTGCAGGAAGTGCAGGCATTGAGTTGCAGTTGTGAGTGTAATCGGATGGATATTCGAGCTTGTGAAATGCAAGTGAACTGCAATTGCAGTCGGGGGCTGGTGATTGGCCGTGAGTTATAATGGCGCTTGTGGTCGATGAGAGGCGGGAGATCTTTGGAGAATGTGGCGAGTTGGTGCATGAACCGAGCCAAGGATGGAAGTGGTCGATCGGGCGGTGGCCTGAGCTGAGATGAGAGGCAGGCAATTGCAAGAGAACTGGTAGGATGCGAAGAATAGGGCCAGGGCTGCCATTGGGTGCTGCAGTGAATGTATGAATTGAGCTGATGGCTCAGGCAGTGTTGCAATGGTTGGCAGGTTGAACTCGGCAAGGCATTTGCAAATGAGTGATGTCTTTGTTAGGAACCGTTGAGAATTGCAGTGGAGCTGGTGGTTATCTTTGTTGTATGCGCTGGTGGAGATGCAGGGAGCAAGGTTATTGAATATGACCCGACAGAGAATGGATTGGTGGTTAATGGTGTGGCCGCCGAATTCGCGAGGAGAAGTTGAACGAGAGAGAGGCGGTGAAGCACGAGGAGTGGAGCTGACTACACATTGAGATGGCTATACACCAGCGCTATAGGAACCGGGAATCGTGATAGCATCTTGAAGCTGATCGAGTTGAGCACGGTGGCTAGGCTTTGAGAGAATAGAGCAACTTTCTTGTGTCTCGAGCCGAGCTAGGTATGGCAAGTCAAAGAGGGTTGAAGCGGGTAATATGTGTGGTCTCTTGTGGATTAAGGTCACTAATGATGGCGGTGGAGAAGAATGGCTGGTGTTTGAGACAGCAGTCGATGAGGAAGAGAGGGAAAGTTGGTCTCGTGATGGCGGCCGTGTGGAGCTCGAGTCCAGCGATGCGAGGATCAATGAGATTGGAGGGTCAGGCATAGTTGCGGTGGTGACAATGTTCTTTGCTTTGGTGGCTCGGGGCAAGAAGGTGGAACTAGTGACACTAGAGAAGAGATTCACAGAGCTGGTATGGCGGCGTTAGTTGAAGCAAGTGCATTTGTCTTGGCGGTCTTGCAGCGCACCGGATGGATTTCAGTGATGGAAGCTGGTGGCGGGCGAGAAGCGGAGAATGTATCAAGTTACGGTGAGGTGGTGCTATGTTTTGACTCGAAGGTTGAGCTGTAGTTGGTTATGCTAATGCACTCTGGATATGCAAGTAGTGGTGTTACAGATTGTTTTGAACAAGAGTGCAACATCGCAGCAAAAACGAAGACGAAATGGTAAGCACGGTAAGCATACTTCCGGTTGTCGGATTTGAGCTTAGAGTGTCGATCGCAATATTTCAAAGAATCGCGAGGGGGTATGAGTCGGATGCAAGAATCGACGGCGGGACATATGAGCTACGATCACGCTTTTGGGTGCGTTTTGTAAGAGATAAAGAATTGGTTTGGATGATTTTTGTGAATGTTTGGAATGCGAGAGAAGGAAGATGAGTTCTGGGAGTGCACACTTGCTGGTGACGATTTCGATGACAAAAGCGGTGGAGACAAATTTTCCTCGTGACGGATTCCACGCATTGGCCGGATTCCGTGATGACGTCAAGAATTCCCGGCGACGCTTTTTGGACCCAAAATTCCCGGGAGACATATTTTTCACTCCTGGGCTTGGTGGACGAATTTGAGACGGGTTTGGAGAAGACTTGACCTACTTTGGGTATCCTTTTGGGAAAAGCATATAAATAGAACTTTTTCTCTAAACCTAGATATATCTCCATTAGGGAGAACTCATACTTTTGGTTCTAGGGTTTCACATGATAGGTTCTTCTAAACTTTCTATGATGATTTCCAAAAACACAAGTAACTAAGCTTTTATTATTGGTTGAAGATGTAGTTGGATATTGCAACCAAGTTATGATTTTTATGAAATAGTTTTCTCTCAATATTATCGTTTGATTTCTACGGGTTACAATAATTGCATGATTGATGGATTGCAATATGATTGAATGTTTGTTTAGTCGAGTCTAGAATTGATTGAACTCGCATCCATATCTATAGCTATTTTAGGGTTTTCATCGAGCGATAACCTTGAATACGAGTAGCATGATATGATTCTAGGTTGTAGTGATACATCCTCGTAATCATATGTAGAAATTGACCTTTGTTCGAATTGTTTGCGCAATGTATTACAATTGCATTGATTAGCCTATTTCTGAAACTTAATGCTCCTAGGAATTGAACTTGATTAGCGCAAGGCGTTAGGTTATTCTTTAGGTAGATTTCACATACTGTGACCCTAATGTGTGTGTCATGAATTAGGAAATTGATAGATTATCTTGCTCTCTTGATTCTCTAGGCTTTTGATGATAGCGAGATTAAATACGAATTCTATTCATATATTCATAAACTTGTTTACAATTGAAGATGAAACCTTTATCCAATATTTTCACATCCTTGATTTGCGTACTTTATTTGCTTTTTGTTTATTTTTATTTACACAATCGAAATTCTTAGGGTGTTTTATATAGGAAACCATAACAATTTGACAACCTAGACCTCTCTCTGGATCGATCCTTTCTTGCCCTTGCTATATTTATATTTTGAGTAGTAAGAAAGTGTAATTATATTTGTGTCGCTTACGACAGCGGTTAGCGACCTGTTCGTAAGTTCCACCATATAAGGGATCTGGTGGCGTCTTTCGTGATCCAAAATGTTATAATCAAGCTAAGAAGTTTACAAGAGAAGATGCATAGTTGACAGTTGGCCATACAAGAATCTTACCAATTATACCGGCTGGAAGCAACATGACCTCACGAAAGCAATGTTCGGCATGAGGTCATGCCAAGGCCCACGTAGGAAGTGTTAAGTACATTTTACGTGCTTTGAATTATTAAGCTAAACTTGGTGGACTCCACACGACTAGCTGGCCAAGACCACACAAAGATATTTCGATAAAGAGTCTAGGACGGAGAGACATGCCACTCCAAGACAATATTTCGAAGGAGACTCCAATAGAAATAAGATGGCAACGGAAAAGATACCTGATCATAATCCAAGAGCCATCTAGCAAGTGAGGAACGGATACAATAGATCTATTTCCTGCTTCACTTGGGGCGTCTTTGCTATTTGAATATATTTCTACAGATATTGGGGGCGGCTAAAGTGACGCCTAGCATGCAATCAAAAGCAAACTGTTTAAAGAAGTCAAACAATAGAAGACATCTTTTTCAGTATCATGGCAAGTAATGGGGGCGGCTAAGGTTGAAGGAACGAACACCCGGGGAGAAAAGAGGAAGACAAAGACGAAGTATTTTGGTTACTAAAGGAAATAGTTGCAGTGTCTTTCTATAAAATAGAAAGACGAAGACGAAGTATTTTGGTTATTAAAGGAATACGTGCAATGTTTTGCTAAAAAAGAGGAAAACAAAGGCGAAGTATTTTGGTTATCAAAGGAATAGTTGCAATGTTTTTTTAATAAAGAAAAAGACAGACAAAGTATTTGATTATAAAGGAAATTGTTGTGATGTCTTTCTAATAAAGAGAAAGGCGAAAACAAGGTGTTTCAACATAATTAAGCTAAAGCTAAAATGGAGCGAAAGGAGCAAAGGAAAAATATTAAAGAAACTCATATGGCTTATTATAGAAGCCCAGCTGGCTTATTAAGGAAGCCCAACCGGACTTATTAAGGAAGCCCGGTGGTTTACTAAAGAAACCATGTATGGCTTATTAAGGAAGCCCGACCGAACTTATTAAGGAAGCTCGGTAGTTTATTAAGGAAACCAACTCTGGCTTATTGAGGAAGCCCAAACGAACTTATTAAAGAAGCCCGGTAGTTTATTAAGGAAACAAACTCTGGCTTGTTGAGGAAGCCCAACCGAACTTATTAAGGAAGCTCAGTGGTTTATAAAGTAAACCAACTCTGGCTTGTTGAGAAAGCTCAACCGGACTTATTAAGGAAGCCCGGTGGTTTATTAAAGAAACAAACACATGGCTTATTATGGAAGCCCAATTTGGTTTATCGTAGAAACCAGTGGGTTTATTGTGGAAACCCACATGGCTGATTATAAAAGCCCAGTTCGGTTTATTGTAGAAACCGATGGCTTATTATGAAAGAAAATGTATGACAAAAAGCTAATGACGATCAACTCCGTACACCCGAGATTGTCGTACATTCATTATTCGCAGAACAAGAACGTTGAGTCGAAAATTCAAGGCCATAACGAGGATCATATGGGCAATCAATGTTCCTACCAAGATACGGGGAGCATCCTTCGCATTCAAGTGAGAGTCAAATTCTATCGATCATGGCGGTGGTGACTATTTGACGAAGTGCGAAGCGTATCGCCCGATGTCACACCAACATGTAAGTCATTTGTTAGCTAAAGGAAGAGCAAGAGGACATAACATGCCGATCTATTTGGCGTTTGGGTAATTATTATATGGAGTTTTGAGTACATTGTTGATACTTTGAACGTGTTTGGTGATTGAAGAACAGTGGCTTATGATATGATTAAGCCGACATTGGGGAAAATCCACACAACAAGATGGCCAAGGCCATGAAAGGTTATCCGACAAACGGCATATGGCGAATTTGAACGAGCCGCGAAGGTTAGTTCTTCTCTTGATTTTATTTTTCTTAATTCATCAACAAGTTGAGAATTAAGAGGGGGCGATGTTTGTACCCTATTAAAATAGTGTACGTGCGTACCGCACAAGCTATTTGATATCGGTAAAATACGGTTTATTGTGGAAACCGGTGGGTTTATTGAGGAAACCGATGGGTTTAATATGGAAACCCACATGGCTTATTATGGAAGCCTGGATTTGGTTTATTAGGGAAACCAGTGGGTTTATTATGGAAACCCACTAGGCTTATTATTGAAGCCCAAAAATCTTGAATAATTATTTGTTTATAATTATTAATTTTATTTAAATTAAATGCAAGATCCTAAATAAAAGAGGATAATTATCTTAAATATTTATAATTATTATTCAAGATAATTATTACTTAAGATAAATAAGAATTATGATAAACATTAGAAAGGATAACAAATGTTATCATGAATCTGGTTGTTACTTGGGATTTATACAGATGGGGTTGTTATTTGGATAACTATTGGAACCCTAAAGATACATCTATTTTCTGCCTATATATAAAAGCTAGATTTCAACCCAAAAGGTACAAAATTCTATTCTTTTCACCACAATACACTTGCATAGAACATCCGCTGACTTTAGCATCGGAGTGTTTTTGCAGGTACCCCCACCTCTTTTAATCAATTATTTGGAGATTCTACATCAACGGTAGCGATTGGATCAACTTTCTTGCATCTCGAAGATTGTTGGGGTGATCATTATTGCACCAACAAGGAATATCACAAATTCAAAGGAAAGTTGAAGATGTTAACGGTTTACAAGCAACAGTACAGAAATGAGCATATTTCAGATTCAAGTAAAGCAACAATACAAGGAGCATAATTTTTACAAGTTGAAGACTATTGTACAAGAGCGAAGATTATCAAGATAGAGTTCAAGAAGTTTATGATACTGAGACATACAAGTTGTGAAGAATCAAGTGGTAAAGTACATACACCATGGCCTTTGTACTTGCATTTTTATTTTATTGTATTTGTATTATTTTCAATTGCATTTTTATTTTATCGTATTTGTATTATTTTCTCTTGTCTTAAAAAAAAAAAAAAAAAAAAAAAAAAAGACAAGAAAAATCCATTGTATCATATTTTTGTTTGTTTAGTTCATTTTAATTTTTTATTCTTTCAATAAATCCAATGGAAGAAGAAATATCTATAATGAAGTTTCAAGCAACAAGGATTTAGAGGAAAGAATCACATTGTCAAGATTCTACTAAGTTCAAGAGTTATCATCACTAGTTGAAGACCGACGACGAAGATGAAGACAAGTATTGAAGACCGAAGACGTTTCTATGGATGATGTGAGAGTGGTGCTAACTGCACATCGAACGGATAACGAGGTAAGTAAGCATATTCCCACCTTCGTTAAGTGATTGCTTTCCTTTATTAGAGATCGTCAGAAAAAAGGGTTTTCAAAATGAATAAAAGATGTGGGTTTGAAAATAATTCGGAAGGTTTTTGCCTTCCTACCATTCGAGGTGTCGCAGGATTTTTTTCTTCATTCCTACCTGGACACATGTGTGACCCATAAAAAAGTTGTTTATTATTGAGAGCAACGTCATAAAACCCTTTCTGGTGAGGCATAGTCAATACTTTCGATCACTCTTGAACCTGGATTCTTTCAATAAGGGATGGTTATTTGTCTCTCAACTTTTAAGGATGAGATGTGTTCATATATATGTCTAACTTCTTATGACTAGTGTGCAGAATTTCTATGTCTTCTTAGCGCGTTGGATGCTATCATTTCAGAGAACTAGTACTGATAGGGTGTAGAATACATCCTATTTACTATTTATTGTTTATGCTTTCTTTGCTATTTTTCTTGCAAATTATGTATTTTACGCTTGTTTTGAGTTTTGTAGTTACTTTGGAGTCACACGGAGGAAAAGAAGAAGAAATTACTCTATTTGAGCTAAAAGGGCAAAATTGTCATTTCATGGGAAAACACTATCGGGAGCCGAATCAAAGTTAAGGGGCAACTTTCTGGAGGAGCACTAAAGACAGTAAGTTGTGGTTAAGGGGCTACCAATTTGGTTATCCCTTATCAAGATCCACCGACTGCCAATAACCGTCCCAACCTATAACCCTAGAATTCAGAGAAGGGTTTCTATTTTACTTCTCAATCATTATCATTCCCCTGAATAGAAACAGACCGATATTGGCTGAATCCATTAATGGAAGCTCGAGATGATTTTTGTCAAATCGAGAAACTAGAAATGAAATTGAAGAGGGGTTGTAGCTGATTCAACACTGATTCGATTTATGAAAAGAGAAGAAGATATTGAAATTAGAATTAGGGTTTTACTGTGAAAAAGGGGATCTGTGATGATTTCGAAGAACAGAAGAGGAGGGTTAGCGATGGATGTATCTGCTGCTGCTGTTAATACAAGGTCGAGAAGATGATGTTCAAAAGCTCAGAGAAGATGAATCGAAAATGGGTTTGTGGAATTGATAGCAGTGGTGCTGTTGGTTGGTTCGAGAGATAAATTCAGATAGGGATTGGAGTGTACAAGATTGAGGAGCAGCTGATGATGATTTCATGGATTTGATAGATTGGGGTATTGAAGATGGGTAAACCTAGTTCGAGTTTATTAAAGAGGAAGAGAAGCTCGCTGTGATGCTGAGGAGATAATGAAGCTGCTATTTGGGTTAGATAGAGGCAACAGAATGGGTTTCTGCTGTAATTGGTAAGGTTCTGATCGAGAAATTGAGAAAGGTTGAACTCCTTCAGAGTGAATTGAAGTTGTTCATCCTCCACAGAGTTGAAAGGATGAGTTAATACTGCAGTTAAGGGTGTGAGATGGAATGGATGCTGTAGTGGAATCAGAGATGTGAGCTTTCGGAATCGAGAGATGAATGGGTTTGTGATGATTCTGTGTTTAAGGTAGAGATGATATGATAACTCAAAAGAAAGAAGAGATGGTTCTGGCCGAGAGTCTGATGCTACTGAGATGGATTGAATGGTTGAAATCATGAGATGGGTTAAAGTAGTCTTTGTTGGTAGGCTGTTGTTATGGAAGTGAAACGGTGGTGTTGAGGTGAAAAGTCATTGAAAGCAAAGTTGTGCAAGAATGAAGTGAAGCTGCATATGGGGATGGCATGAGCTAAACTACGAGGATGTGTATAAAGCGAGAAGATGAACAAGACACGGGAGATGATGAATTTGTTCTTCTTGAGAATGAGTTGCTGAATTTTAGATGTATGTTTAGGATGTCACAGAATCGAAGAAAATAGGCCTGAAATTGGCTCGGGAAGTCCTCAGAAATAGCCGAAAACTCCGGGTTCTCCATTCCTAGCGAGTTAACTCTGGCGATGACCGATCCAGACGATTCACCGTAACTCGCAGAGTCGGACAAGAAGATCGAGTTGACATCCGACCGAGTAATCGACTCACCGACTCTCCTCCCCTTGACCCGCTGACTAACGGTTGACCCGTTTGACCTTTATCTCTAATCTGAGGATCGACGGAATATTCCGTCGAATATACCATTGACGACAAACAGAAATTCGGGTGGCCGTGATTTTTCCTACTGGGATTAGGCCACAATCCCATTTTTCCCGAGCTAAAAATCCGAAATTTTCTATGGACTTCTCTCATGGGTGTGAAGACTTGGACTAGGAATTGGATGGAGAATTGGACTCAAATTTGGAAAGAGAAGGTGGAAGAGTTGAGAAAGGCTTGGTTTTGGAAATTGAATTGCTAAAGGAAAAGGATTCTATTCCTTGGAAGATTTGGAGAATATTGAAGCCTATAAATAGAGAAGTTTTCTACATCTTTTACACACCTCTCTACACACACAACACTTTTCTTTTCTTATTCTTTGTGTGAACTCTTTAACATGAGTAGCTAATATTATTGATTGAGGATGAATTCCTAGTTCTTAATTTATGTTTTGAGTTTTTGTTTTCAATTCTATCTTGAAGTTTTTCACATGATTATCGTTTATTTTTACTAATAGGAATGATCTTAATGACATTCATGATTGATTGATAGATTGTTTGGGTGGCCAACTAAATTGATTTGTTAATTCGATCTAATGCTAGTGAAAGTTAGGGGATAAGTAATCGTTTCTTGACTCTTTACATAAGTAGCAAACACAAGACCTTGCGGAGGGATTCCGTGGAGCAATTGTGTGTAGAAACAACGCTAGAAAGTGAACCAAGCGAACCGAGTTTAACTACTAGTACTAAACCTAAATTCATAAATCTTAATGCATTCGAGGAATTACATCTTGTAAGCGAACCTCGGGGTGGTTCTTTGAATAGAATCGATAACTAAGCGGACACATTACTCGGTGAAATTAGGGATTTTGGGGCTAGCTAAGCGGACTGCTATCCTACGGTTGGTGATAATTTGTGACTAATAACAAATAGAAAAGAACATAACTTGATTCATTGTTTTGCAACGAAGAAGGATTCCTTGGTCTTGTCTCTCTTATTGCTTTCAACTTTATCTTTTAATCGCTTTGTTTATTTTCTTTTGCTTTTTACACCCCCCTTTCGTGACAATTTTTACAACTAGAATCTCTTGCTCCTCGTGGGAACGAACTTGACTTCCATTATATTATTTTTAATTGAGTGGAAATATTGATTAATTTGATTGCACCTACGACACGCATCAAGTACGTTGGAAAAGTAGGTTTTGTGGGTATATCTCTAGTAAACCCTCACGAGACTATAACTCGTCCACTAGGGACACCTAGGGGTTCAAAGGCTTGTTATACATGCTAAGTGTGACCGCAGCCTCGACGACACGGAGTTGTATGTATGTTTTAGAATTATTTTGTTTGATTTGCTCGAGGACTAGCAAAGTCTAAGTGTGGGCGAATTTGATAGGTGTTGTAAACGCCTTGATATTTATCTATTGTTTATGTTCTTTGCTACTTTTCTTGTAAATTATGTATGTTATGTTTGCTTTTGAGTTATCAGGTGCAATGGAGTCATTATGATCAAAAGAAGAAGAAAACGTCCATTTGGAGCGTAAAGGGGCAAAGAGGTCAATTCACATGCGTGCTATACTTGGAAGCGGGCAAAGGTGCGAAAAAGGAGATGAGGAATGAATCATTAGTTCCTCCAAACTGATAGTTTTGAGTTGAGAAAGGATTTAGGCTGTCGGTTCTCCGGAACCCACAAGCCATATATGATCTCGGTTAGGTGTCTAGAGAATCCTTGGTTGGCCCTTATCTAGTTCAAATGGGTGGTTATATCCACTTGTATTTTTCTACTGAGAATACAAAAAAAATCGAGAGAGATGTTATTTCTCTAATCATTTTCTTCCTCTGCTGTAAGAGTTTGAGAAAAACGGCATTTCTTTATTATTGCCGAGAGAGATCGAGGAAAAGAGAATGAGAGAGAGGGAGAGTCTAACGAATGAAAAGAAAAGTTAGTACAAGAAGACACTTATGTTTCATCTCGTAGAGGAATTGATGTTGTTGGTGGAAGTTAGGGTTTTGGATGATTATGAATTTAAAGTGGTTCTCTTTGTTGATTCGATGGGGTTTAGGTTGATTAAGGTGCTGATGATCATGGGTATGTGTTGGAATTGAGTTACAGTGAGAGGAATTCGAGAATTTGAGCCAACAAAGTTGCAAAGATATGTTTGAATTCAGATCAGGTATGAATTTGAGCCGCTGATATTCATGGGGTCTGTTAATGGCTTGATTTTGAGATGATGGTGCTATGAAGATGAGAAAATCAGGGAGAAAGAACAATAAATGTTGCAGAATCAGAGCTGCAATTGCAGGTGCTGGTACTATTATTGTTAAGAAAGCTGTGAACCTGTTTGATGATGATTTTGCTAGTAGTTGTTGTTGGTGGTTGTAACAAAATTAAGAAGACCGGTTATTCTTGATTGATACTTGAGGATTTACGGTGGGTGCACATGGATGAACAAGCTGCGGTGGTTGTGTTGCGGTGGTGGTAGTCAAGTTTAGTTCTTGAAGTTTTGAAGGCTGAATAATGGTTGATGTGTAAATAGGGAATGTAGGGATGGGTTTTCACTTGAATTTGGTTTTACTTGCAAGAGATGGGACAGAGAGATGGAGATTGAGGGTATTCTTGTCCTGTTAAACTAATAGCGGTAGCCTCAAGAGATTGGATAAGATTCCTTCATGTTTAAGAAGGGAAAGTAGATGAATGCAACAGAAGGTAATGTTGCGTTGAGATGGAAAAGTTTAGTGAAGTCGGTTGTGGTTGTGGATTTGTGTCACATGGATGTGGGGATCTTTGGAGATGCTTAATGGAAGTTCGAGACTAGATGCGATTGGAATTGAGGCAATTGCGCTTTGGTGGTAGTTTTGGTGGTGTTCTTGATGCTACGAGATGGAGTCGGTGGTACTATGTTAATGGAACTTTCCTGTGTTGATGTTAGTGTTGCGAGAAAGATACAATAATGAATTGAAGGCATTGGTGCTTGTTGTGTGGTGTTTGAGTGGTTGGCTTGTATTGGACGGAGTTGATATGAGAGCTGTGTGGAGTTATAGTTTTACCTGAGCTGAGAAGCGGAGAAGTAACAAAAGAATGGGAAGTTGTTGCTACAAACAACTCATAGATAAAATATTGTTAGTCCCGGTGCTTTGTTTTGAGGGGAAATTGAGCTTGTATCTCGTGGTGGTATTTGAGTCCTTTGAGGTGGAGCTAGAAAACCGGTGATTCCGTAGAATGCAGCAGTGGTAGTTGCCGCCCATGAATATTGCAGTCAAGTGAAGCTCAAATGGGATGCGTTGAGGTGATGAGGTTATGGAATGAATGCGTTGCAGGTTGATGGGATTGGAAGATCTGGTTACGGTTGTTGTTGCAATCAAGAGGAGCTGAAATGATGCTTGAGGTATTGCGGTGTGTCGGTGGCTCGCTTCTTGGTATGAGGCAATGAAGTTGGCAAAGCAAAGGACCGAGCTCCGAGAAGAACTGCAGATGATGGAAGTGATGCACGGAATCATGGCGCAGCAAAGGGGTTAGGGCATGCAAGCAACATCTTTGGCCAAGACCCGCCGACTACCGAGTTAGACTCGACTCACCACTCGGCCTTTGACCTGAGTGACTTGACCGAGTTGACTCAATGACTCGCGATTTGACCGATTCTTGATTGACTTTCCCGATCACTGAGATGCATGTCGACGACTTTTTCGTCAAAGTTCCGCGGTTGAACCGCCACTTTTGGGACATATTTTCTACATGGGTGTTTTCACATATGGACTTGGTGGACCACATTGGATATGGGATTTAGGAGGATTGACCTAGTTTTGGAAAGATGAAAAGCTATAAAAGGAAGTGTTTTCTACAACTCTTGGATATCACGTATTATTCTTGGAGCTTTGAGATAGCTGCGACTAGGGTTTGCTTTCGTATATTGCTTTCATATTCTTTAATTCATTATTATTATGTTGATGAAATCCATAGCTATGAGTAGCTAATTTAATACTATTGGTTAAGGATGTAGTCTTATTTTTTAAAACTTGTGCTTGATTAATGCATTAGTTTTCTCTCTTGATTATCGATCAAATCTCTAATTTTTTTAATATCACATGATTGATGTATTGTGATAGAATTTAGATGTTTGTTTAGTTGAGTGGCCAATCAATTTAACTTGCATCCTTGTCCATAGCTATTTTAGGGTTTTCATCAAGCAATAACCCTGAATACAAGTAGCATGATATGATTACGGTTTGTAGTGATACACTCTTGTGATCATATGTAGAGTTTGACCATTGTCCTAATTGTCATGCGCAATGTATGAAAATTGCATTGATTAGCCTATTTCTGAAACTTAATGCTCCTAGGAATTGAACTTAATTAGCGCAAGGCGTTAGCTTATTCTTTAGGTAGAATTCACATACGCAGCTCTAATGTGTGTGTTGATGAACTTAGAAAATTAATGGAATATCTTGCTCTCTTGATACTCTAGTCTTTTGATAATAAAAGAGATTAAATTATAATTCCAATCATGTATGCAAGCACATGTTTAAGATTGAAGATGAATTCCTTGACCAATATCTTTCTCTCATTGATTAATTCTCAATTTACTTTGCTTTTGATTTACTTTTATTGTTTGCTTAAAATCAAATCCCCCCCATTTGGTTACTCAGGAAATTGAATACATAATAACTACAATTGCCTCTCTCTGTGGAAAAGAACTCTTTCTTTATCATATACTTGTAGGAAAGTGAAATTATTTTGACGCCATACGACAATGATCGAGCCGCCTCATTGACAAATTGGTAGGCCAAGTGGCACGGCCACGCCTCCTCTTGCCGCTGCTCTTACTTGTTGCAGTTCCTCATAATTTCTTGTTTTCAGATTTTTCGCAGGACCTTGCTCCTACTAGCTCCATAATGGATCAATTCCTAGCTTGCCTAGGTTTAGTTTCGACCAACAGGGTTCGAGATATTGCGGAGGCTGCCAAAAACCTAATTTTTACAAATTAATTAGGTTAAAATTTGAATCCTGTGAATTATCACAAAATTGATCAAATTTGATGAATTTTTTGTGTTGACACAAAATTCTTAATTTTTATTCTCAGAGAGCAGTCAACGCGTCTTCTGACTGAGTACTTTCGTACAGTCCTTAATCTTGATACTTAGGGAAATTCATGCTACTCAGCTGCGAGCTAACACTAATTGTCATGTCATATCAATATTAAGAGTTCATCCGGGGAACATAGCGTAGGAAAATACTCAATGAGCCATACATTAATGAATAATGCAGGCGAGAGATTAATAAGATTTATAAAATGTTTGGGATTGTTGCTACATGCACTATTCTCAATAAATTTCATATAAATATACTAAGTTGCTCAATACACATGTGAGTAAAGAGGCCTGGGCACTCATCACTTTTAAATGGCTCGGTTTCTTTGCAGAATAACAACGCATTAGTACAGGGTTTTACAATTCTACCCCTAAACTAAAAACCACCATCAACATATGGTCTTAGCTTGTTACACACAAATGAAATATACCTTCATTTAGATATGGGTAACCATACCTAGACGTGTATATTGAGTTGGCTCAATAACAGTAAACCGAAGTTAGCCATATGCATACTTTTGTATTAACCACATTCATCTAACACTTTAGATCAAATGATAATCAAATGAATCTAATTTTGTTACTCATAGAGTTGTTCAATTGTTTATATTCTCATATAAGTATACAAGACACAATTCAAATAAAATAAGATTGATTAAAGAGAATCAATTCATGAACATTTAGCCACGGTTTGCAAAGATTGCATTCCTTAATTTATAAATGTATTTGTTCATGAGTATGGAATCATAATTAACCGATTTTAGAACTTAAACCAACTTAGTTTGCAAACGAGTGCGCAAACTTAAGTTCCAGACTTTGTTCACGTCCGAGAGTTTGCAAACGGGTATGCATATTGTCGTTCCGAAACTAACTCAGGTGAAACCGTTCGCATACTGGTATGCAAACTTGGTTCCCGGACCTGAATCATACTACAACAGTTTGCATACTTGTATGCATCTTTGCTATATCCAGAACAATTGTTATTTGTTCTAAACTCCCATTCCAATCATTGAAACATCCTTATAAGGCGATAATAGTTGTCTCACACAAACTACTAGCTTATAAGTAATTTTCAAGTGATCGAATGATCGATCTGAAACATTCCGAGTCTACATCAAATGAGTGTCTCACACAAATCATGTAAGATGTTTCAAGGAAATTTTCACATGATCATCTTTTGACTCATTATTTTAGTTTTTAACAAATAAATTATTTTTCAACTAAACTCGTCAGGAATAATGATGAACGTAGCTAAAGCAAAAATCTTTCCAACACATATTTCGAGAAAGATATAAGCGAGTTAAACTGTTTCGAAATATCAAATGTGTATAATGTAAGAGTTTATATAGCTATACGACTTAGTTTAAATAGGAGATAGAATAAAATATACTTCCGAGTGATAGATAAGTTTTAGTCTCCACATACCTTTTGTTGATGAAGTTCCCCCGAGCTCTCCTCGGTAGATCTTAGCCTTGATCGATGAACACCGTGAAGTCTAAAGCTCAACTACACATTCCATCCTAATCAGAGACATAGCTATAAGTAGATTAGAAATTAAGACTTATCATTTTGATCACCTAAACTTGACAAACAAGCTTGAGATAGCAACGCTTGCGAGTTCGACCGAGTAGTGGTCTAACAATTCTCCAAGCTAATGAAGAATGTTGTGCAACTTAATATGATATCAGGGTTCTCTATCAAAGCCATTCAGATATCACACTTACAATTTGCAGATAACACCCTTATGTTTCTAGATGCCAAAAAAAAAAAATGAAAATCTGTGGCTTATCCTTCAAATTTTTGAAGCTATCACTGGATTAAGAGTGAATTACAACAAGAGTTCAATTATGAGAATTAATATTGGTGCAGATCACAAAATACAAGGAGTTGTTGAGATCTTAAAATGTAAAATTTAGTCACTTCCTCTCAAGTATCTTGGCATGTCAGTGGGTGCTACATCAAGATGCAGTGTTATGTGGGATTCAATCGTTGAGAAATTTCAAAAGAAGTTGGCTCCATGGAAGAGAAAATTCTTCACCAAAGCTGGTAGAGTATTGTTGATCAAAACCTCTCTTGCTAGTCTACCCATTTACTACATGTTCATCTTCCAAATGCCAGCAAGTGCAGGTAAGAAAATAAATCAAATCATGGGGAATTTCCTCTGGGGTTCTTCTGCTGACAAAAGGAAGATAAATTGGGTGGCTAGGGATAGAGCTAGCAAGCCAAAAAAAGTTGGGTGGGTTAGGAATTAGAAATCTGAAACTTACCAACAAAACTTTGCTGCCTAAATGGTCTTGGAGGTTTGCAAGAGAGAAAATAAACTCTGGAGAAGAATAATACAAGAAAAGATGGACACTAAAGAAGATTCATATGGGTAATAGATACAAATCAAGCTCAAGGAAGAGGTATGTGGAAAAACATACAAAAGTAAAAAGAATTAGTGGAACAAATATCTATTTTGGAGATCAACAAAGGCAAAGCAATCAGCTTTTGGTGGGACAAATGGATTGGAGATTAAGCCCTAAAGTGCAAATTTCCTAGCATCTTCAAACTATCTTCTCAAAAAGATTCTTCACTGAAAGAAATTATAGCAGATGGAGTATGGAATATACAGCTGAAAAGAAATCTCACACAGCAAGAGATGACACAGAAGATAGAACTATTTGCACTTTTGGGAAGTCCTCCTACACTAAATGAAGAACAAAAAGATGAACTTCTCAGCACTATCTATGGAGGTTTCTCAGCTAAGGTCTGCTACAATTGGTTAATAGAGCAGCTTCCTGCAACATTCATTGAAGATCCTCATTCCTACATTTGGATTCAATTTGTGCCACCCAAGATTCAATTCTTCATATGGAAGGCTGCTCAAAATGCAATTTCCACCGTTGATAATCTGGCGAGAAGAGTTTGTCAAATCTAGCAAACCAACTGCGCTTTTTGTAACTTACAAACAAGAGTCCTAAGCCATCTCGATCTTTGCATTGTGACCTATCTCACAAGATCCGGTCATATTTTATAGGAGGTTATAATATTAGATGGGTGCAAGGAGGATCTCTATCAGCACAACTTCAAGCCTGGAAATTTAGAAGAGGGAGAAATAGGGGGGAAGAAAAATTTGGCCTCTGCTCATCTTTGTTGTAATGAAAAAAATCGCAGGGTGATGGCGCATAAGAGACCAAAAGATGTTGATGAAATTATAGTTGATATCAAGTAGCTAATTTATACTTGGGGTGGTCACCAAAAATGGATTCTCGAGTCATGGACCCTCTTTAAATATCAAAGTGGGGGCCTAGAGCCCTATTACATTTTCGTTTTATAAAGGGGGAAATTAGGCTAAGGCCCAACCCATGGATAACCCATAATATGAGGCCCTTAATTAAAAAAAGTTTAAATCTAGGCCCCTAAATATTAAAGGACATTAATACCCTTATGCATATTGTCAGCCTATAATTAAATAAAATTTAAATTTAGGCCCAACATTATTAAAATATAGTGTAATGATGTTCCAACCACCATAGCCACCGCCAACCACCTCTCGACCACCACCAGCCCACCTCCGACCACCACCGCCAAACCACCTCCGACCACCACCGCCACCAACCACCGCAGGATCATCGGCGCCATCCACCGTCGCCACTTACCACCTCGACCACCACCACCGCCAACCACCACCGCCTCCTCGGATGACCACCACCAACCACCGCCGCCAACCACCTCCGACCACCACCATCGCCGCCACCAACCACCACATCAAGCCACCACCACCAACCACCGGCTGCGGCCACCACCACCGACTACCGCCTCCCACCAATAATTTATGGATGTGTAATCTGAGTTACACTTGCAACGAGCATGTGTATCCGAAATTACACATGGGTATGGCATGAAAGGGTTATTCATGTGTATGACATATGTAACGAGAGTTACACATGCATATGACATGTGTATCAGAGGTTACACATCCATATGGCATGTGTAATGAGAAGTTACGCATCAAAAAAATAGACATCAACAAGAAAACATAAAAAAAATACATGCATTACTTTAAGATTTATTTGCAATAATTTCTTAGCATTTGTATTTATCTACAATAATTTCTTAGCATGTGTAACTAAAAGTTACACACGCATCTTTCTAGTGTAACTGGGAGTTACATATGCATCTATCTAGTGTAGTTGAGATTTACACATGCATCGACTTGTGTATTCAGCCTCAACTCCAATTCCAACTAAACCAATACCACAAATAACCGATTAGCTTTTATGAAGTTATTTGAAACCCGAAATATAACAACAAGCAATTAGTTTCGTAAGATTGAATGAACGGTACATACAACAATGCATAGTTTCACATGAATGCCTAGTGTAGCTAGCGATTACACATGCAACTGACTAGTGTAATTAGAAGTTGCACATTCAACATCTTCCTAGTGTAATTGGCAATACACATGTATTTTCCTAGTTTACTAAGAGTTCACATACATTTTCTTCATGTAACCAAGAGTTACATAGGTTCATAGAATCTAAACTAATGCGTGTAGATGCACAAATGCTTTTATAATGCAACGAAATGTCTAAGACTTTAATCTCTTACACCGAACTAACATAGAATATGCATGTATAATCAGCAGATTACACATCCATGTGTTTTTCAATGTGCATGTGTAATCTGCGTATTACACATAAAATATGCATGTGTGTCAGCCCGATTACATATCCATATAAGATGTGTATGTCATGAGTTACATATCCATGTCGCTTTCAACTTCAAAACCAAAAGGTACTTAGGTTTAAAAATAAACAGTATGGGATTATGTCAAACCTTGAATTGAACAGTAGCTTTGACCTTGTCAGTGAACACCTGCAGCTTAAATCAAAACCCAAAGTTACTTCGGTCTCGACTTCTACTTGGGTGTTTCCTCGGTAGGCTGTCAACCTTCACAGGCACGTCTTATATAATAGTCATAAACCTTCAAGAGAAAAGAGCAAAAAATGATACAAACTCAACTATTAGCAGAACAGATGTAAACTAAACTACATTACGAACAAGACCAGTATAATAAAAGAAAACAGTATTTTAGCAGCACAAACCTCATCTAAATGTCGTTTCCCAGCCGAAACCCTTACCCAGCCAGTTTGGCTTGATTGAGCATATGTGGTCCTCTTGACTTGATTTTTACCCTCTCGAGTGAAGCCAATACAGACATCCTCAAAGTGAATTTGTCTATTGTCTTCACATCAACATGAGCCTCAATCAAATTCTTCCATTTACGGACAAGAGACCTTAATTTGTTAGTCAAAACATTCTTTACGTAGGACTGATCCTCCACTCTTTAAGTAGGACAAGAGACCTTAAGTTTATAATGGTTACCCAAAAGTTAGTCAAAATATTCTTTCCTTGGACATCCTCAACTCTCAATCACATCTTTATATAGGACTGATCCTCATCGTTACGAGATCGGCAAGACACACCTCAAACACTCGTGCTTAAGCCCTTCCGAAGGAATCTGCAAAAATAAAATGCATAAGCAAAGATATCAAGACCGCACTTAGATTGAAATGCAAAATCAATTGATGCAAAAATAAAAATAAAATTTGTTGTTCATTTTAGCATGTGTAACTAGGACTTACTCATGGATATGGGTAGTGTAACTTGATAATTACACATGCATGTAGAATGTGTAATTAGGGTTACACATGCACATTGGCATGTGTAACCAAATAATTACATATACATAGTGGCATGTAAATCTGAATTCTCTTTGTACATATGAAGCAAAAACACTAAACTACTCTAAAGTGGGAGTTACACATGCCATATGGCGACAATTGGGAGTTACACATGCCATATGCATGTGTAACTTGGAGTTATATGCATATGGCATGTGTAATTGTGAGTTACACATGCACCCATAGTACACAAACTACTCATAAAGTGAAAAAAATAACACTTTTTGATCAATTAAAGGAAATTAATCAATTTGGCATACTTTGAAGATATGGGACATAAGTAACTAGTTACTGAAGAATAACTAGTTACAAAAGTTGACCAAATATATGGAAGTTGAACAATTAAACAAATCCGGATACCAAGATAATATTA
This sequence comes from Papaver armeniacum, assembly GCA_023531295.1. Classification (NCBI taxonomy): domain Eukaryota; kingdom Viridiplantae; phylum Streptophyta; class Magnoliopsida; order Ranunculales; family Papaveraceae; genus Papaver; species Papaver armeniacum. Next base: position 3,017 of record JAJJWW010010956.1, on the reverse strand, counting down.
CACGATTCTGTAAACCGCGAGAAATCTGCTCCAAGCTACTCTTTTCCAGTCTTCACCTTAACAAAATAAGTAAAAAGAATAGTAGACACTTAATTCCCAAAGGTACACATCTAATTAGCATGTGTAACTCATAGATACACATCCATTTAGCTTGTGTACCTAGAATTTACACATCTAATTAGCATGTGTAACCCGATAGTTACACATCCAAAAAGTCAGATAACTTACAAAACAAGACAGTAACCAACCCCGATTAAAACCCCTAAGCAAGTCCTCGACTTCTAGAACAAATCCCCTTAAAGACGAGAAATAGATATTAGCGAAAGCCTTTGATCATAAAGCAAAACTCAGGATGTCAAAAACAAAAAAGAATTCATTCTTAAAACAAGAACACCATACTTTAAGTATATCATGGTAAAGAAGATGAGTTAATGTCAATTAAGCGTAAGTAGTTACCTTCTATAGGAGCCGTAATTTGTGTTTCAAGCAGCTCACCCATTGATGAGACATCGAAGTGAAGAACCTTTGCGAATAAGACCGGTGATGATGACCTGTTCGTGTTGGTGATCCATCAAACCCTCTCTTGAATGATAATGATTGATAATGCCATAAACACCATTACTCACATTCCGCCAAACCAACGAATATGAGAAATGGAAAACATTATGATTGCGAACCAAATTTTTAGTCGAATGAATGATTCAAATGAAAAAAGGTAAGGTAATAGTATCGGATTACCTATAATGTTGTAAACTGGATTGAAAAGTGAAAAACAAGACATCCACTCCATGAATGAGCTTTGTCCTGCAAATACACATCAACGATGCAGAGTGTAACTAGCAAATAAACATCCTAAAAGCATGTGTAACTAGAGAAGATACACATCCTCCAAATACCAAATATTCCATGCAAGCAACACAAAACATATTATTATATACAAAATGACATTGAAAACACCACCACCAAAGCACCATCAATGGCTCCAAATCCTGATCTATAACCCGCACCTCCTCCACCACCACTTCCTAGAATCACAAACTTAATACAACACAGTTGAAATAATCTGCAATCCCACCACCACTCTGAATATGACACCTCTAATTACTTCTCCACCACTCAACAGGTAAAAAATCCCCTACTAAAACCTTCACCCTGCAAAACACAAGACTACCAATGTTGAACCGCATTTTCTCATACAAGAAAATGAAATAGTGAAAATGAGAAGACAAAGTGAGGAAAGAGACAACACCAAACAATTATGATAAAGAATTGACTGATTTACTCGCTTCTTTAGCTAGATCATCATGCAAACCGAATGATGGTCCTTTCTGCGAGAACAAGCTGGCCATAAAGCAACTTCCAACCAATGTTATCTAGTCATTCCAATATCGTGATATACCTTTTCATAAGAACTGCAATATATAGAACATAAACTTTATATCCCGGGATGTGTAACTAGCATAAGAACACGCAATATATAGAACATAAACTTTATATCCCCAGGATGTAATCATAGTTACACATCCATATAACTACTCATTTCATAAGAACCTCCGCAATATATATAACATAAACTTTATATCCCAGGATGTGTAACCACTAGTTACACATCCATATAATACTATTTTCATAAGAACCTGCAATATATAGAATATAAACTTTATATCCCGGGATGTATGGAATCATAGTTACACATCCATATAACTACTAGTTAGCAGGTAAATCATCACTAAAAAAATAACTTAAAACACATTCCAAAACTTGAATGGATACATAATCACCAAACCGAATGGACATAAGAACAACAAGTATAAGAGTACTAAAAAGAGCTCATCAAAATGAGAAACTCCATCAAAATATTAATCAAATTCTTTGTAATTGATCACCAATATCAACAACATAAACTAAACATGGTTATCCTCTTTCTTCTCATATTATCCTTCAATTTTATCCACTTACTATTCAACCTCCATATCAAAATTATTACCACCACCATTAATAAACCCTGTAAAATCAAATTGAAATGTAAAAAACAACAAATCAGACCTAAAACAACAACAAATAACAACATCAACAAACAAAAACGTGTCTGGATTTCAATTTACTTATTTCTTCACCACTCATACTACCTACAACTCCAGCACCACCACCAGCTCAAAATCCTTCTTTAAATCCTTCACCTCAACTAAACTCCTACCACCGCATGTATAAATGAAAATTAAAAACTCAAAGTGAATAAAATTCAAATCAAATCGGGGGTAATAGAGGATGATGCACTAATATCGAATCTCAAATCGTTATTAGATCGAAGATAGAAATTGGGTATACAACGATTTGGACGATGAACATATCGGAAATTTTTGTTGAATCTTTTTCAAAACTCTACATCAAACAACCGAATAAGTAGATGATTGTGAATCTAAGCTATGATTTTGATTCGAGATAAGTCAATTGAAAAGCATCCAAGATTTAGGTTTTGAAATACTTTTCAAATCAACTAAAATCTCTAAACCGAAGCATCATCACAAGGAGAAGAGGATACTTACCTCTATAATTAGCTTGTTGATGAATGCGAGTTGAATCAGAGATTAGTTGATTGAAATCTTCTCTCGGTTTCGTTATTCTTTCCGCAAAATCATACAATGGAAACTAGAAGAAACATTAAATTAAACGTCATCCACGGATATAGATGGAGCGAGAATCGTTTTCTTGCTCTCTGCAATCGTTTTCTTTCGGTAAGATCAAAAACCCTAATTTTCTTGAGCAAGAGACAGAGAGAGAAGTGAGAGAAAGTGAAATGAAAATGAATCTGGAAATGAAACCTATAGCCTATTTCATTAGGTATATATAGTAAAGGGCATTTTTGGTATTACGAATTTTCCTCAAACCCTAAACTTTATTACCAAGCCCTGAAATCTAAAATTTTGGGCCTAGAAATATTGAAAAGTGAAAGTATGGAGTTGATAGAGGATCCATTTAGTGGGAGGCTTCTATATATTGAACCCATATAGTAGGGG